>OU744341.1:9268974-9596745 GCA_916610165.2 Gymnosoma rotundatum | reverse complement strand
AATCGATCGTGGTGTAGTTTGTTTTCTGAAAGACTGTACGAAAAAAGTTATTAAGCGGCAAACTTTTCAAAATTAAAAAAAATCGCTGAAATTACTAAGTTTAGTTTTTTGCTTATATCTCGAAAACTATTCCGCGTGCACATGTACCGCTATATACGATCGATAGAGGATAAAAATACAAATCGATCATGTTACAGTTTGTTTTCTGAAAGACTGTACGAAAAAAGTTATTAAGCAGCAAACTTTTTAAAATTAAGAAAATCGCTGACTGTACGAAAAAAGTTATTAAGCGGCAAACTTTTCAAAATTAAAAAAAAAATTGCTAAAATTAATAAGTTTAGTTTTTTGCTTATATCTCGGAAAATAATGCGCGTGCACACATACTGCTATATACGATCGAAAGAGAATAAAAATACAAATCGGTCGCGTTGTAGTTTGTTTTCTGAAAGCCTGTACGAAAAAAGTTATTAAGCGGCAAACTCTTAAAATTTGAAAAAATCGCTCAAAAATATAAGTTTACTTTATCGCTTATATCTCGAAAACTATTCCGCGTGCACATATACCGCTATATACGATCGATAGAGGATAAAAATACGAATCTATCACCGTATATTTCGTTTTCTGAATGACTACGAAAAAAGTTATTAAGCGGCAAACTTTTCAAAACTAAAAAAATCGCTGAAATTAATAAGTTTAGTGTTTTGCTTATATCTCGGAAACTAATGCGCCTGCACACATACTGCTATATACGATCGAAAGAGAATAAAAATACAAATCGATCGTGGTGTAGTTTGTTGTCTGAAAGACTGTACGAAAAAAGTTATTAAGCGGCAAACTCTTAAAATTTGAAAAAATCGCTCAAAAATATAAGTTTAGTTTATCGCTAATATCTTGAAAACTATACCGCGTGCAGATATACCGCTATATATGATCGATAGAGGATAAAAGTGCGAATCGATCATGGTATAGTTTGCTTTCTGAAAGACTGTACGAAAAACGTTATTAAGCGGCAAACTTTTAAAATTTGAAAAAATCGCTCAAAAATATAAGTTTAGTTTATCGCTTATATCTCGAAAACTATTCCGCGTGCATATATACCGCTTTATACGATCGATAGAGGATAAAAATACGAATCGATCATGGTATAGCTTGTTGTCTGAAAGACTACGAAAAAAGTTATTGAGCGTCAAACTTTTTAAAATGAAAAAATCGCTGAAATTTAAAAGTTTAGTTTTTTGCTTATATCTCGGAAACTATTCCGCGTGCACACATACTGCTATATACGATCGAATGAGAATGAAAATACGACTGTACGAAAAAAGTTAATAAGCGGCAAACTTTTAAAATTTGAAAAAATCTCTCAAAAATATAAGTTTAGTTTATCGCTTATATCTCGAAAACTATTCCGCGTGCACATATACCGCTATATATGATCGATAGAGGATAAAAATAAAAATCGATCGTAGTATAGATTGTTTTCTGAAATACTGTACGAAAAAATATTAAGCGTCAAACTTTTCAAAATTAAAAAAATCGCTCAAAAATATAAGTTTAGTTTATCGCTTATAACTCGAAAACTATTCCGCGTGCACATATACCGCAATATATGAACGATAGAGGATAAAAGTACGAATCGATCGTGATATAGCTTGTTTTCTGAAAGACTGTACAAAAAAAGTTATTAAGCGGCAAACTTTTAAAATTAAAAAAATCGCGGAAATTAATAAGTTTAGTTTTTTGCTTATATCTCAGAAACTATTCCGCGTGCATATACTGCTATATGGGATCGAAAGAGAATAAAAATACGAATCGATCGTGGTGTAGTTTTTTTCTGAAAGACTGTACGAAAAAAGTTATTAAGCGGCAAACTTTTAAAATTAAAAAATCGCGGAAATTAATAAGTTTAGTTTTTTGCCTATATCTCAGAAACTATTCCGCGTGCATATACTGCTATATGGGATCGAAAGAGAATAAAAATACGAATCGATCGTGGTGTAGTTTTTTTCTGAAAGACTGTACGAAAAAAGTTATTAAGCGGCAAACTTTTAAAGTTTGAAAAAATCGCTCAAAAATATAAGTTTAGTTTATCGCTTATATCTCGAAAACTATTCCGCGTGCACATATACCGCTATATATGAACGATAGAGGATAAAAGTACGAATCGATCGTGATATAGCTTGTTTTCTGAAAGACTGTACAAAAAAAGTTATTAAGCGGCAAACTTTTAAAATTAAAAAAATCGCGGAAATTAATAAGTTTAGTTTTTTGCTTATATCTCAGAAACTATTCCGCGTGCATATACTGCTATATGGGATCGAAAGAGAATAAAAATACGAATCGATCGTGGTTTAGTTTTTTTCTGAAAGACTGTACGAAAAAAGTTATTAAGCGGCAAACTTTTAAAGTTTGAAAAAATCGCTCAAAAATATAAGTTTAGTTTATCGCTTATATCTCGAAAACTATTCCGCGTGCACATATACCGCTATATATGATCGATAGAGGACAAAAATACGAATCGATCATGGTATAGTTTGTTTTCTGAAAGACTGTACGAAAAAAGTTATTAAGCGGCAAACTATTCAAAATTAAAAAAAATCGCTGAAATTAATAAGTTTAGTTTTTTGCTTATATCTCGGAAACTATTCTGTGTGCACATATACTGCTATATACGATCGATAAAGGATAAAAATACGAATCGATCGTGGTATAGACTGTTTACTGAAAGATTGTACGAAAAAAGTTATTAAGCGGCAAACTTTTCAAACTTAAAAAAATCGCTTAGATTATTTTAGTTTTTCCATATACTTTAGAACAAATTTTTCATACAAAATTCAATTTAAAATAAACCTGAAATCAACATTAATTTGTATGTTATTAAAGATATGTTAAGCCATATTATAACAAAAATTAAAATATATTTTATGTATTTGAAAATCAAATTCAATTTTAAAAATATAATAACTAAAAAAATTTGTATAATTGTTACAAAAAAAATTTATTTGTAGGGTATGGTGAAATATTTTTTTTCAATTCCATTCATCCTATTTACTTGGTCTGGCAGCATAACTTAGGTTTTCTTTGCGGACGAATAATGGAATTGGTTTAAGGTAAAAAACTAAAAAATAAAAAAAAATGGGAAAAAATAAAAACTACCTCTTAATCACTGTTACCATTCCAGCTATATAAAAAATGTGTAATTTGTTTAATATCTAATCCGTGTGTAATATCCCTTTGTACTTTTAAATTAGTTTTAATCTCAATTGTGTGATAATAAAAACCTATTTCCTAAAAGTGTTGAACTAGTTGATTAATCCACTCTAGAATTTTCGGATATAAAAATGGGTTTTAAAAAATGTCGCCTCAAGTAGTTAGCAAATGTTGTTAGACAATAAAATCAGTTAAAACCTATATTATTAAAAATATTTCTAATTATATTTTATTTTTTTTTTTTAATTTTTCTGCTTTTTATTAATCACAAAAGTTAAAATCGTTTATTGAAATTTTCTAAAAATCAAAATTAATAGAAATTATAGAAGATATAAATAAATATAGACATTATATTATATATATATTATATATATATATATATATATATATATATATATATATATATATATATATATATATATATATATATATATATATATATATATATTATTAAATTATATATATATTATTAATTTTGTAGTTGTGGTTTAAATATATATAAAAAAGATCACATTTAACTTTTTTCAGATGTGTAATTAATGAGCCGGTCATTAGGAATTTAAAATTTTTCGTTTTCAACACTGTACTAAATGGAATTTATTTTTGTAAACAAACAAGAGTGGTTTTAAAATAAAGAAAGGAAAGCGTGAGGTAAGTATGAAGATAAAATATTTTGTGTTTTTTATTGAATTTTCTTAAATATTTTTTTGATTTCTTTGCAGGTTATTTTGCGGGATTTTTCATGCGTTGTGGGTAATGTATCGTTCCTTCTTGTTTTAAACATTATTTAAATGTATTTTTCTATTTTCAGGTTTAAAAAAATGAGCGTTAATAATACACGGTGTCGCTCAGCCGCCAGCCAAAAGTACCGGCTACATCATGGTTCCACTGTGGTAGGCCGACCGCAAGAGCAAGGTAGACCATTAACATACAATTTTAAATAAATTTAACTGGGACTTGGGTCTATTTTCAGGTTTAAAAAAATGACCGTTAATAATACACGGTGTCGCTCAGCCGCCAACCAAAAGTACCGGCTACATCATGGTTCCACTGTGGTAGGCCGACCGCAAGGGCAAGGTAGACCATTAACATACAATTTTAAATAAATTTAACTGGGACTTGGGTCGGAGGTGGTTTCTCCAAGCCAGCAATGACCCATCCCAATTAGTATATTGAGGGACTCGGGGTAGCAGGATCTTTTTGCCTCCTCCCGACGCTATTATTAAGGTAGAGTCACGCCAAATTTTTTTTTCTACATTGACGTTGCTGTGGAAAAATGCAGCAAAAGCCAATGCAAAAAAACGCATTTGCTTCAGCTGACTGTGTTTCTTCCTACAGCAAAGCGCTTAATTTAAAAACCTATGCTGTTGCTTGAGCAATTAGTTTTAATTTTTGCTTAACTCTACAATTTTTACTCAATAGTGTCAATTGCATTGCCATTTTTTTCTTATATTTTAATTCTCTGTCATCCTAATATTTGCTTTTTTGATTGGAGTTACTTCAGTAAACTAGATTTATTTAGATGGTGAAGGGTATATAAGATTCGGCATTGCCGAATATAGTACTCTTACTTGTTATATTTGAAACAACTAATTGCACTCGGTGTTGCCCGGTTTCTTTATCTTTAGGATCTTCTTTGGCTGAAATTAATAAAGAAACAATTTTTGGAAATCGAATGGGACATTTTGGTAATAAAACATTGAAGATCTCAGAAACAGCGCGACCTGCTCATCTTTGTAGGCCTTTTAAAGTTACGGTTACTTTGAGCGCATTATATAAAACAAATGCTTACGTGACCACATATTTTAATTTTCTCTGCAAAATTTTTATTTTACAAGTACTTAAGAAAAATATTGTAAAAGTTTAGGAAAACATCGTAAATCTTTAATATTTTATGTCAGTGATAAATGTTAATAAACTGTTGTGGCTTTTGTGGTCAAATAGTGCTCCCTATTTGACCGCACCTTTAAGCTAATGTTGTTCTTTAGACATATATACCCTAGAAAAATATCATCTTTATTTTTTTCAATCTGGATGTACATATTAATTACAAACTAATTAAGAATTTAAAGGCCAAACAATGTCAAGCATTTTTCATAAGGCAACGTTAAGAACGAAATTTATTTATTTTTTGTTTGAAGTTGTGGTTGACTACGATTGCTGTTTCTTACTGTAGCTCGCTGCTTTTCATCTCTTTTAACATTGAAAACTTATGTATTTATTACTTACAATACGTAAGAAAATACATACGTTGTTTTATTACACTATTAAATGGTATTCCAAAATTTTTCGCTTAACATTTTTCAAAATTCCTTATGCTTTTCTAAAATAATTTTACTTTTCAAAACAATCATTTTTCATCCCATACCTGATTAATAATTTTACTAAAAAAATATTCCTTATAATTGGAGCAAAAGTACAAAAATTATTTATGTTTATAATTTAAAAATGGCGTGTGGCTTTCTTGTAGCCGTAGTGGGCTGCCGTTACGGTGGCTATTGCGGCCTTACTAGAAGTCCATAATGGAACTGCTGAAATATTGGTGGTACAAACTTAAGTGCAAATTCTTTCGATGCTATTCGCCCGCTAATTTTCTTTTAATACGGAACTTAGGCTGAGGATTTTTTTTTTGATCCTGTATCAAATTATTGTCTGATGCCAGTCATATTAACTAATAAAATGAATGTGTGTAGCGAGTAGAAATATTCTGCTTGCTTTACTCAACAGGTAGAAGCTCTGTTGAATGATAAAGTCACTAATTTTTGTCGGCTTTATAACTATTACAGCATACTGAGCATCGATTACAATGTTCAAATATTTCAAATGTTTGGAGAATTATGCAAAAAAAAACTATTATAAAAAAAATTTCACAAATGTTATGGCCAGGCGTGACCACGTTGCTAAAATTGCACTTGAAAATTAAACACCAACATTTTTTTCTAATTTAGAAATTTATACACTTGCACGTTTATTCATAGTTTAACTGTTTATTGCATTATGCCTGCAAATTGTACAACAGTTTCCAACCAAAAAACTATAACTTTTCTTTGGTAACTTTTGGCAAAAAAAAGAAACTGCGACCCTTTTACTTCGCGATCTCAGTTTGCATTTTCTTTTTCTTCTTTTTCTTTTCTGGAACATTCTGTTTAAAACATCAGCCGATTTTCGTCTTGCCAGATCCATATTTAATGGCAGTGTTGCATTTATAAGTAGCCCGTATCTGATAATCTAACATATGGCGTCTACACGTGACAAACCCTACCATGGGGCGAGCTCTACAGCCGTTCTCATGGGAGGGCAGTGTAGAATATTCTGTACTGTTTCCTTCGTTTTCTGCCTCACTCGGTGTCTGTTGAAAGCTCTATTGCTGTATACTTAACTAAAGAGCTTTGTCCTCCTATCTCTACTGTTTCAAGTCCTTGGCGTGAAAGATGCCTACAAACTTGCCTTTCAAGTCTTCTACCTCGTATAGGCTGTTTCCGATTGGACGCACAATTCGGCATTTAAGGAATTTCTTCCCCAGTTTGGCATTGTAGTTGTTCTTAAAGTCACTTTGTTGAAAATTTCATCGAAACACTTCCTGCCCCGGTATGAACTTCACCTCTCGGCTTCTTATATTATACGTCTTTTCATTCTGTAGGTACGCCTTCCTTAAGTTTTCTTTGATTCGCTGCCGCACTAGGATCATCTTTTCTGTCCTAGGTATCAGGTCGACTTCGGGATCGTCCAACATTTTAAGTCGTCTTAATAGTTTGTAGATGCTGCCATGGGTTATCATGTTAACTCCTAATAATGCAAAATACGGTGTTACTCCAATCGAGCTATGTACGGACGATCTCAACGCGCACTCTATTTCCAATAAGTGCTGGTCCCAGGTGCTCTGGTCTTCTTCTAAATATGATCTGATTGCGCTCAGAATCGTCTGATTCACCGTTTCGGAGGCGTTTGCTTGTGGCGAATGTGTAGCCGTTCTCACATGCTTTATACCGAAGACGTCGAGAGTGTCCAAAAATTCTTTGCTGCTTTCCATTATCCGTGTACCAAATTTATGTAAAACTTCAGAAATTAAAAATTTGATAACGTTGCGACTACTCGCTTTTGCCGTGGGCTTCAGCAAAACAAATTTTGTCAAATGATCTAAAACAATAAATACATACGCATTACCCGATTTGGAACGAGGGTAAGGTCCTAAGAAGTCCACAAAAATCCGTTGAAATGGCCGTTCACTAATACTTTAGTTTCCCATTGGTGGTCTAAGGGTTGTATTGGCCGGTTTACTCTCCTTACATGTCTGGCAGTTTCCATCGAACTCCTTTACTTGTGTTGTCTGATTTGGCCAGTAAAAATACTCCTTTACGCGTTGCAAGGTTTTGTGAAATCCACCGTGTGAGGCTTGCGGGGGAATGTGCGCTTTCTCTATTATTTCCTGCGTCAGTACTGCTGGTATCCATAGCTTCAAGGAAAAATCTTCATTTAGGGGCAACCCCTCGTACGGCAAAGTTCTCTTATATACGTATCCATCCACCACTTTCAAATCCGGCAACTGTTCAGCCCTTTTCGTAATAACTCTGATGAGGTCCAAGTAATCTTCTGACTTAAAACTGGGAGATTCGAGATCCACTAGGGCTCTTACTTCAGTTGAGATTTCGTCTAAATCATAACGTGACAGGGTGTCTGGAACCACATTCTGTTTGCCCTTTCGGTGTTCAATATTAAACGTGTATGCTTGAAGGTGCAGGCTCCATCGTGCTAATCTTCCGCTCAAGTCCATGTTACACATGAGCCACTTTAAGCTGCTGTGGTCGGTAATAACTGTAAATGACATTAGCTCAATGTACGGTCTGAACTTCTTAATTGCCATGACTACGGCCAAACATTCGCGCTCTATAACCGAATAATTTTTCTGCGCTGCGGTTAGTTTGTGCGAAAAATAAGCAATTCGGTGTTCTCCTTCTGCCTCGTCTTTTTGAAACAAGACGGCTGCTACTCCTACATCGGACGCATCGCACTGCACAAAGAAAGGTTTATTAAAATCCGGATGCTCTAAAACAGGATTAGTAACAAGTGCTTCTTTCAGTAGATCGAACGCTGCTTCGGCTTCACGTGAAAATTTAAATGACTTTCCTTTTTTCAGGGTTTCAAAAATCGGGGACGCGATGGTAGCATAATCCGGTATAAAACGTCTATACCATCCAGCGGCTCCCATAAAACTTCGGACTTGCTTCGCTGTTTTGGGATAAGAAAGACGTGTAATTGATTTGAGTTTTTCTGGATCTGGCCTAAGTCTACCCCCACCAATGATATAACCAAAATACTTTAATTCCTTGAAACAGAATCTAGACTTCCCAACGTTTATTGTCAATCCCGCCTTTGACAGGTAACTTGCGACCGACTCTAAAAGTTCTAAATGCGTACCCAAATCCGATGAGACAATCAGTAAGTCGTCCAGGTAGACGAAAACTCTATTACGCATTGCCGAGGGTATCACTTTATCCATTAAACGGCAGAACCGTTGAGCTGCATTACACAACCCAAAGGGCATGACCGTGAAATGATAAAGCGGTCGTCCTGGCACCGTAAATGCAGTTTTCTCTCTACTGGACTCCTCCAACGGGATTTGCCAGAAGGCATCCTTCAAATCTACGCTCGAAATGAAATACGTATCTCCAAGTCTACTGAGCAGCCCCTCAATATGAGGTAGTGGGTACGCGTCTTTTACCGTTAACGCGTTTAACTTGCGTGCATCCAAACATAATCGACATTTCTCTCCTCGGCGGACTAGTGTTACTGGGTGACTCCACGGACTATTACTCTCTTCTGTTACCCCTAAGACGATCATCCGGTCGAGCTCCGCGTACATTAACTTCTGAACTGCCCTTGAAACTGGATAATGCCTGACCTTTACTGGTAGAGCGTCTCGGGTGTCGATTGAATGTATTTCTAACTCTGTTATACCCAAGCCTTTCTTTGTATAACACGGAAACTTATCTATAACTACCTTCAACTGCTGTTCCTGTTTTTCGGTCAGCTCGTGCATACCTGCCTCCTCAATTTCTTCAACCTTTACTCGCTTCTCTCTCTCCGCTGCTTTATAACTGCGCAGACCTTCTACATTGGCCAGAAGTTGGAAATGCTTCATGAAATCTACCCCTAGAAATAGATCACGACTTAACGTTGGTACTAAAAAGAACGTGACGGTTTTCGTCAGCCTATTGAAGTTTATTTGGGCGCGAATTCGTCCTACTATCCTGTGAGCGCTCCCATCGGCTGTTCTAATCAACGAGTAAAACCTATGTATCGGAAGCCCTGTTCTCTCTACGAAATTCATAAAATTTTTCCCCAAACAGGTAACTGTCGCTCCGCTGTCTAATAGTCCCTCGACCTCCTGTCCATTGATCTTGATCTTGGCATAAAAACGGGAATCTTCATTCTCAAAAAGTTCTGCTTCGGCAATTGCCTTTCTCGTTTTCTTTCTCTGACGGTATCTCTCCCTGGTCTCTGCTATTCTCTTAGTCACGCCTCTGAAAATTCTTACCTTCGCCTCCTGATACTCTTTTAAACGCATATGTAACGGCTTCGACACCCTTACCTTTGGTTCTGGCTTTTGTACTTCTTTGGCTTTATCTGAGTTTTCCAAAATCGATATTATGGGGGTGTTTACAGCCTTATCGCAAGATTTAAAATCTGGATTTACGTCTGCGTGGCACGCGTCTCCCCAGATCGAGACGGGCCCCGCCTGGCGTTTCCCTGGCACTTCGGACAGCTGGGCGTCACTACTCCCTCTCTTCCGCAACGGTAACAAAATATCCCACGCGTCGGTGAAGGACAATCTACGAAGCTGTCACCCAATTGCTTACAGTTCCAGCAAACGTAATGGCTACTTCGGCTCACCTCACTTACTTCTAAATTTATTGCATCTAGTTGATCGCTGAGGTCCAGTTCGTGAACTCGTGCTGGTATATGCTGACAGAATTGACCGGCTTGTCGTTGACTGGCTAACATGCTCTCAGCTCTTTTAACTTCTTGACGAAAATGACACAAACCAAAAATTCTTACCGGGAAAATGAGCTGTGCTAAGGATGGCTTCAGGTTACTCTTCATGATCTCCACTAAATCCTGCTCTCCATACGGTACACGTTGTTGATTCCGTAATTTCATTATGACGTTGTAGAATTCCTCAAACGATTCCTGCGGTAATTGCCGTCTATCCGTTTTTTTCTTCTGAATAACAAACTCGCTTCCAAAACGCCTGAATTGAATAAGTAAAGCTTCCCTCAGCTCTTCCCACGACTGTATTGGTGATAATCTTCTATGCATCCAGTACCATTCAAGTGCATTGCCGCAAAGGAGGTGGTGAAAACTTTTAATGACGTCTGCCCAAGAGCAGTTATAATCGTGACGGAGTACTTCTAAACGAAAAATAAAATCTTCAGCGTCCATTGTTTTATCGGTTCCATCAAATTTAAGACTCCATTTCTCGACTTCGATCTTCCTTTGCGTTTCATGCTGATTACTCATGCTTTGCCTCTGCATGGCTGGACTGCGCTGTTGTGAGTGACCGTTAAAATTACTTCTATTCAGGTTATTCATGCCCTGACTTGGAATAGACTGAGCCGGTGGTTGTGCTATTGCCCTTTGGTTATTCGGAGACGTAGGTACTCGCTGCGAAGTGTCCTGTCCACCTTGATGACCTGGCCTCTGGTCTGTCAGAATTGGTGCATTATTACTAGCCGCTCACGTTTGTAACGTTTCTAGCACTAAACGCCGAATCCTATCATCCTCCATCCTCATTTGTTGTAGCCGAGATAAACCTGCTGTCGCGTTAGGCAATTCTGCTCTGTTGTCTGGAGTCGGACTGGGGTTAGAAACTGAACTATTGTTGATAATCCTATCCTGTCTAAATTCTGTTGCTACGTTTTGTGCGGTAACACTGCTATAGGGTGGTGAACTAATTGTACCTTCCGACCTGCCTGCTTCGCTTATAACTGAAATATCCTGCGCGCTTTCTATAAAACGTTGCACTGACGGAGCTATCGAAGAGACTGGACCTGTCGAAACAGCGACTGTTGCCGGTAAATTAGGCGCGACGCGTTGCTCACCGGGTATCCCATTCTCTTAACGAACTGTTGTGGTTCCCTTCACTTCTTGACTGCCTTGCGTATGATTTTGGTACATTGTTTTACTTCCTTGACGCGTTAAAACCATTACCTGTATAAGTTGCTGTATCCCTGAATAAACGCGAAATAGTTTTGCGGACCAGAAAAAAAAATTTATATATATATATATATATATATATATAACGTAATCAGGACCCGAAAATCAAAGCCCTTTACCTACCTCTTCGAGCTTTAAGAAATAAAATTTACAAATATGACTGGAAAAAAATTTAAGAGTTATAAAAATTTCAATATAATAATAATATAATAGTAATGTTGAAATCAAATAATTTTTGCTTCAAATTGTCTTTCTACCTGATTGGTAGTTAACAAGGCAATTGTAAGCAGATATCGATCTTTATGTGTCTATATATCTACGTTTATATACCTAGATAATGTATATAAAGACCGAACAATCAATACAATAACGCACGAAAAGTAAAAAAATGTTGGTTCACCTTATAAAGATTTTATTGGAGTACTATGAATATAGCCGGAATCCAACTATACTAATAGCAAAAAAAGGATTTTAAAGTTTTAAATGAAATAAAAAAAAACAAACGAACGTAGGTGTTTAGTAACCCAGTTGGGTGGTTGAAAGTTTTTTAAACGGTAAATGAGTAGCAAATGGTTAGCTGAACCCGAAAATATGAAAAAGGATGAAAACTCCCTATAGAAAATGAAAAAAAAATCTCGCTACAAAAGATGATACACTGGTGTTAACATCTAGGACTGAGCCTTAATCATCCTAAAGGGAAGTTTGCAAAAACAAACCGCAAAGACAAAAAAATAATTTCACTTCCTTCCAGAGAAAGGTCGCAACAAGTGATACTTGTGCAAGACAAATCCCTTGGACATACCCATCCAGGAAAAGAAAACGAAATCATAGGTTGTAGAATTAACCGGTAGCTTCATCTGTTAGCAAAAGTTGTGTAAGTAGAAATCCACTCTGAAGCGCTTACTTCTACGACTCCAACTGCGCGTCCCTTCTGACACCACTGGTCCACGAACCGTCATACTTGACTGTTTATCTGTAACGTCGCAACGCGATGAGGACTACTAAGCCTATTCAATCGGGACTTACGCTACACATAAACTTTCATGTATAACAAATCTATAAAAAAAATGAAATTCTAAAAACGAAAAAGAATATGCCAAATAAAACTTAAGAACAACTTTCACCCGTTATCGGATGGTTAGTCGGGCCCCACGTTGGGCGCCATTTTTGTGATGTGTACAAATGTGGGTGTTGGACTTGATTTAAACATTAAATGGAAAAAAAATTTATTAAAATGTTTTCCGTTTTTGTTCCGTGGCCAGATTGTCGATAGTGCTGGTATGCTGGCTTTTAGCGCGGCTAAGCTCGCCGGATGGGGAGGTTCTTTTCAACTCTCTGGCTCTTTTAACACATACAAAAAAATTTACTCATACCAGACTGTAAAATCCACTATTAAAAAGAAAAAGAGGCGACTAACCGAACGTTTGCTATCTTGTAGAATTTAAACTGAACCTAACTTTTACGCTGAACCATTTGCTGCTGTTACCACTCTGCACCTTCACCTTATGTTGGCTGATGTTATGCCAACCTGGACGTCCCCCCCTCTTGAAGTCACTGTAGACTTCACCTTGACAGTCGCGTGTCGAATTATGCGAACTGTCCCTGAATTTCTTTACCACTATCAACCACCAAACTGCGGTTACTTACCCACTCGTTTTATTGTTTTACGGCTTCATTAAAGGAAATATACAACTATATTCTGCATTCCAATGTTATAAAAGTTATGTTTTATTAATACAAAAGGGGATATAAGAATAAATCGCTTATATTTCTATAAAGGTATATTTATATAATCGCTAATTTTCTTATTCTATAAGAGGAATTCATTTCCTAAAAATCTAAATACAAATTAAATTACTATATACTGTAACTTATTATTCTATAAAATTTTATGATTATTTTTTTTTTCTTTATCCATAGAAATACATATATGTATACCTGAAATCTATGCAATCTATATATATATACAGATATATATATATTTATAGCTTTGTTTTTTTTATTTACATAAACAATTTCATCAAAAGTAAATTGAAAATATGATTATATGCCTATAGTCTGATATATGTTTATATATACATATATATTCCACAAAAACTTCATCACGGGTAAATAAAGCTTTCTACTGGGATTTTATTCTTGCGCACGGACTCTTGAAACTCCCTACCTACCCATACATTGGCCAATCTAATAGTAGGAAATGGGGATAAAATCTTCTAACGCACTTCTAATTAATAGACCGCGGTAAAGGAGCCTTCTACCGTACCGATACGAACTACGAGGGATGTATATATATATATATATATATATAGATGTATACATATACCTATACGTCAACACGTGGGCTTGCCCGTATGCCTAACTGTACTTAGGTTTAGGGTTAGATAAAAAAGAAAACACCCTAAAATCTATTTGTCACTAAGACACATATGGGGGGAGGTTTTCACACGTATAATTGTAGAAAAGATTCAATGAAAAAATAAAAATAAAAATTGAAAAACAATTTTGATATATTTGCATGTGCACCTTGCTTATTAATAAAAATTGTTTTTCAATTTTTATTTTTATTTTTTCATTGAATCTTTCAAATACATATGAATGGTTCCCAATGGGATCCCTTATGTAGAAAAAATGAAAGAAAAAATAAAAATAGTTACTAAATGTTTGCTGTATTTTTGTGTAGAACTTTTTTGAGTTGTTATTGTCTTCTGTCTTATTGATTCAATGGAATTCTCATTTAATCAATTTGGCTTTTGATATAAGACTTTCTGTTTTTCTATACAAAATTTGGGTAAAATCCACTGATGAGCTATTTGAGCAGTAGTGAAATGGCCATATGGATATGCTTTCCCCGCAGTAATACATTTCATTTTGTAGTTTAGTTTAAAATAATAAATATTTCATGAGAATATCATGAAATATTTATATTTGAAGGAATCAAGCACGAATAAAGTAAAGTAATTATATAATATATTTATTTTATTTATTAATGTTGTCACGTGTAGACGCCATATGTTAGATTATCAGATACGGGCTACTAATAAATGCAACACCGCCATTAAATATGGATCTGGCAACACGAAAATCGGCTGATGTTTTAAACAGAATGTTCCAGAAAAGAAAAAGAAGAAAAAGAAAATGCAAAGTGGCGTCAGTGCGAAGTGGACATTAGAGTAATGAAGAAGAAAGGAACTGTTCTGTTGTGTTTGAGATCGCGAAGTAAAAGGGTCGCAGTTTTTTTTTTTTTTTTTTTTTGCCAAAAGTTACCAAAGAAAAGTTATAGTTTTTTGGTTGGAAACTGTTGTACAATTTGCAGGCATAATGCATAATTTATAATCGCTACACACATTCATTTTATTAGTTAATATGACTGGCATCAGACAATAATTTGATACAGGATCAAAAAAAAAATCCTCAGCCTAAGTTCCGTATTAAAAGAAAATTAGCGGGCGAATAGCATCGAAAGAATTTGCACTTAAGTTTGTACCACCAATATTTCAGCCGTTCCATTATGGATTTCTAGGCAGGCCGCAATAGCCACCGTAACGGCAGCCCACTACGGCTACAAGAAAGCCACACGCCATTTTAATAAACTGCAACACAGCCCCATGGGAAATAGCAACAACAGTACCCGCAGCCAACTACAACAACAATAGTTACACCGAACCCAATAGCGCCATTTTGACCAACATCAAGGATAGCACTATTGAGAGCCACGATAAGCGGCAACTACAACAACAGATGATACAATTGCAATAACATCTTCAGCAACAAAAACAACAGCTGATACAACTACAATAACATCTTCAGCAACAACAACAACAGCTGATACAACTACAATAACATCTTCAGCAACAACAACAACAGCTGATACAACTACAATAACATTTTGAACAACAACAACCTCAATTGCAAACGGTTTATAATATTCAACTTCAGCAACAACAACAACAGCTGATACAACTACAATAACATCTTCAGCAACAACAACAACAGCTGATACAACTACAATAACATTTTGAACAACAACAACCTCAAGTGCAAACGGTTTATAATATTCAACAGCAGCAACAACAACAACGAAAGCAACAAATCATTTTAGAACAACAACAGCCAGTTAATAGTAACAACCATGATTTAGCCAACAGTCCTCAGATTCATATTCGGTCTAATAACAGCAACAACAGCAGCTTCTACAACGACCGCAACTACCACAACAACAACAGCTACAACAACAAATAGCAGCTACAACAACAAATAGCAGCTATAACAAAAAATAGCAGCGACAACGACCGCAACTACTACAATAACCTTAATCTACAGCAACAACAACATCAACGGATGTAGAAGTAGACATATGATATAATATACTTACCTTTCTAATTATTTTCTACAATTAAACATATTGTAATTATACGTGTGAAAACCTCCCCCCATATGTGTCTTAGTGACAAATAGATTTTAGGGTGTTTTCTTTTTTATCTAACCCTAAACCTAAGTACAGTTAGGCATACGGGCAAGCCCACGTGTTGACGTATAGGTATATGAATACATCTATATATATATATATATATATATATATATATATATATATATATATATATATACATCCCTCGTAGTTCGTATCGTTACGGTAGAAGGCTCCTTTACCGCGGTCTATTAATTAGAAGTGCGTTAGAAGATTTTATCCCCATTTCCTACTATTAGATTGGCCAATGTATGAGTAGGTAGGGAGTTTCAAGAGTCCGTGCGCAAGAATAAAATCCCAGTAGAAAGGTTTATTTACCCGTGATGAAATTTTTGTGGAATATATATGTATATATAAACATATATCAGACTATAGGCATATAATCATATTTAAAATTTACTTTTGATGAAATTGTTTATGTAAATAAAAAAAAACAAAGCTATAAATAAATATATATATATATATATATATATATATATATATATATATATATATATATATATATATATATATATATATATATATCTGTATATATATATACCTACATAGAATTCAGGTATACATATATGTATTTCTATGGATAAAGAAAAAAAAATAATCATAAAATTTTATAGAATAATAAGTTACAGTATATAGTAATTTAATTTGTATTTAGGTTTTTAGGAAATGAATTCCTATTATAGAATAAGAAAATTAGCGATTATATAAATATACCTTTATAGAAATATAAGCGATTTATTCTTATCTCCCGTTTTGTATTAATAAAACATAACTTTTATAACATTGGAATGCAGAATATAGTTGTATATTTCCTTTAAAGAAGCCGTAAGACTATAAAATGAGTGGGTAAATAACCGCAGTTTGGTGGTTGATAGTGGTAAAGAAATTCAGGGACAGTTCGCATAATTCGACACGCGACTGTCAAGGTGAAGTCTATAGTGAGTTCAAGAGGGGGGACGTCCAAGTTGGCATAACATCAGCCAACATTTGGTGAAGGTGCAGAGTGGTAACAGCAGCAAATGGTTCAGCGTAAAAGTTAGGTTCAGTTTAAAATCTACAAGATAGCAAACGTTCGGTTAGTCGCCTCTTTTTCTTTTTAATAGTGGATTTTACAGTCTGGTATGAGTAAATTTTTTTGTATGTGTTAAAAGAGCCAGAGAGTTGAAAAGAACCTCCCCATCCGGCGAGCTTAGCCGCGCTAAAAGCCAGCATACCAGCACTATCGACAATCTGGCCACGGAACAAAAACGGAAAACATTTTAATAAATTTTTTTTCCATTTAATGTTTAAATCAACTCCAACACCCACATTTGTACACATCACAAAAATGGCTCCCAACGTGGGGCCCGACTAACCATCCGATAACGGATGAAAGTTGTTCTTTAGTTTTATTTGGCATATTCTTTTTCGTTTTTAGAATTTCATTTTTTTTATAGATTTGTTATACATGAAAGTTTATGTGTAGCGTAAGTCCCGATTGAAAAGGCTTAGTAGTCCTCATCGCGTTGCGACGTTACAGATAAACAGTCAAGTATGACGGTTCGTGGACCAGTGGTGTCAGAAGGGACGCGCAGTTGGAGTCGTAGAAGTAAGCGCTTCAGAGTGGATTTCTACTTACACAACTTTTGCTAACAGATGAAGCTACCGGTTAATTCTACAACCTATGATTTCGTTTTCTTTTCCTGGATGGGTATGTCCAAGGGATTTGTCTTGCACAAGTATCACTTGTTGCGACCTTTCTCTGGAAGGAAGTGAAATTATTTTTTTGTCTTTGCGGTTTGTTTTTGCAAACTTCCCTTTAGGATGATTAAGGCTCAGTCCTAGATGTTAACACCAGTGTATCATCTTTTGTAGCGAGATTTTTTTTTCATTTTCTATAGGGAGTTTTCATCCTTTTTCATATTTTCGGGTTCAGCTAACCATTTGCTACTCATTTACCATTTAAAAAACTTTCAACCACCCAACTGGGTTACTAAACACCTACGTTCGTTTGTTTTTTTTTTATTTCATTTAAAACTTTAAAATCCTTTTTTTGCTATTAATATAGTTGGATTCCGGCTATATTCATAGTACTCCAATAAAATCTTTATAAGGTGAACCAACATTTTTTTACTTTTCGTGCGGTATTGTATTGATTGTTCGGTCTTTATATACATTATCTAGGTATATAAACGTAGATATATAGACACATAAAGATCGATATCTGCTTACAATTGCCTTGTTAACTACCAATCAGGTAGAAAGACAATTTGAAGCAAAAATTATTTGATTTCAACATTACTATTATATTATTATTATTATATTGAAATTTTTATAACTCTTAAATTTTTTTCCAGTCATATTTGTAAATTTTATTTCTTAAAGCTCGAAGAGGTAGGTAAAGGGCTTTGATTTTCGGGTCCTGATTACGTTATATATATATATATATACATATATATATATATATATATATAAATTTTTTTTCTGGTCCGCAAAACTATTTCGCGTTTATTCAGGGATACAGCAACTTATACAGGTAATGGTTTTAACGCGTCAAGGAAGTAAAACAATGTACCAAAATCATACGCAAGGCAGTCAAGAAGTGAAGGGAACCACAACAGTTCGTTAAGAGAATGGGATACCCGGTGAGCAACGCGTCGCGCCTAATTTACCGGCAACAGTCGCTGTTTCGACAGGTCCAGTCTCTTCGATAGCTCCGTCAGTGCAACGTTTTATAGAAAGCGCGCAGGATATTTCAGTTATAAGCGAAGCAGGCAGGTCAGAAGGTACAATTAGTTCACCACCCTATAGCAGTGTTACCGCACAAAACGTAGCAACAGAATTTAGACAGGATAGGATTATCAACAATAGTTCAGTTTCTAACCCCAGTCCGACTCCAGACAACAGAGCAGAATTGCCCAACGCGACAGCAGGTTTATCTCGGCTACAACAAATGAGGATGGAGGATGATAGGATTCGGCGTTTAGTGCTAGAAACGTTACAAACGTGAGCGGCTAGTAATAATGCACCAATTCTGACAGACCAGAGGCCAGGTCATCAAGGTGGACAGGACACTTCGCAGCGAGTACCTACGAATAACCAAAGGGCAATAGCACAACCACCAGCTCAGTCTATTCCAAGTCAGGGCATGAATAACCTGAATAGAAGTAATTTTAACGGTCACTCACAACAGCGCAGTCCAGCCATGCAGAGGCAAAGCATGAGTAATCAGCATGAAACGCAAAGGAAGATCGAAGTCGAGAAATGGAGTCTTAAATTTGATGGAACCGATAAAACAATGGACGCTGAAGATTTTATTTTTCGTTTAGAAGTACTCCGTCACGATTATAACTGCTCTTGGGCAGACGTCATTAAAAGTTTTCACCACCTCCTTTGCGGCAATGCACTTGAATGGTACTGGATGCATAGAAGATTATCACCAATACAGTCGTGGGAAGAGCTGAGGGAAGCTTTACTTATTCAATTCAGGCGTTTTGGAAGCGAGTTTGTTATTCAGAAGAAAAAAATGGATAGACGGCAATTACCGCAGGAATCGTTTGAGGAATTCTACAACGTCATAATGAAATTACGGAATCAACAACGTGTACCGTATGGAGAGCAGGATTTAGTGGAGATCATGAAGAGTAACCTGAAGCCATCCTTAGCACAGCTCATTTTCCCGGTAAGAATTTTTGGTTTGTGTCATTTTCGTCAAGAAGTTAAAAGAGCTGAGAGCATGTTAGCCAGTCAACGACAAGCCGGTCAATTCCGTCAGCATATACCAGCACGAGCTCACGAACTGGACCTCAGCGATCAACTAGATGCAATAAATTTAGAAGTAAGTGAGGTGAGCCGAAGTAGCCATTACGTTTGCTGGAACTGTAAGCAATTGGGTGACAGCTTCGTAGATTGTCCTTCACCGACGCGTGGGATATTTTGTTACCGTTGCGGAAGAGAGGGAGTAGTGACGCCCAGCTGTCCGAAGTGCCAGGGAAACGCCAGGCGGGGCCCGTCTCGATCTGGGGAGACGCGTGCCACGCAGACGTAAATCCAGATTTTAAATCTTGCGATAAGGCTGTAAACACCCCCATAATATCGTTTATTGACGTTTATCGTATGCAACAAGGATATTATCTAGAATATATACAATATATAGCGTCACAATTAGCAATACATTGCTGGGCAGGCAAAACCTTCGAAACTTTTTGTCAAAATCCACAAATATTAAAAGACTCAAATTATACAATACATTTTGATGCAACAGGGCAAAGTGTGCGACAAATTGAGTGCGCAGAAAAGCGAATTTTAATATATAAAATGGTCATTAGGATAAAGAAACTAAAAATGATTATTCCAGTTTTAACAGCCATATTGTCTCGCCACACAATTGTGGATATATGTTTAATATTTGAAAGATTGCAGATATATTGCAAAGAGCACAAATATAAATGGCCATTTTTTGAAAGAGTTTGTACTGATGTAAGCTACGCTCTACTTGGAGGTATATTAAAATGTTGTAATGATCAAAATGTTTCCGAATATCTTAATGATTGTTTTAAATACCTAGAAAACAAAAGTTTAAGTTCAAGACCTAGAGTTATTGTGCAGTGGTGCAAAGCTCACTACATTCATATTATTTGTAAAGACTTAAATATGAAAATCGGGAAAAAACATAAACTAAGGCATTTATTAAAAAGTGTTTTAACTTTAGCGTTTGATCTAAAAACAATGGATGAATGTAAATTCTGGTTTAACCATATTTTTGTTGTTCTTGTAAACCCACAGAAAAACCATGATTTTAAGAACAGTTTTGCAATTTTAGAAAAAAATTTATAGATATAAACGAAAATGATTACGAAAATATGATTTCTTTTGATGACGAGCAATTAAATAATTTGGAATCTATTGCTTCTCGTAGTCCTTTTAAGAAAGTTTTTGAAAATATATGTAATAATATATGCGACACTTTTAACGATCAAATAATAAAATTTGACGTAAATGAATATCAAAATGAAGATTTGTGGAGATTTATTGTCAAAAAATATTGCCCATTTCTACCTATGTGGACAAACATAATGGGGATCGTAATAGATCCATCGGGCGATCACATAAGTAACGCTCCAGTAGAATTTAATTTTTATTTGCAAAAGCATATCCTTCTAAACAATAGATCTGTTCGGCCAGGTGACTTCATAAAAATTGACAGAAAAGACAGTATGAGTTCCTGAAAAGAACTTCGATATCAATACAATATGTTCGATGTAGAGGAAAATTACAAAAAGGAGCCAATTGCTAAAAACGAAAAACATGATTTATTACAAATTGCTAAAGAGCATGACTATGAATTAATAGAACTGTTAGAGCCAGAAGAAACATGGAAAAAGAAAAGTCTAAAAAAACAAAAAGCTGTTAAGCCTAAACATCTGTTGAATGCAAAAAAAGTAAAGAAGTTGTTTTCAACGCCTAAAAGCATTGAAAATATCATATCACTTATACTATAAATGAGGTGACAAGAATTAAAAAAGAGCACACATACTATGATCCAATGAAATTTGAGAAATTAAGCCATACAAAGCAAATAAACGTCAATTTATATCTCTTTAGATACAATAGTTTATTTAAAATAATATATCCAAATTTAAAGCAATCTGATATTAGTTTCTTTAACATATTAGATATTGAAGACTGGAAGTCGTTAAAAATAGGAAAGCAATTAACCAATTTTGTTGTAGATTGTGCTATTCTCAGCATAATAAAAGAAAATTTCAAAAATGTCTTGAGTCTACCTTGTCAACTTGATACAATTTCTTTTACAAAACTTAATAAACTAATATCATATAAGCCAAATTATATAATTATACCAATATTAAAAAGTTATAATTTCAACCTTTGTATTTTAAATTTCTTACGTCGAGAATTTATTTTCATAGATTCTTTTAGTGACTTCAGCGGTCAAGAACATTGGGAAAGTTTTTCTAAACATTTTTGTAAAGACAAAGAATGGAAATTTCTTGAAATCTCTGAAAGAAGTAAACAAAGCGATGGTGTTAGCTGTGGGGTATTTGTAATAATGTATGTTTCACATTATTTGAGTGGAAAATCCCTTCTAAAAGTACCAAATCCTAACAACTTTAGAGAAACTATAAGATCAGTTTTAACTAGAAATGCAGATAATTGCTCTTAATTTTGCTGTCATTGTGGAAACGTTAAAAAACTTAAAACTAAATGTAAATCCTGCCGATATACAGTTTGTAAAGAATGTTTATATAAACCTTTTATAAACTTTAAAATTGATAAAATTTGCAAGAAGTCAATATGCATATATGTATGTACATATATATTACACATATATTACAACCTAAAGCAAATTTTACTAAATTTAAAAGAATGAATATAATAAAGTAATTTTTACTTGCATGAAAATTTTATACAATTCTGATATGTATGTAGTATATATTCATAAAAATATTGACCGACATATGTATGTGTTCAACACTTTTAATGCCAATTCCATACAAATGAAAAAAAAAAATATTTTGTAATTAGTTACGTAGTTTAGCATTAACATAATAGTTAAAATATTAAGTAGTAGAAAACCACATCACAAAATATATTTTTAAAAGAAACGAACTGAATTTTACAAGTTCGTGTTTGTATTTTGCATGTAATACAACAACAAAAATCGAATGCATAGCATTTTGTATTTAATACAAAAAATATTTATTACATGAATCAAAAAAAATCGAATTGTGGCATTAAGTATATCTTTAACAATTTCTGAACACAAACACAAATTTTAAAAGTTACGCATGCTCAAAAATAAATAAGTAGATAAGTACTAGTACTATACAGTTAATTAAAATCAAGGCCAATCAATAACCAGGTCAAATTCATTAATTTTTACCATTGCCCAAGAAATCAAATTTACTGATTTTTTTTATCTCACCTTCTTATTGACTCGCCTTGACAAAAATGGTGTAGGCCTATAGGGGAAGCCAACCATTTAAAATAACTGGCAACGCGTCCTGTGTAGTACCTCAACGGTGGTGTGGAAATCTACACACAGCAATATATTAAATGAATTATAGTATTAAAATTGGCCAGTCGCAGGGATTTTTTCCTCTATGGTATAGCCAAAATTGGCTTCGCTTACATTATAAGTCACAAGTTATACCACCACAACAGACATCAGTAGCCAAAAATCGAAAAGGCACAACAACTCAAATCTATGGAAATTAAAAAAGCTGAGTTACTACCAACATAAAAAAAATGACTGATGACACACAAAATAAATAAAAATATTTGTTGACAAATTTTAAGAACTGTTAATTTTTATTTAAACTAATGAACACACATTATTTACTTACAGGTACTTTTAAACAAAAGGAAAATCCTTTTTAGGACTTTAAAGTATGTTAAAAAGGTGATATAAATAAAACTTTTTAAAAGCCCTTTTCAGGGCTCAAAATGTTTTAAAAAGAGGTAAAAATATAACTTTTAAAAACACTTTAAGAACTTCAGAATGGATACTTTTTAATTAATTTGTAATTATATATGTAGTTTATTAATTGTAAAAAAATAAATAAATAATAAACATTGCAAAAATATTTAATACTAAAAAACATGTATGTGTACGTTATTTATGCAGTTAATTCTACAATTATGTAAAGCTTATAAAAATATTGAGAGAAGTAATCTTTTCTATACCAAAATTAATCAAATATTGTTTCTGTAAGCTTATTCTACAAATACATAGATAATCTTATATTAATCATGTACATATAATATTTTCATAAGGGTTCCGTTTTGATTTTTCTACAATTGTTACGATAGCATTTTTCAATATATTCAAATTACTTTTTCAAGCTTAAGGCTTCTATTTCTTAGCTTTTTTAAATATTTTTCACAAGTCGTTTGGTATGTTGGCAAATTATTTGAAAAATCTAAATAATCTTGTTCTAGTGTTTCAATTATTTTATCTTTTACTATGTGTCTTGAAATCCTCTGGTTTGTTGTCGTGCTATTTGTTGATGACGA
The DNA here is from genome assembly GCA_916610165.2 of Gymnosoma rotundatum. NCBI lineage: Eukaryota > Metazoa > Arthropoda > Insecta > Diptera > Tachinidae > Gymnosoma > Gymnosoma rotundatum. The sequence continues at coordinate 9,572,840 of OU744341.1, read as the reverse complement.
CGTTGAGACGTTGTGATAGTTCTTTTTTATCGGTTTGATGGTGACGACTTGTTTCTAAATTAAGGGGCAAACTATTTTCATCGCCATAAATTTCATATAGTAGATCACGTTCCTGAAATAATCCAATAATTTTTTGTTGATATTTTATGTGCCACAACCCTGTGCCTGAAAGGAAAAATAAAAAGTGAAAAAAATATATTTCTTTGCAGCACTTTGTGTTAATAATTGATATATGTTTTATAATTAAACTTAAAAGACCATTCTTAATGCTTTGATAGAGCTTTAAGCTGTGGCTAAATAACTAGATCGTAATCTATGCATTCTGTCTAAAAGTAAAAAATAAGTTTAAAATTAATATCAAACTATTGGCGCAAATAACATAATCTGTGTTTTTTGGGCTAAGTCGGTACAAATATATTTGCCAACCGATTTTGTTTATTATTTCACATATTTGTAGATATTGTCGGACTTAGTGCACAGACTTTGTCTCATTGTAACCGGTTCAGTATTAAAGAAATAAATGACAGCACCACCAACAACTTTTTTGACTGGCGACTGCACTGAAAATAGTTTCAGTTTTTATTTTCAACAATTTTACTGCTTAAAATTGTTAAACTGAGCGCACACAAAACTGAAACGGAAAAAAATGTGCACAAAACGAACAGAAACCTTTTAATTTTAGAATTTTTTTCCAGCAGCATTTGGTATTGTTTTATTTTTTTCAAATAGCAAAAGGCCTATAAAATTCCTAGAATTGTATGGGCACTTCCTTAATAAAATCGCACAAATTTAAATTTATTTTTAGGAAAAATTAATTTGTTTATTTATTGTACATGTATTCAATCTAATTTCATTTTTTTTTTTAATTTTTGGTGAAATGAATGCAATAAATATTTTTTATAATTATGAACGCATTCACATGTTAGTTCCATTCACAATTTCTACAAATTAATGAATTACATTTTCTAAAGGCCCAACTATAATGTGCATAAAACAACTTAAGCAAGCTTATACAACTGTGCAAATACATTAAATTGTATGTGGTAAACTATAATGTACATAAGATAACTTTTCGTCAAGTTTCGTTAAATTTCATTTCTTTATGCAAGGTACGAAACTGATCGCACTTTCCGTACGGAAACAGCTGATTGTGCTTTGTGTTATACATTGATAAAGAAAATTTTAATTAAGACCTAAATTGTTAAATTTTTAGTTTTTAATTCAATAAAAAATGTAGAAAAACAACATTTTTCTTTATGGACTATTTTTTACAAATATAATATATTTAAATTAAATTCGTATTTATAAACACATATTTATACGTATAAGCGATGAACAGCGTTGCATTTTTTAGTACGGTTGGCCACAAACACAAAACAGAAAATAACTTGTATAATTTTTTTTTTACTTTTTCTTAGAACATGAACCAAAATATGTAAATGTGTATGTGAATGTTATTAAATATGTAAAATATCTTCATTAAAGCCTTTTCGTTTTAAAATTTTGTTTATTTATATAAAAATTATTTTTGGCAAAAGTACGAATTAAACATAAATGTGCAACTGTGGCAAATAAGTTATTAAATTTATGTGAGTACATTGTAGCCACATAAATTTTGTTAATAAGTTACCTAAGCATTTGACAGGCTTTTCGTTGGATTTTTGACATAAGCTAAAGCTAGCTTATGCACATTATAGTTGGGCCTTAATTAATAGATAGTTAAATAAAACCCAAATGTTATTATTTCTGTGAACAATTTGTTATCAAACACATTTCAAAGTTATTTTATTTATATTTTTATTTAAATTCTGATAATTTATAAATTTCGTACCAATTGTTATAATGAAATTGAATACACATTTTATAACTCAAATATTCCAAAAATATAAATTGAATGTTTTTCCGACCAACACCACTAAGCAACAATGCATGTACATATTTTTCGTAAATTTGTTAAACATAAAATTCTATACGAACGCTTATTTTTCACATTATACAGTCACATTTCCAGTTTTGTTACGATACTAAAATAATTCTTGCAAAAACAAACCGACTTCAAAACAGATTTCATCTGTCTACCTATAACAGTTTAAGAGTATGGCATCATAAAATAAATACCCTTATATCTCCAAACTTTATACTAGTTCGACTGTTCAATATTTTGGCAATATACATCAAAATACAGCAACTATAGAACACCCTTTAATTTCTAAATTCAAATTATAAACTCGATGATATAGCGGGCTTAAAAATACAGGTCCCTTTTAAGTTTCAGCATTCTGTCTATAGCAAATCAAAAGTTCGGCCAAAAATTTGTAATTACATCAACTATTTGGACACCCTTCAACTTTCAAATAAAAATTTTTTCTGGTTATTACAACTAACTTAGCAATACAGGTTCGTTGTAAATTCCAGTCGTCTGTCTATAACTGTTAAGAAGTATGGCAATATACATCAAATTTAATGAACTATTGGCGCACCCTTTAATTTTAATTCTTAATATTAATACTTGTTACTATAACGACCATAGCAGTCGACATTGCGTCAAATTTACAAGCGTTTGTCTATATCGGTTCAAAAGATAGGCTCATATAAGTAAGTCTTCATCAGTTATGGGACTCCCTTTAATTTCTAAATTCAAATTATAAACTCGTTTATATAGCGTATTTAGGAATACAGAAGAATTTGGAATTGAAGAATTATATTTATCCTGGTGAAAGATATAAATAAACTGTTTAAAACAAACAATCAAGCAAGACTGATATAACTATTATAATTAAATTACAACTTTAATTTAAACTGAAACTCTATAAAAATAATATAAATTCCTACCTGGTGTACCAAATATGACATAGGTGACATCATTGCGCGGCCCTTCGGCTATATTACGTACAGCTTGCAATTGTTCAGCGTTTGAATTTTCATTATATAAATCTAAACTGAATTAACAAAAGAAAATAAGAGATCGTAACAGAATTATAGCATTACAATCACAATTTACATTTTAGTTGACAATGGCATTGGAGTTATATTAGCTGGAAATAAAAACTTCTTTAAAAAATCCATATTAGTCGGCCACAATTCCAACGAACGATATTGGTAGCGAAAATTTATACGCGATGGTCTACATATAACTGTGTAATTGTTTGATCACATTTAAAACTAATGCGACCTGAATTGACAGCCTTTATCAGGCCTACATAAGTATTTTTCATATCTTTAATATCGGATTTATTTTGCATCATTAATTTTAAGATTTCTTCAGTAATTGTAAATATATCTGTGCGTGTGGTTAGTACAACCTCATCATAACCTGACAATATATTCTCCACAAATGTACGTTTCTGAGGCTTGAGCTGTAATTTAATAATTATTATACACAAATATTAACGTATGTTGTTTTTACTTTGTATTAATCAATATATAAAATACCCGAAAACTATACTCATCACCAAAAATGCGTAATTTAACATTTTTTTGCTTTAAACTAAGATACTGCCGTATTGTGTCCATATCTTCTATTTGCAAAAGTATATTTAACGAAGCTCCGATTGTTTGGGTCTGTAGATTCTTTCCATTGCGTACATAATCGCGGAATTCATTAGATGTCTTCATCTTTTAAGGCATCCTTATTTCTATTGGAGGAAAATAATCACCCAATTGAAATTTGGTTTTAAATAATCTAGAAAATATAATTTATTATATATAAGTAGATTTAATACCTTTACACTTCTGTAAGGTTGTCTAAAACTCTCCAATGCTGTTAACACACACACATTTAAAAAAAACGCAATATGTAGTTTTTTCTTAATTGTTGTTCCAACATTATTTTTGTAAATGAAATACATAACACAAGTTGCCAGATCTTCAAATATTAAAAGAATCTAGACGCATTTACTCGCCTACAAATAAATATAACACTTACAAGTAGTTGTTCTTGCATAAAAGGAGTTTTTAAATTAACATACCAGGTGTTGCCAGTTCTTTTTTTTTTTTTTTTGCTTTCTCATCAAAAAGCATGTCGAATATCATATATCATAAACATAAAACTTAAGTTGGAGTTTATTTGCAAAATTTACATTGGTTTTATTAAAATATTAAATTAAAATATATTTAAGAAAAAAAAAATAAAAAAAAAACTTGTTAAAAACTAAGTTTTTTAAATAGAGTTCGTTACAGAAAAACTTCTTTCGACACGATTATTACTTGTGAAAACTACCAGCATAATAAGAGCGGCCATCTATGGCCAACTACTTTCGAAAATATAAGAAATCTTTTTTACAAGTTGTAAACTTTTTTATCTAAAACCTCCTTTTTCTTCTTCCTATCGCTAAGAACGTTACATGAGCCCTTAAGGTTAGGATTCACTATCATACTCAGTCATACAATCTGTCAAAAATTTCATAGTGTGGATTAAAAGTGTACAGTCAAGGACTAAGTCTTCATACATACCCAAAATTTCATATATTCCCAAACAAAAAGTGTAAAAATAATATTTTTGTGTACCAGACATATTTAATTCCATTTTAACCTTTAACTACTGAGGTGAAATATTTTGACGTAGCTACTGAGGTCGTGGTAAATTTTACCCCATTTTTTTTTTTTATCAAAAATTTTACCAGATAACTTTTATTTTCTAATTTTCTTTTTTCAAAAGAATAAATTAACATATAATTAATTAAATAAAATCATAAAATCAAAAAAATTAAACTTTGGAAATAACAAAACAAGAACTTTATTTCATAGTCACTTATCTCAAAGTTAAAAACAATGGGTAATGAGGGTAAAATTTACCACACCTCAGTAGTTAAAGGTTAAATATGAAACAAAAACAAACATTTTTATTCAATTTAAAAAATAACGATAAATCCAGAAAAAACTAATTATAAAGATGGACAAAAGTGTTCAAAAATATTTTTCTCTATGCGATCAGGGTTGATTTTTTAAAGATGATGAGAAGAAAAAAAACAACAAATTATTTTTGTATAATAGTGTGGCACCTACGACGCCATTTTGACACCGATTTTTAATGTAGGACAGAATTCTGTAAGATTTTTGTGTGATTAAATCGTATGATTGTGTATGATAGTGAATCCTGGCCTTTAACAACACTCCCACACTTCTTATACATAGCGAAGTCGATTAAAGGATGTCCGTAAGTCCGTCCGAGTTAGTGTTAAAATCAACTTTGCCAACGCACTAGATGAGCTAGAGAAAATTTTAATACGTCTATCGATCAAACATAGTTTCGAAAATTATGCTATTTTGCAAGAACGGTCTATGTCATTCGAGGCAGCGCCTGCCCTTCAATTTTTCCATATTATTTGAAACAATCAAGTAACTCCAATAAAAAAACAAATATTTGAAGCGATAGCTCGCGCATATTTTCCGAGTTATGGATCTCTGAAATTTTTATAGAAAAGTACGATTGTGCACCATATTTTTTAAGATATCAATATGGATAGCAAATAAAATCTTTTGAAGATATCTTTAAGGAAATACTAAAATTTAAAAATGCTTAATCCATTAAGAGCCGATGACATTTTTATGTAATTATTTATTTTTTTTTTCTTTTTTTGTTATTTTTAATTTCTCTGTCACCCCAGTATTTGTTTTTTTTTATTTTTTTTTTATTGGAGTTGCTTTACTGAACTGGATTTACTTATATGGTGAAGGAAATATACGATTCGACATAGCCGCATATAGCACACTTTTACTCTTTTTCGTTTTAATCGTTAAAATTCAAATAAACTATTTTTAACTTTGAATTTACCATAAAATTATGTTGTTCTATCATGCGAGAATCATTACTATTTTCAAGATGGGATATCAAAACAATGGGTTGCTCCACATATCTGGTAAACAAATGGGAGTCCACAAAAAACGTTTTATACCATTTTCGGGGAATTTGTAAGGCACACGCGTATTATGTACATAAAAAATGAACCTGATTGTACAATTATAATTTGTTCAATTATTAGATCCTCTAAATTTGATTCGAACTCAAAGCAAAAGTTATGAGAATTCTTGCACAATCTATAACTAATGGTAAATATTGGACTATTGCTCCAGTTAAAAAAAAAAACATATTAATAAAATTAGATGTTTAAAAAAGACAATCATACCAACAATTTATCCATTTTCGTTAGAAATTCAAAATATGTATCTTCACCATGTGTTTGTATGTGCTCCTTAAACGATTGCATAGTGGAATAATCTTCTCGACATATACAACAACTCATGTTGGTAAGACAAAAGTTGTTGACTCATCTCTGAATAATAGAATCTTGATATTCCAATGGTATTTTCGGTTCAGTTTCATCGATTTCAAAAGAATCTGAAATTTAAATGTAATGTAAAAAAAGAAAAACAATTTTTAAACATTATGGAGGCATATAAAATTTTTAACTTTAAAAACACCTTCTAATTCAATTGGTTTCCTTTGCAATAAGTTCATTAGAATCCTATCGAAGGATTCATTGTCACTTGTCATTCCATTGTTAATGCAATCACTATTTATTTTTAGATCATCCCGTTCGTTCAGTACATTATTGCGAAATTCAAATGTTTAACTTTTTATTTTATACATGGGACTTCCACGTGCGGCATTTAAAAGAAATCTGCAGCGGTGCAATAAGGTTCCAACCTATAGGAAGGCGAAAGAAATTAATCATGAAAAAATGCTTAAAATATTTATTTTTTCGAGAAGTAAAAATACCAACTTAAGTCTAATTGTTGTTGTTGTTGTTGTTGTTTTAAATGATACTCATTTTGATATATTCAAAAGTATGGTGCATAATCGTACATTTTAACCGACTTCAAAAAAAGAAGGTTTATCAATTCTCCTGAAAGTTGCTTTTTATGTTTGTGCCCGCATAACTCAGTCATTTCGAAACTGATTTTGAATTTTTGTCTTTATTTGAGGATGCTTACAGTTTGGACCAGTTTTAATAACTGTTATAATCTTCAAAATTAAGGGGTGTCCCCATACGACATATATGTTTTTGATGTGTATATATTATGAACCGTAAAGAGCACCACTCTGAAATTAAAAAAAAAAAAAATGCGTATCACTATAGCTCCCAATGCCAAAAAGTAATACAAAAGTAAACATAAAAATTAAGGGGCGTACCCATAGGTGACTTTTGAACCGTTATAGACAAACGCTTGCAAATTGGACCGTTAGAGTAGCAAACTTTTGGCCGATAATTTTTAATAGCACAAATTTTTAAATTATAGCACTAACATTTGTTAACTAACAAATAATTCTTGAAACAAAACCGACGTCAAAACGAGATTTTATCTGTCTGCCTATAACGGTTCAAGAGTATGGCCACATACATAAGATTATATTAACTAATGGGAGACCCTTAAATCTCCAAACTTTATACTTGTTCAATTGTTTGGCAATATATATCAAATTACCACAAAAAACGATTTCTTTAATTTAAAATAAATATTTTTACTCTATGGTATGACCAACACCGTCTTCGCTTTTTAAGATTTCCTGCGTAGCCGGCCTCCGGCCTTGTGCAAGAATTTTCTGCTTCATGGTAAAACTAACACCGGAACCGGAAACAAATTCATTGTAACAAAAGCAAAAAATTTAAATCGTGCATGTTTTAATAAAATTAAGTTAATTAATAAAATAAAAAACTACATATTTTCACTCGTACTTTAGTTTTAATTTTTTTTAATGAGGAACAAATCTAGTTTACTGACGCTTCTTAAAAATTAAAAAGAAAAACTTGCCCACGGAGTGTAAAATTTAATTTTAAGCAAAAAATATACAGTGACAAATTTGGGGCTATCCGTAGTTTCCGAGTTACGGGCCTCCAAAGTTTGTATGTACAATATGGAATATATCGAGTATTTTGTGGTGGAATGGGGCAATATGGATATCATTGAAAAAGCAATTTAAATATCTTTTCAATTTAAAAGGAAAATTGTAAATAATAATTCTTGCAAAAAAAAACCGACTTCAAAACAGATTTCATATGTATGCCTATAACAGCTCAAGTGTATGGCCAGATATATTAGGTTACATTAACTATTCGGACACACTTATATCTCCAAACTTTATACTTTTTCAACTGTTCGCTAGTTTGGCAATATACATCAAATTGCAGCAACTATGGGGTCACTCTTTAATTTCCAAATTCAAATTATATACTTGCTGTTGCAGTAGCTTTAGCAATCAGGTTCTGTGTAAATTTAACTGTCTGTCTGTAACGGTTGAACAGTTTGCCCATATACATCAGATTATATCAACTATTTAATTTATAATATAAATTTTTAACTTATTATACCATTGCAATTGACATTCTGTCCAACTTGCAAGCGTTTATCTATAACGGTTCACAGGATAGGCCAATATAAGTAAATTTACATCAATTATGGGGGCACCCTATAATTTTTGGATTTATTTTTGTATAACTTTTTTTCATTTTAAATTTTACAGAATTGCCCTTTACAGTTCATAATACACGTAAAAAATGTGTATGTTGTATGGGACACCCTTTAATTTTTAAGATTATGAGCTGTTTTTAAAACGGGACCAATCTGTAGGCATAATGATAGATTACCAAAAATTTTCAAAATGGGATCAGAAATGACTGAGTTCTGCGGGCACAAATATAAAAAAAGCAACATTCAGCCGAATTGTATAACCCCTTCTTTTTTTGAAGTCGGTTAAAAAATAAACAAAAGTTTTTTATATGAAAGTTTTTTGGGCAGCTCTTAGTTTCAGCTTCGCTTACTAAGGATTTTCTGCGTAGCCGGTCTTCTGCCGGACGCAAGGATTTTCTCCTCTATGGTATCACCAACACCGGCTTCGCTTACTAAAGATTTTCTGCGTAGACGGCCTTCGGCTGGGGGCAAAGATTTTCTCCTCTATGGTATAACCAACACCGGCTTCGCTTACTAAAGCTTTTCTGCGTAGCCGGCCTTTGGCCGGGCGCATAGGTTTTCTCCTGTATGGTATGAACAACACCGGCTTCGCTTGCTGAATTTTTTTTATATTTTTTCGTACAGTATTGTCACTAAACTTAATTTATTTGATATATTTCAACGGAATATTGTGCCAATAGGTCCATAAGTTTTGTGACGAAAATTTGAGCCAAATCGGACAACGTTTTGTGGACGCGCATCCAGGTCAAAGGACAGGTATTTTCATATTTTACAATATATACGAAATAAATTTTTTGAACTCGTTTATTTTTTTTTTTTTCAATATTTAATGAAAAATGTGGATTTATATATTTTCGTGAAAAAAATAGTAAAAAGAACTTTTTTGGTAATTAACCTTTCCTTTATGTCAGGAAATTAATAGATGCTTTTATTCAAAAACGCTAATTTCCTAGACAACAACCATTATTTTTAACGGATTCTAATGATAAATTTCAAGGCTTACTAGATTTTTGAAATACGACTGAATTATGTATTTCCCCAAAAATTATATAAATTGCATTCAGTCGTGTGAATTACTTGTGTAAAGTGCTTTTGGTTAGAGATTTTTTGTGAATTTGGTAAAAATATATAACAATGCCCTCGTTAAGGGAAGAAATATTTTTAATAGGCTATTCAAAACACCAAATTGTTGGTTCTAAACTTCTCTCGAAGGGGGACTGCCTCAAAGTTTTTTTTTCATAATATGAGGACAACGAAATTAACTGCAAAAGATAGTGCTGATCTTGTGGTAAGAGAGTGTATAATTTTTTGGGAAAAGGCCCGTATTCCTGTTCACGATTTGCACTGGTGTACAAAAAAAATGTTGCGTCTGTATGAGGAATGGAAAGATTTAAAAAAAAATATATCTAGACTGTCCGACATTCATAAAAACAGAAGAAAACTGTGGAGCGATAATTTAGGCGATCTCTTCGATATTGCTCGTACCGATGCACTGGAACTAATAGATTTAGAAGAAGACAAGCAATTTTTAATTAAACAATGAATGAAAGGTCGCGAAGGTTGTATGTTGGGAGTCGACTGTAATCTAAAAAAAAAGAGGAAAGAAAAAGAAATCGCAAAAAACAATTACCAACAACTTCATTAGGTAAAAATTTAATTAAATGTTAAATAACGTTGTTTTAAATTTTATTTGCAAGTACTGAACTGTGACAAAATTTATTTCAGCCTGCAATATGATTGAATTTTCCGCGTCTGAAGATGCTGCAACATCAGAGGAAGAATATTCTAAATGTTCGATTGAGGCAAAACGTTTTCGCAGTACTTCTTGTACGAAAAAGCAAAGTGTCTTAACGTCAAGACTAGCTGCAGTTTTCGACAAGTTAAAAATAAGTCAGAGAGATGCTGTACACTTATTGGTTGCAGTTATTGACGCCGTCGGACTTAATCGCAATTAAGATTAACGCAAAGTGAAAAAATTATAGAAAAGTTTACTGTAAGTGATCAACCTTTGACCATCCATTGGACCACTAAACTGTTATCGACAATAACAGGAAAATCAGAAGACCGTTTGGCTATAATTGCTACGGCTCCAGGCCTAGAGCAAATTATAGATATGCCTGGTATTCCCTCTGGAACTGGAGCGGAAATTTCTTCTGCAGTTTATGATGCATTAGAAGACAAACATATTTTGGAACGAACGGAAGCGTTTGTTTTTGATACAACATCATCCAACACTGGTAGATTGAAAGGTGCATTGTGCTTTTGGAGAGATCAATTGGAAGAGAAATTCTATTTCTAGGCTGCAGACACCATATTTTCGAAATTGTTTTGGCAGCAGTTTTTACGGAGGCCAATGTTGGTGTGTCTTCTGGACCGGACATAACGATTTTTAAAAAATTCAAAAAACATCGGTCAGAAATAAATACAGATAGTTTTGTGCCAGGAATAGCTCATCCACGAATTATGGAAATTATAGGCGATAATTTTGGTGAACTTTTAGATTTTGCTTCAGGAAAAATGAACGATTCATTCCCGAGAAATGATTATAAAGAATTTTTAGAGTTAGTAATTATATTCCTTGGTGGCAATCCTCCTTTAGGAATAAAATTTAGAAAACCCGGTGCACTGCACTACGCAAGATGGATGGCCAAGGCTATATACTCTTTAAAGATAGTGATTTTTCGCAATCAATTTCCTGAAGTGACAGATTTTGAAATCAGTGCTTTGATAGAAGTAACAGGTTTCATTGTAAGTTGTTATTCAAATTTTTGGTTTGATTCAAATAAAGCGGATAAAGCTGCTTTAAATGATATTATGTTTTTGAGAAAATTGGAAAACTATAAAAGAGTCAATCAAAATATTGCGGACAAAGCCATTTCAAAGGTATTAAATCATCTGCATTACTTAAGCGAAGAATGTGTGGGCTTTTCTTTGTTTGACGAAAGGATAGACAACATAATAAAAAGCAAGCTAGTAGCGAAGATGTCTGTAGATATATCTGGAAATGAGGATGAAGAGATAGCAAAGAAGCTAATAATAAAGAAGGAAAACTTAAAAAGTTTTATTTTCAGAGACAACTCTGATATTTTACAAGATTTGTTTTCAAAAAATACCAAAAAAGTTTTCAAGAGATTTGGAAATTCAATATAGTTTTTCAGCAACGATCCACGTTCTTGGAGTGTTACAGGAGAGTACCTAAGAGCGAAACAAATTATTCAAAACTTGGCTGTTGTTAATGATTGTGCTGAAAGAGGCATTCAGTTAATTCAAGAATACCATGACAAAATAACAAAAGATGAGGAACAGAAACAACATTTAATGAAAGTAACTATCATATATTATAACTTTTTTAATTTTTTTTTTCTCTTGACATGGTTTAATATTTTACAGGTGGTACAACAATATAGGCAGCTGTATTCAAAAAATGCTAATCTATATTCTCTGCAAAAAGATTTTGATCTGTAGATTTTAAAAGAAAAAAAACCTACCAAATCACCGATCATAATTTTTGTTTTTAAAATTAGAAAAAGTAGTAGATTGACCATTGAATGCAGTCGACGCTGGTAGCGCAGCAGAAAATATATGCATATTCCATCCTGCTTTGCGTCAATTGTTTTTTCTAATATTTCTTTGCAATTATTGCATTTTCAATTTACAAAATTTGTCAATATGGAGAAATTTAAAAAATATAAGAAGCTAAGGTTGGAAAAAAACGTATCAAATTGAAATGTAAAAACTTTATGTTAATTGAAAATTTGTATCTTAACTTTTTCCTGCAATATTTTTAAGTTATTTTATCAAAAGTACACAGAATTTATATACATTGCCAATAATGGCATACATATATTAAACATTTTTGAAATAAAATAGTTTGTGGATCACTTTGACGCAAGGGAAATTTGAGAGTTAGTTCCCAAAAAAACTATTTGAGTGTCCTCTTTATTAAAAGTCTACAGAATCCAGATGTTTTTGTAAAATAAAGTAGAAAATATATGAGTTTCTCAACTTTATTTCATACTAGCTGTGAAATATGCAAATACTTGACCTTTGACCTGGACGCGCGTCCAGAAAACGTTGTCCGATTTGGCTCAAATTTTCGGCACAAAACTGTTGGAGGTATTGGCACAATATTCCGTTGAAAAAACTTTAAAATTCGAACAAAAATTTTTTTACATACAAACCGTTGTCACCCTAATGTACATAGGTAATTATGTTTATATGAAAAAAGGTTTTTTTTGTCGTTACCTGTTTTTATTGTAATTTTTTACTATTTTCCTTTTCAATTGAAAAGATATTTAAATTACATTTTCAATGATATCCATATTGCCCCATTCCACCACAAAACACTCGATATATTCCATATTGTACATACAAACTTTGGAGGCCCGTAACTCGGAAACTGCGGGTCAGCCCCGCATTTTATGATAAAATATTGTTTGAAAACAATTTGATAAGGTTAACTCAAAACTTATTATTTTTAAGTCAGTACTATAAAATACCTTGCATTACTTATTTCAAATTAATACTCTCTTTACTTTATTCGTAATTAAATTATCTAAATTTATGCAGTTGATTTCTCTGTTATTTTAATAAACTATTTCCAAAAAAGGAAGTTGAAGTAGATTGCTGCAAAAAAAATATATATCAATATGGCTTTGCTAGTACTTAACTAGTGCTTATAGATTTTATTTATTTCAATTCATTGATACACAGGGCACCAATAGGTCAATAAAATATATATTATAAACGACAGAATAGTAAATAATATGGTTACAAAAAAGTAAAGAAAATTAAAAAAATAAACAAATAAATTTAATTCCTATGCCCAGCCAGAAATATATTGATCATATATATTTGGGTTTAACAAAATGCCACAAGAGATTTTCTTTTAACAGAAATAAAATCAAAATTCCTAAAATATGATTCCACTAACTTATTTTAAACACTATATAAAGTGACATTCACTTTTAAGTTCTTGAAAAATAAGTATTAGTAATGCATTGTAGTAAAAATAGTTTTTAACTAAATATAGTTATAAATATAAAAAGAAACCAAAAATGTATTAAATACTAGATTATTCCAAAATTATATAAATAAGCTCAGTTTTACTGCAGCTTTTGGAATATTCTATATCAAATCGCTCTCTCGTAAACACTTTTGAGAGTTTTACTTATAACAATCTTTTCTTGTTTGTTAAAAATAGCAAGAGCAGTACCTTCAAACTTAATCGAATATGGAAAATAATACAACTTATCAATGACCTAACCATATAATTCAAACCTATCTGTAAACTAGATTTGCTCCAAAATAAAAAAAGTTGCCTACGGGGTGCAAAATAAAATTTTAAGAAAAAAATGTAAAGTGACAAAATTGACCGCAACCCTTAGTTTCGGGGTTACGGACCTCCGAAGTTTTTGTTTTTAATAAGGCATATATCGAGTATTCGATTTTAGAATGGGACAATATGGATATCATTGGAAAAGGAATTTAAGGGCCTATTCAATTAAATAGGAAAAAAGTAAAAATAAAATAAAAAAATCAGGTAAGACTCAAAAAAACGATTTTTTTCATTTAAACATAACTTTACTCAAAAACGAAAGAATGTTCTCCTTAATGGTATAACTAACAGCAGCTTCGCTTTCTAAAGGTTTCCTGCGTAGCCGACCTTCGGCCGGGCGCAAAGATTTTCTCTATGGTATAACCAACACACGCTTCGCTATCTAAGCAAAACATGTAAAGTGAAAAATTTTGCGCCTACCCTTGGTTCCGGAGTTACAGGCCTCCGCAGTTTTTATGTTTTATATGGCATATATCGAGTATTTGATGGCAGAATGTCACAATATGGATACCATTGGAAAGGTAATTTAAGCGGCTATCTAATTAAACAAGAAGAGTAAAAATATAAATGATCGGCTAAAGACTAAAATAATTTTTTTTTTTAATTTAAACAACTTTGAAAAAAATTATACTGAAGCAGGAAAAATAAAAAAAAAAATAAATGAATTTTTATTCATTTTTTTTTATTTAAAGAAGAAGAAACATTTTTTTACAAAATAAATTAAGTTATTCGGAATACTTAATTAAAAAAGTTTTATTAAGGTGTAATTTTAAGTAAAAAATGTAAATATCTGGGGAAATCCTTTGTTTCCTATGTGTAGCATTGGAAAAGTGATTAGAATTATTTTTCAAATGCTATGGTGATTCGCCATGATTTTAATATATTGGCTACTCAGGAAACCTTTAGAAAACGAAGCCGATGTTTACGTTTAAATGAAAAAATTCGTTTTTTGGTCTTCTTCCTGGTTAATTAGATAGCCGCTTAAATTACCTTGCCAATAATATCCATATTGTCCCATCCTGCCATCAAATATTTGATACATGCCATATTAAACATAAAAACTTCAGAGGCCCGTAACTCCGGAACTAAGGATTGGCGCCAAATTGTTCACTTTACACTTTTTGCTTAGAATTGCACTTTACATATCGTAGGCAACTTTTGTTTCTTTTGGAGCGGTGCCTGTAAACTGGACTTGTTCCCAAATTAATTAAGTTTAGTGACAATACTATACGAAAAAAGATAAAAAAGTGAAGTCAGTGTTTTTTTTTACTATTTTCTTTTTAAATTGAATAGAAATTGAAATGACCTTTTTAATGATACCCATATTGCCTCATTCCACCAAAAAATACGCGATATATTCCATATTGTACATACAAAATTTAGAGGCCCGTAACTCGAAAACTAAGGGCCAACCCCAAATTTTTCACTTAACATTATTCGCTTAAAAATATATTTAATACCCCGCAGAAAACTTTTTTTTTTTTGAGCTGCGTCCGTAAACTAGATTTGTTCCGAATTTAAAAACCAAGTTACTGACGTATTTGATATGATTAATTTCAAAATTCTTTTGATTTTAGGAACATAATACTTCGCGCAGACATTAAATACTTGGCAGAATGCGACGAAAGCGAATCGGAACGAGACGAGTTTGTTGAAATTTTAAAAAATGAGAGATACTCAAATTCACATAATTCCCAGTGTAATCGAATACGAAACAACTCATTGCGGCAAGAATAAATTTTTAATTAAGTGCGCATAACAGATGCCGTTAAATTGACAAGTAACCTTATTAATGTTTGAAAGGAGATAAAAATGTTTTACTTAATACACACCATCGCTAAAAGAAATCTTAGAAGATGTAATCAAAGGCCGTGAATTATATATCCCACTTATCCAGACATTAGTTTTGAACTAGTACGCTTTTGTCGTTTGTCTTTTGATGAGTTGAATAATGTTGGATATCGTGTTATTTTTAGAGGCAACACTATTTGTAATTCCTAAAGTTTTATTAATGAAATTTTGGCAGCCACCGATGGTATGCAGTTTATGCATACGAAGCATGTAATAAAACGTTATTCTTCAACAGAAAATTATTAACTTTTTGGCGGATAATAAATAACTTCCCGGCATATATTTATTTATTTTTATTTAATAATAAACAAAGCTTCGCTGCCAATACAAAGTATTATTAACTACATACGAGTAATATATTTAATGCAGATAACAAAAAAATTATTTCCTCTATATTTAAATTACCAAAATATATATTATACACTGTTTTGTTAATGTACATTTTGCGTTATTTATAACCCTTTACTATATTAAAAACAAAAAAATCCATTTGTAACTAATTGTAAAATAAATGTATACATTTAAAATAAAACTAACGGGGTCCTTTCTGTACATGAAATATTTTTTGAAAATTTTGATGTTGGTGTAGATAGTAATCGATATGGGAATACAAAACATATACATTTTTTGGAATTTTGTCTGTCCATATAATGGCACTTTAAGTAAACACTATTTTTGTAGATGGAAAATTTTTAACACGTTTAAAGAACTACAATAAATATTTAAAAACACATTTTTTTTAATTTTAAGAAAATAAGAAATGAAACGCGGACGAAGTCGTACATCAATTATGCTATAAACACAATCAAAGGCTACCGACCATCGACTACCGACCACAAAAGTAGCTGGCTACAAAAATAGCCAAGTTGCCAGCTACTTAATTCTTTTAACGACCATCGACCACTAACTACAAAAAATAAACATCTGTTTTGACATATGTATTTAAGTTAACCAAAACAAAACAAACGTGATTTTTTTAAGTGAATTTGTGTAAAAAAATATTTTAAATGTCTCAAGAAAATTAATTTAACATTATAAATACTATTGCTAAAATAGTGGAAACAAAGACTTCAGTGTATGAAGTGTCCACGTCCATATTTGCATGTAAATTGAACTAAACATTTACATTAAACAATATAATAAATGTATATAAACAGTAAAAATTACTATTATATACTTATCAATGTCAATAAAAAACCCAAAAAACTTCACTTTTTTGAAAAAAAAACTGCTAGCGCGCAGATGTTCCCCCTTCGAGATAAAGTAATAAACTGATGAAAAATGTAAACAAATTAACAGATGATTATTATTTTTCAATGGTGCCACTATAAAAGTTTTTCGCGTTTTTAAGAGCTATATTTAATGTATTGCGTTTTTAAAAACACCAATTCATGTATTTATTGTATTGGCACCACTAATCTGTTTTTTGTAGCCAAGAAAAATAGAAATTAGCCTAAGTTGGCTACGGGCTACAAAAGTAGCCGTGTAGTCGGTAGTCGTGTAGCTGCTAAAAGATTTATTCTCATAAGCACGCATGTATTCTATTTTTGACATCTTGTAGTCGATGGTCGGTGGACATGATTATGTTTATAGCATTAAGTGCCAACGCCTAGACCCATTCTGTTAGGTGTTAAAAACAGATACAAATTGTAATTAAATTCAGTAAATACAATTTTTAATATATTGTTTTTTTGTAAATTTTCACACCACCGTTATGATAGCAATGATGAATTTATACATTTTGGTTACTGTCCAGAATGTTAAATTCCATATATGTACATGTGAAAAATCTAAATTAATTTGATTTTTGTAGAAACTATTTAAGATATATTTAATTTGATATATTTATATTTGAATTTTAACCGACTTCAAAAAAATAAAGAAGATTATCAATTCGTCCAATTGTTGCTTTTTTGTTTGTGCCTGCATAACTCATATATGAACGGATTTTTCTTTATTTGGAACTTTATGCTTACAGATTGGTCCCGTTTTAAAAGCAGTATATAAAACAAGTATAAATATTCAAAATTTTAAATTAGAGGGTGCCCCAATAGTTCATTTAATTTAATGTACATATATGGCCATACTTTTGAGCAGTTGTAGACATACGGTTGAAAATAACAAAGAACCTGATTGGTTACTCTGTATTTCGATTCGAAAGAAAAATTATTCGCATTCATTTTCATATTAATTTTTCTACTTTTTCTTACAGCAGACATAGCAGCACAAATTTCAAGCGTCTACCTATATCGGTTTAAAAGATAAGTTAATATTCGAAAATTCACGGTTTATTGGAAACACCCTTTAATTTTTAAATTTATTGTTTCAGTTTATTTTTATAGCAGACATATTGGTACATACTCTTCGAGAATTCAAAGTGTCTGCTTCTAAGGTTAAAAAACTAAAACTATATACTAAGTGAAAATCCCGCTAATATTGGGACATCCTTTAATTAAAAGGCTTATATTTTCTGCTTGTGTGATATTGGAACACACTTTTTTAAAAGTTTATATTTTCTACTGTTTCTACAGAGCGCATAATATTGAAGACGTCGAAATTGAAATTTTGCACAAACAATTTTAATATATATATTTATATATATATTCATTTATATGGGAAAATTGCACACTTATAGGGGTATACCCTATAAACGGCTAATTTTTCGCAAATGACAGTGGTACAGTTGGATTCGTAGGGCATTTATTTATTAAAATGCGTTTTGCTTTTTTTGACACCTTTTCATTTATCGGTTTTAGGAATGAAAATATATATATATATTCATTTATATGTGAAAATTGCACACTTATAGGGGTATACCCTATAAACGGCTAATTTTTCTCAAATGACAGTCGTACAGTTGGATTCGTAGGGCATTTATTTATTAAAATGCTTTTTGCTTTTTTGGCACCTTTTTTATTTATCGGTTTTAGGAATGAAAATATATATATTCATTTATATGGGAAAATTCCATACTTATAGGGGTATACCCTATAAACGGCTAATTTTTCGCAAATGACAGTCGTACAGTTGGATTCGTAGGGCATTTATTTATTAAAATGCGTTTTGCTTTTTTTTGGCACCTTTTCATTTATCGGTTTTAGGAATGAAAATATATACATAAGCATCTAAGTATGTAAATCTTTATTTTCCTAATGTATTACATGCAAATAATTTTGAATTTTTTCACTTGGATATTATTATATCCATAAACATTTTTTATTGCAAAACATTTTTTATTACACTTATAATGTTTTATCAATACATTAAAATCTTTTTTAAGGAAAAATCTTTTTTTAGGAAAATAACTCCTTAACATGAGAACATTGGTAATTTTCATTTTGTTCACTTATTGGTTGGCTGAAAACCAAGTGGAATTGAAATAACATACTTTCTAATACTATTTTTGGTTGTAAAATTATGTGTTTTAATACTTTTTTGCATTAATACCAAATTTTTCAACCATGCACAAAAGTATGTTATTTTTGGATTTTCCCGGTATGATTTCTTCAATTGCGTAAAAAGTTTATTATCTCCTCCTCGACCTTTTCTCCACCTATGATTATCGTCAGGGTTGTTTCAAATTTGCGGGCGAGAAGATAATAGAGCTGTATCGATCGCAAACGAACGGATTAAATTGACCGAATCAATCAAGTGAACGGAATGACCGGTCATTTTTTTTTCGTTCAATACTGTACGGGTTAAATTGAACGGATGAATTAATTGAAGGAAATGAGCCGAATATTTAACCGGCTGCTTTCGTTCAAATTGACCGATTGAACGATCGAAACAGTCTTTGACAATTGACCGAAAAAGACCGGTCACTGAAACGAACGACCGGGCACATATCTAAAAGATAACAAACTAAATGTAACAAACTAAAATTTTGACTTAATATGAAGAGAGAATTGCTCTCTTTCTCTTTATAATGAGAAGCAAAATGACTGTTAATCATTTTCTTAATGTAGGCTGCCAGACGCAATCTTTTTATTCACATTACTATAATTGCCAGAAAAAATTACAAACCAAAGTATGGCCATAATATTAATAATATCGTCACTTCAGGACTGTTTTAACGTATGTGTCAAAAAGCCAGTAACTAACGTTAGTATTTATCATAGTATAACAGATCAACCTTGTTTATAAACAATAAATTTCTGCACATATTTTTTACAAATAAGAAAGTTTTAGTACGTTTGGATATGATAGGTCATGATATATCAAGCTCCTACGCATATCAAATTTTGTTTTTTAATTTGGCTCTGTTCACACCCATATAAAATTAAAATTTTATTCCTTTCTAAAATTATGACTAAAACGAAATGTTAATGTTATTTGGAGGAGAAATATCCGTTTATTTTTATTAATAATTTTTTAAAAAATACGCAAATATTTTATTGCTTAATACATTTTATAATTATAAATAGATATGTTCGTGTACATACTTAAAGAAACATAAAAACGACACAATAGTAAAACATAAATACTAAAACATATAAAATAAAAATAGCAAACACGTAAAAAAATTATTTTAACTTTCATTTTTTTTTTTTAATCACAAAAATTGACAGTCCTTCTGTTATGTTTTCTTTTTTGTACTTATTGTCAAAACATATACATAAATCACACTTTTCTTAAAGGAACGATGTTCCAAATCAAATAATTTAAAATAATTATTCCAAATAAAGTAAGGCTATTTGCGGTTCTAACTTAACCTGTTTTCTTGTACAATATTGGGGCAAAACAATATTAATTAAACTTAAACATTTTAGTAAGAAATAGTATACTCAAGTATATATTCCATACCTAACTAATTTTTTTAAATGGCTATTGGACAAAAATAATTCTGAGGTGTCGATATACAAATGGGAGCTCTGATTTAATTGAGTGCTGCCTGGTCTCAATTCACCAAAAGGTAGATAGATTTTATGAACTATATGGCAACTTCTATTAGCAAATCAAAAATGAACATCAGCTCAGGATTTTCAAAAGTTAAAGTAATTAATTCCAAAGTTAAAGTAATAAATTAAATAAAAATCGATATATATATAAATGTTTTTTTGACCTTTTTAGATAATTCTTGTTTTCTAATTTTTTAAGCACTAGGTCAGTTTATAAATTATAAAAATTTTTATTTATATTTTCAATATTTCGCCACACTACTTAGGCTATCCCTCATACTACATATGGGCTTATATCTCGAAAACTAAGAGTTGTTCCTGGATGGGACCAATTGTGGCGTCGCGTAGTTCTCCTAAAATTGTCCTCACAAAATTCATCAGCTGGTGATAATATTTTCGCTTTAGGGGTTTCCTCAAGTTCCAATAAGCGAAGCATATTTTTATTCAAATCGTCCCCTGCAGAAATCCCTACAGTGGTCGCATACACTTGTACACGTGAGTCGCGAATATATCCCGTAACGGTCCATCCAAATATTCTGAGCCAGCAATGTCCCTAAAACATCACGACGAACTCCGCAAAAAATTAGCTGAGGATATAAATCCGCCCCGAGAAGTAATTCAATCGGTCTGGATTGATAAAACCGGGGTTCAGCTAGTTGTAGATCCGAAAAATTATCCCGAAGACTCGATCCCAATAAGAAAGTGGGAAAATTGCCTGATATATTGGGTAATATCAAGGCCATGGTTTCCAATAGAATAGATTTATCTAAAGGAGAACCAAATTTCAAAGCACAAACTTTTCTTGCAGCAGAAATCGTTTGATTTATACCAGAAACTTTTAAATTCGTCGAATGTGTAGATAGTTTCAAGCTATTCCGTAAATGTTCAGAGATAGAAGAAGATTCTGAAGCAGGGTCAATAAGAGCGCGAGCGGGGTATGTCATATCCTGCTTAATAACATTCACCATAGCTGTTCCCAGAAGTACTTTTCGTTTCTGAGTACTGCCGATTAGGGTTGCCATCATGATATATGCCACTCAATGTAGAAGGTAGGCAACAGCGCTAATGTGAACTGAACTGTCAAATTTTGCTACGCCACGTCAAACCCTTCATTACTCAACGGACACTTCGACACTATCTCATTCGCTTCACCGACAGTCTTATGTATGAAATGACAAAGCCGTTCAACACTACTAAGGCGCGAACTATAAATATATATGGCAGCAAATAAATCCCTAAATGCTGGCCAAGCAATATAATCACCTCCAGAGTGTAAATGCATTTCATCACGAAACTCGCAAAAATTTGATTCAAATTTAATAAGCTCATCCGATGCTCTTATAAATTTATTTAGTGGTGGTTTCGACATTTTTCTTTCTTTAATAATTATGTTTGTTGTTTGGCTAACTATTTTAAAAAATTGCTCTTTGGCCGAAAAAATATTTTTTTCATTTCTACACGCAGTTATGTTCTGAAAAATGATATTATGACATAATGGTAAACGAACTGTAAGTGTTAATGTGATTATTTTCAAAATTATTTTAGTCACCATAAGCAAGTTTTTAATTGTTATAATTGTTCACTAAATTACTGCCCATAAAAACTAAACACAATGTTATTAATATGTGATATTTATAACAAATTTAAATTTATTAAATTAATTAATAATCATACAACCATCTGACTGCCATTGTTTTCTTCAAGCAGACTTACTTAAAAATATTTTTTGTGAAAAGTATTGAATGTATGTTCAGTAAACGCCCATATATCGTTGAGAAAATTAAAATTAACTCACTTAACAGTAACAAGAATACATATAAATCGTTTTTATAAAAAAAAACTGAATATAGATCTAAAATAACTGGACGATCGCTTACTTTATATAATGGGTCTCTCAAAGCTATATTTATTAAGTCACTGTCTCAGTTGGATCATCCAACTTGGATGTTCTAAACGTGTGTAACTTTTTATTCATTTACGCCTGTCATGAAGAAATTTTCTCTCAAAGTTTGTTCCCTTTTCCCCAAATTGTAATCGTGAATAACTTACGTGGACAATTTTTCACATGAACAAAAAAACCCCTTCGTAATTGATTTTCTCCCTCGAAATTTTTTCACTTTTCCCTTAAATTTTGCTGGGAAATTGTATAGGTGATGCCAGTTTTTATATGTTTTAAATAGAATATTTACATCAATAACACATTTTTTTAATTCCATTCCCCTTTCCCCAAATTGTAATCGTGAATAACTCACGTGGACAATTTTTCACATGAACAAAAAATCCCCTTCGTAATTGATTTTTTCCCTCGAAATTTTTTTTTCCTTAAATTTTGCTGGGGAACTGTATACGTTATGCCAGTTTTTATATGTTTTAAATAAAATATTTACATCAATAACACATTTTTTTTTATTCCATATCCATAATTGCAGACTGGCATTATGCTCGTCAAGATGCAAAACAAAGAGATATATTGCTTGTAAATTTATGAAGATTTTCTATTAAAAATATTTTTAAATTAAAAAAAAAATTCAGATACAAAAATTGATTTTATTGAAATAGGTCAGTAGTACTGTCTATAGTAACTTAAAGGGCTTATAAGCATCTTTTACTTTACGTTCTCTGCTGCAGTATCTCCTCCTCTGTCAACAACACAATGGCACAAATCACTAACATTTTTTAAAACTTTAAAAATTTTCGAACATTTTTTTCTTTAACTGTTCCTCTCTATAAAAGTCAAATTTTATTTAAAAGTTCATAAAGCTCCAGTGGAAAACAATAAAAGTCTTTCTTTTCCAATAATTTTTTTTCCTGTTGCATTTACTTGATTAAATAATTGATGTTACAGTTTTAACAGCCGGTCAAAACATTAACACACATTTCTTATCTCAAAACGATTGAAAAAAAAAACAAGTAAGGTTGCTATATTCGGCTGTGCCGAATCTTATTTACCCTCCGCTATTAATGCAAATATAGTTTAGTGAAGCAACTCCAATAATAATAAAAATGTTTTAATTTCTCACTTAAATATAATAAAATCAATCAATTACGTTTTGTTTGAAAATAAAAATATTTTCAATAAAAAATTAATTAAATGTACCAACAAACCGAATTAGAAAAAATTAATTACAAATAGTTTAAGAAAAATTAAAACTTTTTACAGCAAAATATCACCAAAACTTTTGTCGACTAACCCTTGTCAAATTGACTGTTGGGTTACAGTTGGTTTCCCAACAATTATAAAAAAAGAAAACTAGTTGATTGTAAGTGTATAACAAATATATACGTATGTATAATTACACTTAGAAATTATCTTATGAACTTATTATTTATCTATTTAATTAATTCAATGTTCACCCACTAAATATTCTAGTTCAATTGTCTGCGGTTGATTTAATCTCTACAAAACACAAGGGTTGCTACACGATCAATCACAACAGGTAAAAAAATATTCACAAACAACAATTATCAATGTATGTATTTAGTAAATACATAAATATGTACATGCACTTCTTTAACCTTTACACTTTTTCTTTTATTCACTTTTAAAAATATTTTAAAATGAAACAATTACTCACCTTTAATTAAATAAAAATTTCCTAAGACGGTGCAGAAAATAGTTCGGTGAGTATTTGATGATCCTTTGAAGAAAAAATGAATATTAATGTATATTAATATCTTCCAAATAATTTCTCCGGATCTGGCTCGAATGGACCAAAATGTTGGGGTGTGTTGGGCAGAAAAAGAAATTTGAATAAGAAACACAATTGTTGTAATTTTGCAAATAGAATTTTATTAATAAATATTATAAGCTTGATTTGTAATCTGCGGTGTGTGTTCTCTATATGTAAAAAAAGACAATCGGCTCTGTTCTGTAAACCGAATCGTTTTAAAAAACGAGCGATTTTCAAAACCGAAGAAATTACTATTTGGTGTTCTGCAAATCACTCGTTTTGGCATTATTCGAAATTAAGTTCGAACTTTTACCTAAACGCCAAAGTTAGCTGTTGATTGGAGAAGTAAATAAATTTATTATTTTGAGGCAAGAAATGAAAATGCCCGGAGCATTTGTATTAGGTTACAATTATCTCAGAAAACGAAAAATACGTCGTTTTTAAATTTGATTTGTTAAAACTAAACTTTTATTGTTAAATTGTGTTTACAAAAGATACTTCGTGTGTGTGTTTAAAACTTTTACCAAAAACAGTGTGTTTATTCATACACCTAAGGCAAGAATATGAAGCAATTTAAGAGTGTTTTTAAACTTTCTTTTCTATAATATAAAGTATATTATAATATATTTAATTTAACTAAGATTAATAATAAAGACCTTTAATTTTTTACTCCAATGGTTCTTTACTTGTGTTTTCAGTCATTTTAAAGAATGAAATTGCATTCGATTTACTTTCGACTAGGTTTGTCTACTCGATTTTAAAACGAGTAAAATTGTGCGAATTCGGTTTAGAGAACTCCAAGAAAATGTGAATTCGTTTTAAAACGAGAAATTTACTCGGATTCGTTTTACAGAACAGGACCGATAAACTTTTACAAGAAGAAAAAAGGAAGATGGCGAATACAAAGTTTAGTTGACCGTTAACCGTTTTAAGTAATGCCATCAAAATACATACTCCTAAAAAATAAACCGTTTATTAAAGGAGTAGAATTTAGATTTTATCAAAGTCACCAGAGTGAAAAATTAGGAATTACATAAAATTAAAATTTATTATAATACCGAACAGTTCAACCTAAAATAATTCTTGCGAAAATAAACCGACTTCAAAACAGATTTCATCTGTCTGCCTATAACAGCTCTAGTGTATGGCCACACTCAAGTGTAGGTTACATTAACTATTAGGACACACTTATATTTCCAAACTTTATATTTTTTAAACTGTTCAAAATTTTAGCAATATACTTCAGATTGCAGCAACTGTAGGGTCACTCTTTAATTTCCAAATTCAAATAATATACCTGCTGTTGTAGTAGATTTAGCAATCAGGTTCTGTGTAAATTTCAAGCGTCTGTCTGCAAAGGTTCAACAGTTCACTCATATACATCAGATTATATCAACTATTTAATTTATAATATAACATTTTAGACTTCTTATTATACCAAATAGAGTAGAGGACATTCTGTCTAAAATTAAGGTGTTTGTATACAACGGTTCAAAAAATACGGCCATATAAAACAAGTTACATTAATTTTGGGAACACCCTTTACTTTTTAAATTCAAATTATAAGCCTCTTGTTATAGCGGACTTAGCAAAATATGTCCCTTGTAAATTTCAGATTTCTGTCTATAATGGTTCAAAAGTCCGGCCACATATTATATCAACTATTGGGACACCCGTTTATTTCCAAATCTAAATTTTATACTTCTACTTATAGTGGAGTTAGTAATACAGGTTCTTTGTAAATTTCAATCGTCTGTCTACAACTGTTTAAAAGTATAGCCATATACCAAGTTAAATGAACTATTGGTGCACCCTTTAATTTAAAATTTTAAATATTATCAGCTGTTACTGTAACGGTTCAAAAGATAGGCCTATATAAGTAAATCTACAGTAATTATGGGACACCCATTAATTTCTAAATTCAAATTATAAACTCGATGATATTGGGGATTTAGCAATACAGGTTCCTTTTAAGTTTCAGCGTTCTGTCTATAACGATTCAAAAGTACGAGAATACACTTGAAATTACATCAACTATTGCAACACCCTTTAGCTTCTAAATCCATATTTTATGCTTGTTGTTATAGCGGACTTACAAATACAGGTTCGTTGTAAATTCCAAGCGTCTGTCTATAACTGCTAAAAAGTATGACAATATACATAAAATTAAATGAACTATTGGCGCACACTTTAATTTATAATTCTTATGGCATAGTTCCATATAACGAGTGTATTCTCTGGCAAGCCAGCGGCAAGCGGGCGAGTTCGTAAGATATTGAGGTTCTATAATACATTCGTCTTACTTACGTTTGATTACGAAATTATTTGAGTACTCTCAAAAAACATTATTGCCATAGTGTAAAATTTCAAATTTTGTTTACTTTTGTTCATAGTAAAATTCCATTTTGGCACTACTAAATGGCAACACCAATGCAGAATTGAACCAAAACAAAAAACAGCTGATTAACATAAAACAACAATCATAAAAAATACACTTTGTGCGAACATTTTGAAAAACAATTAAAAAAAGATAAATGTTTCCATCAACTGATATTCATTTTGATACAGAAAGTAGTGAAAGTGATAGTGAAGACGTCCGCCTAAGCCGTCGAAATATCCGGGATGTCTTAAATATGTTTGATCTACCTGAGGAACGGTAAGTGAAAACAACATTAGTGATTTTTTTTTATTATTTTTCAATTCTTTATAGTTTTATTGCTACATTTTGTATTAAAAAAGAAATTTTTGCAATGTTACTTGAGGAAATAGCTCCGAAACTGAAAGTAGCATATAGGAGTACTCATATTCCATCTCCTACAAAACTTGCAACGCTTTTGGTCTTTCTTGCTACTAGTGGCTATCAAACATCAATAGGAAATACATATGTTTCATCGATGTCAAGATCCCAAGTTTCCAAAATAATTTCAGAGCTACTACACATTTTTGAAGAACATCTAGGTCCAAAATGGATAAAGTTAGAAAGAAGCATTGAAGAAGAAAACGTAACAAAAGAGTATTTTTATCAATATGCGGGTATACCTGGAGTTGTTGGTTGTGTGGATGGAACACACGTTCGGATAAAGAGCCCTGGCAATGAAACCAATCATCTTTACTATAATAGAAAAGGCTATTATAGTATAAACGTAATGCTGGTAAGTATTAAAAGTATGTTCATTATATCTACTCGATTACCGGGAAAATAATCATCAAATCTTGGCTGACACGACTTTTTCTGTAGAAACACTTTTTTGCCAAACAAATTTATTTTTATATAAAACTATGATTTCCAAAACTCTACCTATAAAAACTTTGTTTACTTAACGTTTTCAATGGAAAATTTTGCCGCAAAACTTGGTTCCCAAATTATTTTCTATAAAGATTTTCTATAGAAGTTGTGTACCGCAATAGGTTTGTAATTTTAAAATATTTATTTTTTTCAAATTTTATATGTTAAACATACATAAGTATATTTTTAATTTTTTTTAGATTTGCGATCAAAATATGGTAGATGCAAGACACCCCGGGGCAAACCATGACGCTTTTGTGTGGGACCAGAGCGCTGCAAATCACTTTTATAAAACTAATTATGCGAATGGAAAACGAAATACATGGATTCTTGGTAATACATACAATAATTTCGTTAAGTTAATATTTAAGGTAATATTTTTATTATCATAATTTTTAAATATAGGTGATTCTGGCTATAAATTACAACCTTTTTTGATGACACCTTTTAGAAGTCCAACAAATGATCTTGATGCATTGTAGAATTAGAAACGTCATTGAAAGGTGCAATGGCGTCCTAAAAAATCGTTTCAGGAGCATAATAGGGTCTAGAGGATTGCATTATAGCCAAAAAAAAAAAAAAAACAACAAGCATTGTTAACGCTTGCTGTATTTTGCACAATATTTGCATTTTCTACAAAAACAATTGGGAGAGTTGTAACAACGAAACTTGGGAGCCTACACATATGGATGGTGATGATGATGAATTCGCTGATACACTCACCGAAGAATCAATTGCTAGAGCAACAAGAGCTGAAATTGTAAGATGTCTGGCATGAACAAAATGGTATATTTTGCCTTTAGAAATACCAAATGTATGTAGTCATTATAAAAGACTGCTTTTTAATACTTTTAGATATTAATCTTTTAAAGAAAACAATTTATTTAGGGTATTCACAAGGTCTCCTATTTAGTCATATTGTCATAAGTCATATTTTTAAAATAGTTTAAAATTTTTTGTTTATGAATTTTATACAAAAAATGTTTTAAAATAAAGTAGATAATTTTTATTTAACAAAACATAAAATATTAATTCATTTATTTAAAAACTAAAATTAAAAATTTATTTTAATAAAACAATAAATAAATA
The DNA here is from genome assembly GCA_916610165.2 of Gymnosoma rotundatum. Classification (NCBI taxonomy): domain Eukaryota; kingdom Metazoa; phylum Arthropoda; class Insecta; order Diptera; family Tachinidae; genus Gymnosoma; species Gymnosoma rotundatum. The sequence continues at coordinate 9,544,298 of OU744341.1, read as the reverse complement.
AGGCACTGTTTTTTTTCTCGACAAAAAAAAATTTATGTAGACATACATAAAGAGCAGAGTCCTGCATGAATGGTAAAGTGGATGACAACGATGAGAAAAGTACTGCATTCATTTGCATTTCATTTGCAGTACTGCATTTCATTTCTTGTGATAACATATGCATTTTGAAGAAGAAATCTGGAAAATAAAATACATACATGTTACATACATGTTAAAACTTATTATTTTTACAATTAAAAAACTTACCTTATAATATTAAAAAACCTAGTCATCGTCTTTAAGGTGGTTCAATAAGTCCACTAATGTTTTGGACATTACGTTACACGACTCCGCAATTTCTTGGCGGGCTTTAGTCTGCTGTAAAGTTGATTGAGCATTAATTTTCACTGCCTCCGCCTGAACTTTTGCTGCCTCAGCCTGAACTTTTGCTGAATCAGCTTGAATTTGGGCAGCTTCGGCGTGTTTGTTCATAATTTCTAGAGTTTTTATTTGTGCATCTGTTTGCTGGAGCAATAATTTCATTCTGTCACCACTTATATCATTGTCAATAGCCTTTCTCTTTCTATTGGTTTTAAATTGTTGTCTTCTTTCTTTTGGGGTCGATGTGGTTTTCTGTTTGGATGGTGATAGTGTTTCGTATAAAATTTCCGATGAAAGTAGCAAATCATCGTTTTCTATATATATTACTTTTTCCAAAACGTCTGGCGTGTGTTTGTTCAGTGTTTGCTTGGAACTGGTGGGTGTTACAACAGCAACTTTCTTTTGTAGGAAGATGGTAAGCCTAAAACATTACCACTTGGTGCTGCGGCTGATGACAGATGGCATATTCTGTCTATATGTAATTCTAGCTGCGTCAAATTACTCACTGAGCATGGGCCACCACCAGTTCCGTGAATACTTTTATTATTTTCACTAATTTTTTTCTTTACTCTGCACTTTTGATCTTGCCATACCTAATATGTAAAGAAATTCGTTTACCATTATGCACAAAGTTTGAATTAAAAAACACCCTTGTACAATACCTTTTTCCAGTCCGAGGCTGTTCTTGTTGGAGGCCCCAAGGAATTTAATTGCTTAGCCACATTGCACCACGTTTCTTCTCCCAAACGTTGGACTGCATGTTGCGAGCTGGGGATGCTCATCCATTAACTCCACTAGCTTGTGGAACTGAGGTACCGTAGTTTTCTTTATGCTATAATTACAAATTATTTGTATTTTAATTTTGATTTAATTCATGAGTACTTACTATTTTTTATCACTTGATTCCATTTTTGAAAGTTATTTTTTCTTCACACAATTTAAACTAATTTTACTATAATCTTGCCGATTAATTTTTTTTTGATTGTTTAGATTTGACATTAATGACATTTGGACTTGCAATAGAGAACACACAAAGAGCACAAAAATACGACTATTTACGTTTTTTACTCAATAAAATTTGATAGCTGTTTAGCCCATATAGTAAATTTACATCAATTATGGGGGAACCCTTTAATTTGTAGATTTATTTTTTTTATACGCAGTCATTTTGAATTTTACAGAATTGCCCTTTATAGTTCATAATACACGTAAGAAAAATTTTCAAAATCGGATCAGAAACGACTGAGTTCTGGAGGCACAAATATAAAAAAAGCAACATTCAGCAGAATTGTATAACCTCCTTCTTTTTTTGAGGTCGGTTAAAAAAGATGTCTCACTGCTCTCTCATGTCACCGCTTAGTGTTAATTAGAGCTCATGTGTGAGAAGTGATAGAGCATTTCGTAAAACTAAACAGATTTTTTAAGTGGTGCCAACTTCTAATTTTAAAATTACCGCGAAAAGTTGGATTTCTAAAAATAAAAAAAAATATTTTTTAACTCTTGTAGGAAATATATATATATCAGTCGTAGGTTAAACAAGTAAGTGGGCTATATTCGGATACACATTAGCGGAATTCACTCTTCGTAGCATATCTGCAAGTCTAGCATATTTACAACGATTTTTGGTAAGAAGCGTGAGTGCCGGTTTTTTAAACGTATAGCAAATTAATTTTAACTACTGAACTAGTTATTTAAAAGTTACATTTGAATATCGTAAAAATTTTAATTAAAAAACAACTAAAAGTACAATGCCTAAGGAATCAGAAAAAACAAAATCATAAACTTTTTGATTAAAAATATTTGCAAAAGTTTTAAAACCAATAAATAAAAAAGTTTAAATAATTTTTTGGTTTTTAATTGAATCTTTATTTTACAGCAAGTTAGCAGGAGTTGCTTTCAGTTTTGCTCTAGAATTCAGATTAGTTTCTTTCAAAAATTACTTCAGCTTATATACTACTTATGAGTAGATTCTAGATTTTAATTTCACATGATTTTTAATTAACACTGTGGGAATGTTTTTAGCAATTTAAATGTTATTAGATTTTCCTTAAAATTATTTATTGTTTCCCACAGCGACTAGTATTTTGGTGTAACCTAATATGTATGTCTAATTTAATGTAAATAAATTTACTTCGTATGTTGGTCTTTAAGTGTGCCACACACACACACACTGCAATGAAATCATTGTCACTTCAAGAGATGTAAAGGCGGCAGTATTTTAAAACAATTCACATGTGTTTGCCTGCCTTCGTTGATGAGTTTTTAAGTGACACATGACACTCGTTTGGCTATTAAAAGAATGCCTTTAAAATAATTAAATCTTTAATGTTGGTGTTGCTTAAAAGAACTAAATCATATTATGCTACAGTTTGCTCTAGAAAGTATGCAATAGTATTTAGCGTTGTAAATGTGCTATGGTGTAGCAAATTTCAATTCTATATATTTTGTTGTTGTGGTATTGCATATATGTTATATGTATTTAGCATGTTGTTTAAAGTTTTTTAATCTTGGATTATACCTATGTAAATATTTAATATTTTCACTAATAGAAACTTCCATGGGAGTAGAAGTTTTGTGAAAGAACTCGTTTTTGAGATTTGTTGTATGGAAATATGATGGCTTGGAATTTATTATCGTTAACTTCAATTTTTCATTTACTGAAGTATTTTTGGCTTGCGTTTAGGGTGTGTTGCATTCTCATGACAATTGCGTTTGATACCTTGCGCTCAATATAAAAGCACTGTCGTCAGCATTAAAAGCTGCTCTTTTTTCTGCAAATATTTAAATCCGAGGTATATAATGAATGTAGTGTGGGAGAAAGAACAGACCATAGTGATAGACCAGCTGGTATTTGCCTTTCACTAGAATAATTCCTATCGGCACAGACAACAAATGATCGATTATTTTATTAACTTCTTACTATTTTTTTAAATGTATAGGAAAATTTAAAGTATTAATTTTGAACAACAAACCATCATGTTAGATGTAATCAAATGTCTTTTCAGTGTTCTGTCTAATCATGATTTTCTGTTCGGCATCGGCCTTTTGATTGTTTTTAAGAAGAAAGAGAGTGGTTGCTATGTTGATCAATACACGGCCTAAGTTCAAAATGGAGAAAACATACTAAAAGTCATATTTGATGGCAAACGTCATTGCTAAACAAGTGTTCGGCCAACGATGTTTGCACATGAGCGAAACAATAACACTGAGAGTGTGTGTCAGCCGCATACATAAGCTACATTATGTTCATAAAAATTTGCTGGCTAGTGGAGACGTAGGGTATACAAACATTTAACAGGATATCCTGAGCCTGAAAAAAACAAAACATGTCTACTAAAATGATGGCAACACTACACTCTTATTTGAAAATATCTATTTACCAGTGTTGCCAGTTTTTTTGAGCTTTCTGGCCAAATACTGCCAGTATATAAAACAAGTACGAGTGCTATATTCGGTTATGCCGAATCTTATATACCCTTCACCATCTATGTATGTAAATCTAGTTTACTGAAATAACTCCAATCAAAAAAGCAAACATTGGGGTGATAGAGAATTTAAAAAAATTACATACTACATATATATAATTTTACATAAATATATTGATATTTTAATTAATTTGAAAGTTTCAGAGGCCCGCAACTCGGAAAATATAGGCGAGCGCCAATTTTTTCATTTAATGTTTTTTCTTATTCTTTAATTCTCTATCGCCCCATATATTTGCTTTTTAGATTGGAGTTACTTCATTGTTCCAAATAATATGGAAAAATTAGCGTGGTGTTTTGCCCGCTCCGTCTAAGGTCATGGACCGTTCTTGCTGATTTCCAATAGCACCTATATGGTAATTATATCTGATCGATTAGCGTAAATTTGGAAATAATTATTTTTTTTTTTGAGTTTGTAACAAATATATGCGGGATAAAGGCATCTGCCACTTACGGTACCCATACACTACACAATGATATTGAGACCTTTATTGCTTTAAATATGTTTAGGTTGAACTGTTCGGTTTTTTAATCAAGTGTAAATTTTATGTAATTCCTAATTTTTCACTCTGGTGACTTTGATAAAATCATAATTCATCGGCGAGAAGAAAACAAACTTTTTGGCAATCTTTTTCTTTTTTTTGGCAAACTTTTTTCAGAGTTGCGTGGAGAGTACTTTTTCCGTATATATGTGAACACGTGTTTTTTTTTTCTGAGAGTGTATGGATACAACGTGCTCTGTAAAAACAACTTATGAGCAAAAATGTACATTATTTAACATTAATTTTCACAGTAATTTGTTAATGTTTTTTTAAATAAAAAATTAAGTTAGATGCGTCTAAAGTGGCAAAATTATATATAAGCTATATGTTAGACAAATTATTACCTAGTTAAAATCTCCTGATACACTTTTATGCTAATAACTCCAAAACTATTTCGCGCGCACATATCCCACTACACGGAGTCGATACAGGACAAAAATACGAATAAAACGTGATATAACTTATTTTCTAAAAAACTTTCTGAAAAAGTTATTAAACAGCAAACTTTCAAAATATATTTTGTTCATTTTTCAAAAACGGTTTCGCGCGCACTTATCCCACTACCCGGAATCAATAGAGGACAAAAATACGAATAAAACATGGTATAACTTATTTTCTGAAAAACTTTCTGAAAAAAGTTATTAAACAGCAAACTTTCGAAAACTAGAAAAAATCGTCAAAATATATTAAACTAGTCTTTTGTACATTACTCCAAAACGGTTTCGCGCGCACATATCCCACTACCCGGAATCAATAGAGGACAAAAATACGAACAAAACGTGATATAACTTATTTTCTAAAAAAAAACTTTCTGAAAAAAGTTATTAAACAGCAAACTTTCAAGAATTACGAAAAATCGTCACAATATATTAAAGTAGTATTTTGTTCATTGCTCCAAAAAGATTTCGCGCGCACTCATCCCACTACCCGGAATCAATAGAGGACAAAAATACAAATAAAACATGGTATAATTTATTTTCCGAAAAACTTTCTGAAAAAGTTATTAAACAGCAAACTTTCGAAAATTACGAAAAATCGTAAGAATATATTTTTCGTAACAGTTTAACTTATGAATACAAGTAACTAAGAAAATTATTTTTGTTATTTATAAAGTATTTTTTCTCCCTCTATCGATTGGTGTTAATCGCTGTGATTTAGGACTTATAGATTAGAATTGATTAGACAAAAACCATTTGACGTAGAGAGTAAATAACTAAGGTGTAGCTCACTTATTACAAAAATGTTGATAGTGACAACCGGAAAATTAAGTTTTATAGCCTTGTGGCTTTTTAATTCTGTTTATTGTAAAAAAATCTGCTAAAAATTGACGAATTTTTATCGCACTTAAAAACACAATTTTTTCGCCAAAAGTTGTTTATATCTATTCAAGCATGTTTTATGCATTTTCTTTTTTTCCTTATACATACGTGTGAGCACGTTTTTTGAAAGTGTGTATGTACGACGTGCTCTAAAAAATTAAAAACTAAATATGCGTTGCCAGATCAAAGTATTAATGAATGGAATTGAAACCACAGATAATAACCAGATAAGTCACGAAAAATTCAGTGTGGCCAGATTCCAGCTTTCGTTAGAGAGGGATAGTAACAGTTCTTGCGTTTTTATATTACTACCTCTTTCTGATTATAGCTGGAATTTGACATTTTATTTGTTTATAAAAATTTGTAAAGAAAATTTGGCGCAGATATAAAATATAATTATCTTTGCGCCAAATATTGTGCCATTAAAGTAATAAATTGTATTGATTGTGTTTTAATATCTATGTTTGATCTGTGCTTTTAAAATAATAATAAAAAATAAGGGTTGAAAAATCAACCACATCAAGAAAACAAAAAAATCTAACAAGAAAGATGTGAGTTGAATAAAGTTGTTTTTTTAGTTTCAGTTTTTAATAAAATTATTTGGTTTCTTTCAGGAATCGCCGCTGCATAATGGGTTGTGCCGAAGGACAGAAGCTGCACCAGTTCCCGAAAAATCCGGCCAAGTAAGTTTGCATATAAGTTTTATTAGTGACATGCTTGCGCCAGGTTTTGTACATTAGAGGAACTGTGTTCCTTTTCAATGTACAAAATCTTATTTATTTTGGCTTAAATCTAGTTTACGGGCACCACGCCAAAATAAAAAAAAGTTTACCACGGGGTGCAAAATGCAATTTTAAGCAGAAAATGTAAAGTGAAAAAATTGGCGGCAACCCTTAGTTTCGGAGTTACGGACCTCCGAAGTTTTTGTACCTAATAGGGCATATATTGAGTAGTCGATGGCGGAATGGGACAATATGGGTATCATTGGAAAGGGAATTTAAGAGCCTATTTATTGAAGCGGGAAAAATTAAAAAAAAAAAAATTAAAAAATTTGGTAAGGAAAACCTTAATTTTTTACAAAATAAATTAAGGTATTCGGAATACTTTATTAAAAAAGTTTTATAAAGGTGTAAAATGTAATTTTAAGTAAAAAATGTAAACAGGTAATATCTGGGGAAACCCTTTATTTCCTAGTTACGAATCTTGAAAGTTTTTATGAATAACGTGCTCTAAAACGAGTATTTTATGGTGTAATGAGACAATATAGGTAGCATTGGAAAGGTGATTAGAATTATTTTTCGAATGCTATGGTGTTTCGCCATGATTTTAATATATTTGCTATGCAGGAAAACTTTAGAAAGCGAAGCCGCTATTAGTTATACCATAGAGGAGAAAATCCTTTCGTCCGGCCGAAGGCCGGCTACGCAAGAAACCTTTAGAAAGCGAAGCCGGTGTTGGTTATACCATAGAGGAGAAAATCTTTGCGCCCGGCCGAAGGCCGGCTACGCAGGAAACCTTTAGAAAGCGAAGCCGGTGTTGGTTATATCACAGAGGAGAAAATCTTTGCGCCCGGCCGAAGGCCGGCTACGCAGGAAACCTTTAGAAAGCGAAGCCGGTGTTGGTTATGCCACAGAGGAGAAAATCCTTTCGTCCGGCCGAAGGCCGGCTACGCAAGAAACCTTTAGAAAGCGAAGCCGGTGTTGGTTATACCATAGAGGAGAAAATCTTTGCGCCCGGCCGAAGGCCGGCTACGCAGGAAACCTTTAGTAAATTCCTTTTAAATTGAATGGATATTTAAATTACCTTTCCAATGATACCCATATTGTCTTATTCCACTAAAAAAAACTCCATATATTTCATATTGTACATACAAAATTTGGAGGCCCGTAACTCGGAAACCAAGGGTCAGGCCCGAATTTGTCACTTTACATTTTTTGCTTAAAATTAAATTTTACACCCCGTAGGCAACTTTTTTTAATTTTTAAGCTGCGTCCGTAAACTAGATTTGTTCCGAAATTTTTGAAGTCCGTAACTACGAAAGTAAGGGTTTCTGCGAAAATTATTATACAATATTTTTTGCTTGAAATTATATTCCATACTCTCTAAATAATTTTTTTTTTGTAAAGTATTCCTATTAAATTAAAGATTTTAAGTAAAGTTAAATTTATATAGAAAAAATCGTTTTTTTTTGCCTTATCTGATTTTTTTTTTTACATTTTTCGTATTTAATTGAGAAGGCCCTTGAATTCCCTTTCAAATGATACCCATATTGTTCCATTTTACCATCGAATGCTCCCTATATGCCCTATTAGGTACAAAAACTTCGGAGGTCCGTAACTCCGAAACTAAGGGTTGCCGCCAATTTTTTCACTTTACATTTTCTGCTTAAAATTGCATTTTGCACCCCGTAGTAAACTTTTTTTTTATTTTGGCGTGGTGCCCGTAAACTAGATTTGTTCCTTTATTTTGTTTGATTCCTAGATAATTGGAATTGTATGTTTGATGAGATTTTATCTTAGCAAACATACATATGACAGTGTTTCTCCTAATCAGATATATTAAAATCTTCCTTTTTATATTTTAACACAGATTGTAGCGATGCATTGCTAATTGCCCTGAGATGGAAATCAATAATTGGTGGAACTATTTTTAAACTGGTGAAATAAAACACAAAATTTTGCTAATTATAATTTTTTTCTTTTTTATTATATACGTAAATAAAAGACGTAAGTTATCATTAAAGTTAAAAAATATTATATTAAAGATTTTATGTTTTTTTCTTTAAATAAGATTTTTGAAATATAAAAGTAAGTATTGTTATTATTGAATAAAACTTTCACTTTTATTCACATATTGCTTTATCTTTTAGTGGACTACAATTCAAAATTATCTTCATAATTATCTTTGAATAGTAAAAGATTTTCCAGAGCATCCACATAATCATCCTCTTCTAGGCCACTCGACTTAAAGCGATGCAATTTACCTATTTTTATTCTCTTCCCCTCCCGATGTAAAATTTCTAGGGTATCACCTAGTTTACTAGATGACTGCAAGGCGGCCACGCATGGTACACTTTTGACTTTGTCTTCTTGAGGTCTTTTTTGATAGGGATTCATAAATTCTGAAGAGGTTATGTTGTCGGAAAACATTTCACAGGGATAAGGAATACGTGTAGGCATAGCTGTTTCCAATGAAGTAACATGTGCTAAACTATTATGATTAGAAAATTGCAAATATAACTGAAACATTTGTGATACCGACTCACATCGGTATGCCGCCATAATATAATAAAATGTTTCATTTTCAGTTCTACATTGGAATTTACCACCAACAATATATCTGATATTATTAATAGTACCGGATTATAATTTAGTTTAAAACTGATCTTTATTTATTTTTGATAATGCATTTAAAGTAAAATTAGGGAAAAAATGTATCCTATTTTAACTATAGTCAGAGCTTGATGGAATTGTTGGTAATGCTCATTTATATTTAGTACTAGTTATGAATTTATTTATACAATTTTTAAGCTTAAAAACTTGCGAAAAATGTTTACAGCTTTTTGAACATCGCCGTTGCGTACTTTACGTTCAAATAATTTTGTAGCCCCAGCCCATTCATGATTAAGAATTTTATTTGTTATGCAATCGTTAAACTTTTTGGTTCTCGATTTACTTTCCTCCAAAATAAATTGTTTTATTGCTTCCACTGAATTTAAGCTTTCAATTTGAAATGCTTTCTGTTCTGGATTAGGTGAACGATCCACATATTTTCCCAAATCAGCCTTTTTTAAATTTTGAGCTTTTACAGGTGCTAATCTTTCCTCATTATGCAATAAAACATTTAGAACTTGATCTTTGACGGCCAAAACTTCATCGCCTAAAGCTTTTAATTTAGTCTCCTGTAGTTTGGTTGGAAATTGTGATTCAAATTTTTTTGAAAATGTAGAATTTGTATTAACAGGCAATTTTAGACGGTGCAGCAGGATATTGTTGTATAATTCTACTGCAAGATTTAACAACTTTATGGTCATGTAATAAATTTTTGCCAATACAGCTAGCAACAAAGTATTTATTTCAAAAAAGAAGTACGAACGCATTTGGCATGTGAAATATTCAGCTGCTGACAAACAGCAACTGTTGATACGTCGATACAACTCGTAGATGGCTATAAGTCTTAAAAGTACAAAATCTAAACTGTCCCTGGTGGGCAATTGTATGCTTGTACCCTCGTCATACTCCACGTCCGGCAATGCACACCGAAAATGCTCTAAGTTGCGGTTAAAATCCACTCGCAATAACCGACATAGGGCTGCATTCAATTTACAAACATCTTTAAAACCTTTCATTTTATTAAAAGAATTTTTACGTCTAGCCATTAATCTGGATAGCAAAGCTGCTACCTCGTTATACTCCTGTTCATGTTGGCCTTGTTTACTAAAATAGTTATCGATTGCTGCGTGTATTTTTAGCACTGTAATTAATAATGTGATTATTTGGAGTATATTCTTATTTTGTAAAGCCATCTTACCAAAATTACCATGTTTAGCTGGTAAAGTTACAAATGGTGGCTTTTTTAATTCAAAGTTATTCCAAATAGTTTCCATGATCGAACCCAAAAGGTTGCTATAGTGCTGTTTCGTTCAACAACGAACGGGTTCAGTTGAAAGGACTCAAAACTGAACGAATCAATCTGATTATTATGCAGAGCTATCATCTCCATAGCAGAGAAACAAGCCGTGGCCCATTTATCGGCAGCGGCGGCGCGTACTATTTTGTTCGGTGTCTGTGGACGCTCCAACAACGATTGTATGGGCGCCAACAGCAATAAAACCGTCAATATGTGCACCCATGTCACTAAGAAATAAACAATTTATCTTTTAAACATAATTAATAATAAATTAATATTATAGATACAATTTTCTTAAAAAAATCGTATATTTAACAACAAAATTGGAGTTAACTTACATTTTTACATGAGATGTAAAAGGCATCATACATATAGTATTAAAATGTTTATTTTCTTCGCTTACTAAAGACTTTTTACATAGCCGGCCTCCGGCCGGGCGCAAGGATTTTCTCCTCTATTGTATGACCAACACCGGCTTCGCTTACTAAAGAATTTTTGCATAGCCGGCCTTCGGCCGGGCGCAAGGATTTTCTCCTCTATGGTATGACCAACACCGGCTTCGCTTACTAAAGACTTTTCGCATAGTCGGCCTTCGGCCGGGCGCAAGGATTTTCTCCTCTATGGTATGACCAACACCGGCTTCGCTTACTAAAGACTTTTCGCATAGCCGGCCTTCGGCCGGGCGCAAGGATTTTCTCCTCTATGGTATAACCAACACCGGCAGCGTCCGTAAACTAGATTTAAGCCAAAAGTGCCTAATGTTTGTTTTTCATTATCATGACGACAATGTCTTATAGTAGTCACAGTACGAGGATGATAGCGCGCATAAAGAAAATCAGCCCATGCATCGACATTTTCCATTTTTCTTCAATACTTGCTTCAGGTTTAATTAGATCTAATTGAAAATTATTTTTTCTTCTCTTTTTCCATTTTTGCGGGTCCTAAAATACAATAAATTTAGCATAAACACGTTTAATTGCCAATTTTTTACTTACCAATAAAACCACGCAAGCTGTTTTGGTTTTTGTTTGTGGAGCCTCCGATGGAATTGTAGTACAATCTGAAATAAGAGAAAACAATATTTTTTTAGTTGTTCTTATACACTATAATATTATAAAAACATTTTATAATTTTTTTTTATTAATTTCTTTCACTAAAACTTATACTTTTTTCACTTTTTCTTAAAAAACTATATTTTTACCACAATTTTGTTATACATTTTTTGGTTGATTAAATAAAAACATATGTTTGCAATAGGTATGTGTAGCGGTTTCTTCCAACTCATTGCTGTAAGCGTTTTTGAATATTTTTTTATTCACTTAAACGAAAGCCGGAAGAAAATATGATAACCCACTTTTTTAAACGTCACTAGTGAGTTATCTGATTTAATCTGTGATTGAAACTACAGAACTTACCATACACTGAAAATACAAATAATTATAATAACATATTAAATTATTTATTATATATATATATATATATATATATATATATATATATATATAAGATTAAGAATACCTTTCGGTATTCGGATACGGAAAGAAATAATTCTTATTTACTTCTATTTTTTTACTTTTACTGCATTAACATTTTTTTAATAAGCGTATTTAAACAAAAAATTATTCAATATATTTTTTATACGCTACAACAGTTGTTTTTTTGGAAAACAACTGAGACCGCGTTTGATTCGTATTGTTGTCCTTTATCGATTGCATCTAGCGCGAACTGTGCGTGCGAATTCGTTTTGGAGCAATAAACAAAATACTAATGTAATATGTTTGAACGTTTTTTTTATAATTTTCCAAAGTTTGCTACCCTACAACTTTTTCAGAAAGTTTTTTAGAAAACAACCAATACCACGTTTGATTCGTATTTTTGTCCTCTATTGATTGCAGGTAGCGGAACGTGTGCGGGCGAATTCGTTTTGGAGTAATTAATAAAATACTAATTTAATATATACAAACATTTTTTTATAATTTTCCAAAGTTTGCTACCCTACAACTTTTTGCAGAAAGTTTTTTAAAAAACACCCAAGACCACGTTTGATTCGTATTTTTGTCCTCTATTGATTACAATTAGCGCGATTTGTGCACGCGAAATAATTTTCGAGAAATGAATGAAAAACTAATTTTTACATTTTACAATTTTTTTCTTCTAATTTTGCAAACTTTTTTTCCCTATAACGTTTTCCTGAAAGTTTAAAAAAAAATTTGGGACCGCGTTTGAAGCGTATTTTTAGGCGTGCTTTCGATTTCGGCAGCTTGTTCATGAAAAGAAATTGCGTCACGTGCTGATTTGGGGCCATTGCTCACGTTGTTTGGCCAGCAATCATACGTTGAAAGATCCCTTAAAATGAATTTCCTGACAACAAAAGTTTTAAAAATGCGGGGTATAAGAACCCCAATGAAGAATGTGTCAGAGGTTGTGCGGGAGCATTTTCCCGGCTTGAAGTTGGTGGATACGACCTTTTACCGCTCAGGTCAGGTTGCGCTGGATCTCGGTCCAGAACTAAGTTCCCAAATCATTACGGGAAAAATTTATTCTTGTCCGGGCTGTCCACTAGCTCAGTACATAATTTTTGGATGGGTTATATCTGGCCAGTCGCCTCTATAATTCTAATTGTGCTACGAGAATCAGTTCATGGGTCTGCACAAAACCATCCCTTAGTTGGGTTCAGTTTATGGATCTGTTGTAAAAACCATATGTTTTTGAATTTGGAAAAAAATACAATAAAAAAATAACATTCATTGATTAAATAACTTCTTATGTATATTGCATTTAACTATGTTATTGCAAGGCGGCAGGCAATGTTTAGCTTGAACTGTTCGGTTTTTTAATTAATCGTTAATTTTATGTAATTCCTAGTTTTTCACTCTAGTGACTTTAAAAAAATCTAAATTCTACTCCTTTAATAAACGGTTTTTTTTTTTGGGAGCACTTACTTTGATGGCATTACATAAAACCATTAACGGTTCAACTAAACTTTGCTTTTGCCATCTTCCTTTTTTCTTCTTCTAAAAGTTATTGTCTTTTTTACATTGAGAGAACACCGCATATTACAAATCAAGGTAAAAATATTTATTAATAAAATTCTATTTGCAAAATTACAACAATTGTAGTTTTTATTCAAATTTCTTTTTCTGCCAAACACACCCCAACATCTTAGTTTTTGTTGCTTATTTTTATAAATGTGTCAGAGGCTAGAAAAATTTGATTTTTTCATTTATGAATGCGATAAAATAATTTTTTTCTTTCTATTTAAAATTTAAAAAAATGAGAAAATATTTTTTTCCACGCCAGTGCACATTTATGAGAATTTACAGTTTTAATAGTTTTTCATAAGTGAAAAGATCGTAGAAAAATTTTGTCATTACGCGTTTTGCGAAAATGTGACGATGTTCATATTCTGTTTGAGCATAATTTTGCGATTGTCGTCAGGGTTGTTTGTTTTAACATTGTTGATCAATAGATGGCGTTAATTCGACATAGATAAAGAGCCAGTTTAGACTAAAGGCCGGGGCACATAGAATCCGTCATACGTTAAACTTCAACTTGTTCAACTGACAACTCAGTTAAAATACATGTTTTCTTATGAGTGTTGTCACAATCAGTACGTCTCCGTCAACTCAAAGTATGAAAGTTGAGCAACTTTTAACTTTTGACGTATATTGAATACTTTGACAGCTATTAATTGCTTCTTCTTCTTCTTTGTTGTCTTGCTGTGCTCTTTACTCTCTCTTTGCACATATTTTTTTTTTGCACATACATTAAAAGCAGTATTGCCGTTTGGTTACAATTTTAACACTTTTGTAACTTTTGAAAATTTATTTATTTATTTATTGTAAAATTTTGTTATGTTAGGTCAAATTTTCGTAACTTTTGATACAAATACGAAATAAAGTAATATCACTAAAAGATTACGAGATTTTTATATCAAATAATGAAATTTGATATAAAAATCTCTTAACATATCAATTCGGTTTAAATTACAAAGGTTACCTGCAAATGCAATCAAAATCCCATATAAAAAATTAGTTTGAAATAAACAAAAAATAACATTGCTTAAGTTTTACTCTCTTCTGTTAGTGAGAAATCACGAAATGTTTCTTGTTTCAAATTTAGAAACAACAATTTTTTCCCAACTGGGAAATAACATGAGCTGCATTTGGTGCGTTCTGTTCAAACTTGCGAAAATTGGTAGCAACTTCAGTTATTCCGCTTGAAAAATTTGACAATCGTAGAAACATCTCGATTTAGAAAAAATTGTCCTTTAATTTCCTTCAGGAAGTACCGGATTATATTACAGAAAAATTGTCAGTAATTTTGTGTTGAAGTTTTAAGCAAATAAGTCTCAAATTTATTTTTAATAACGGCATTTTTAACATAATTAGTGTAGTAAATTTCATGGAAGCTCAATCTTTTAAAGAAAAATGTACTTTAAATAATTTTATTTAACGGTGAGAGTATGCACTTTTCCATACCGAAGTATTAGTATTGGGTCCTAATTTAAATCCTCATGAGTAGCATCGGTATGAAATTTTATTTTATACTTTATTCTTTTTTATTTTCGTTTTGTTTTTGTTCAGTAAATGAATTTGGTCTTGTTGTTTTCCCTGACATATGGAATAAAACTTTTTACTATATTTTATACCAAGGCGCATTAATTTACAGGTGGTCTTAATAGCCCAGCTAATTTTGGTTTATGTTTGACGTTTTAAAAATTTCAAAATAATTTAGAAATCAAAAAATTTTATAAAACTTAATTTCAAAACCAATATGCATGTACCAACTAGTACAACTTTATTTAATGTATCGGATGATGATAAAAGGATAAATTAAGTTCGGCTTCCTTCTGTTCAGCCAGCTACTTTTGACATCAACATGGTGGTTTGCAACAACAAAATAACATTAGGATTTTGTCTTTGTAAACGTGCGGCCACCTAATATTTAATTCGCTTTGATTTTATACAAATTACATTAAATTACTATTTTTTTAAGGAAAATTTCAAAATGTAACTTTAATTGAAAAAATTTATCTTTTTTTCCTGTCTTTCCCTGGCAACACTAATGAAAAGATTAACAGCTGATTTAAAATCCGTCAGCAAAGTACTCATTGTGCCAACCTCATCCGTCGTTACTTTGACTTCAGGCGAATATGTCAAAGTACAACGTATGACGGATTCTATGTGCCCCGGCCTTAAGAGCATTGTGGCTGACTTTTTTATTGTTTTCTCTTTTGGAGAATCTCCGTAAGTCATCAAGCGTTTACATTATGACTCTTTTGTAGCAAGTGAGAGAATTTTATGATTTTTTATCAATCAATTTTTCAAGTGTCGCCATAAACTAAACGTATTATTTTTTCAACAATTTGTGAATAATATAGGAAAAAAAACAGCCATTTGGTAACACCGCTTAAGCATAGAACTGTAAAAAACGAAAGAGAGAAACATGGACATTTGGTGTCTGTGCCGAGTTCCTGTGCGACATGATGTTCATATCAATTCTTGGTTCATCGAGACGATTGGTAATATAAACGGGCGGAAAGTTCTTGTATACATAGTCTGAACCATAAATTAGAACACACCTTGGCCATAGAGCGAAGCCGGTGGCGGCCACGAAGAAATGTACTAGGCTGCTGCTAAAAGTCTAGGATAACTGACATTTTTCGTCGGCGGCAGTTGCGAAACACACTGCTAAAGGCCAGTACCTCGTTTCTGTATTTCTCGCATCGTAAAAGTTTTCACATCAAGAGTGAAACAAAAAATTTCATCGTTTCTCGATTTGCGAGTAAAAAGTGTTTCTGGTTCTTAATGCGAAAACAGACAACACTGATTCTGTTTTTACTGGAATAATTCCAGTACTAGTGTCAAATAAAAACAAAACGTCAAAATAAAAAAATAAATTATCAACCAATATAGAAAAATAGTGTAAGTGGAGAAAAGAGTTAATAAATAAAATTAGTTTTAAATAATATAGCGAAAAAATGTATAGTACAGTGTGGAGGACATGTTTGGAAATTCTTTTTATTTTTTAAATAAAAAGATATAAAACATAAATAAATGCATAAATACATATTGATAAAACTTTTTTATTATTAAGTTAAATTGCTTTTTACCCTTTCGGCTGATATTTTAAATCTTACTTGTTCTCGCGCTGTTTTGAAATGTGAGTTATATTGACAGTTCTTGCGTAAAACTTTTTACAAAATATTGATACAGAAACACTTTTTCTCGCATACTTCCAATTACTGTTGGAAAATAACTTAAATGACATATAGTTCTCGCATTTTAAATATACAGAAACACTTGTGTGAGAAAACCCATTTTTTGTTTCAATTTACATCGTTTTTCTAAAAATTTACTTGTTTCTTGCGAAAACTTTTACGATGCGAGAAATACAGAAACGAGGTACAGGATTCACTACCTCACCACCGAGTATACAGAGGTGTCACGAGACTATAGTCGTCTCATTTTTTTCTATGCATCTCTTTCTTGACATCCTATCGACTTCAATAATAAGGGTGGGTTTTATGAAAATTTATAAAATTAAAAAAAGTGATATTTATATGTTATATTTGTATTAATCAATTGACGAAAAAAGTTATAGTTTTTAATTTTAGCACGTCCACAAAAAGTGACACTGCGTTTCTGCCACAGACCACAATTTCTGAATTAAAAAAAAAACACTGCAGATTTAGAGACTTTTTCACTTCTTTTATCTTGGAAGACCACAGCATATCACATTTTCTTACAAATTAAAAATACTTCATAAATGATTTCTTTATTTACGAGAATAAAGAATATTTTTTTGTGGCAAAACCTTTTTGTGCTGTATGTTTTCTTGTAAAATATGTAGTTTTTGTTTTGTTTATTATGCCTTGTTCATAACAATATAGCACTATATTTGTCTCTTTCTTGTGAACCTGCAGAAAACCTGATTATATTGTTTTTCATGTGCCAAGGGTTTCACCTCTGTATGCTTAGTGACCTTGCTCAGTCCTACGAACGGTCAAAGAGTATGATAGTGTAGATTTAAAGAGTATGTGTACTAGACTTTTTGACAGATCCGTACGATTTTAGAATCTTTTTAAATAAATGATACATTAGTTTTCTATATGCTTTCAGAGTTGATTTTTTTTAAATGTGGAAAAAAACAACATAATATTAGCACCAAGCGTTTTTCGCTTCTTTTTTGTGTAATAGTCTGGTACTTGCGACGCCTTGTTGGAACGATTTTTTAAGTAGGAAAGAATCCCGTCAGATTTTCGTGTGATTTAAAAGTATGATTTTGTGTGATAGTGAATCCTGGCCTTAAAAGTTACCTAAGGTAAAAACGGTTACAAATACAGAATTTTATTAGTACAATATGATAATCAAAACTATATGGTGATACATGTAATTTGTAGATTATAAAACAGGATACCTTGCTCTAATGATATGACCCTAAGATAATGTTTTTTGCAAAAACGATTAAAACAGCACAGTTAATATAACTGCTACAAATGATATAAAAAAAATATAAAACAAGTAAAAATATAAAACAAGTATTCGGCTATGCCCCATTTATGAATATGCCCTTCACTATATATGTAAATTTATTTTAGTGATGTAACTCCAAACAAAAAAAATATTGGGGGTAAGGTTTAAAAAACTGATTTTAATAACATAGTCTTACCTAAAACTTTTATCGGCTTTTAATACGTTAAGCATTTTTTAAAAATTTTAGTTTTTCTAGAAAGATCTCTTCAAAAGCTCTTAAATGATACAGATATTGATATTTTAAAAAAATTTAAAAGTTCAGGGGCCTGTAACTCGCAAAATATAGGCGATCGCCAATCTCTTCAGTTAACGTGTTTTTCTGTTTTTTTAATTCTTTATCGCCCCATATATTTGTTTTTTTTTTTATTGGAGTTACTTCATTGTTTGGTGTTTTGCCTGCTGACTCGGAGGACATGAACCGATTATTCTGATTTTCAATAGCAAAATATTTGAAACTATGTTTAATCCGTTGGCTTATTTGAATTTTCTCTACCTCATCTAGTGCCTTGGCAAGGTTGATCTCAACACTAACACGGACGCACAGACAGAAATCGCTCAATCGACTTTGCTTTGCATAAGAACTCAGAATGTATATACTTTATGGGATTGAAAATGAATTTACGAACGGAATGACAAACTAAGAAATACACTTTTCCGCTTTTTGTAGTGAAGGGTATAAAAACCGCCTTAGCTTCTGAAGTTCGATAAATTTTATTAACCGAATTACGCAGCACAACTAGACGGCGTTGAAATACTTTAAAACAGTTGGCGGCGGCAGTTAGCCGACTTTATGTCAATAGTCTTCGGTGTCTGTTATAAACCATCCATTAATCTACTCTTAGTCATTCGTTTGTTTTCATTTTACAATTTTATGTATATTTTTTCTTAAGAAACTCGGATCGGTAACCTGTGTATCTGGATATTTTTGAACCCAATTCCGTTCGGTTTTGATAGAAAATACTTAAAAAAACGGTACGGAAAAAAGTAGATATTTTTATGCATTTATAAAGTAAAAAAATAATTTTTAATCTATTTATTAAATGAATAAATAAAGAAATTAAACGAATGAAATGGAAATGTTTGGAATAGAATTACACATGTGTGTGCTTGTGGCCTAAGTGTATTTATATATATATATATATATATATATATATATATATATATATATATATATATATATATATATGTGTGTGTGTGTGTGTGTGTGTGTGAGAATGTGTGTGTATCTTATCCTTATACAACAAAACCAACATTTGAAATGTGTATTGCTTGTGCATAATATTACATTATATTTCTTTTTTTAAGTGAAACAAAAAAAACGTTTGGTCCTCAAATTTTAAACCACTCAAATAAAAAAAATTAATAAGAATAAGGATTTGCGGTATGTTAAAAAATTTTTTACAAAAAATTTCCCTTATTGTTTTGTGGATTAGTTTGAAATAATATAAAACAAGAAATAAAATAATTACTTTTTTAGTTTTATAATAAGGATTCTTCGACACGAAAGAAATTGTAATTCACTTTTAAACTCAAATGTTACCCCCTGGGACGATATTGATTATTTTGATTTAAGCCATATATTTTTTATATGTGTATACATGTATTTATACATCTGTGAGAAAATATCTATATGTATATATATACTAAACTTATTTGCTTGTAGGAAAGTAAACAACATCTCAATTTACATCCAAAACAATCATAGATAGGTTTCATAAATATTTTTTTTTAAAACATGACAATAAATGTTTTGAGAACTTGTTTTTTTACATATGTACATAGTTGCAGGTTAGTATGTCTGTATCTATTCTTAAACATAAATTATACATTTAAAATTCTATAATTTCTATATGTCATCTTTCCTATTTATAGCTACCAATTTATGCATTAACCACAGTTATATCTATGACGAAAAAAATGAAAATCTAAAATTTCTTAATATTATAAGATTATGAACATGAAATTATTTTATATGAAGTTGAGTATTTTTAGTATAATTAAAGATTCAAAAAAAGTAAATATGTCATAAGCTAGTTAAATTCGAAACTTTTTTTAAAGCCTAAATATTGGTTTAGCATATTACTTTTATTGTTCCAAAACAATCCTTTCAGAAATTAATTGTGTCAAGCTTCTCTTCTCTAAAAAGTAAATTAGGCATCTTGTAAACGAATTTCAATCATTAATATCCCGTTTGTCAAAATGTATCTATTTTTCTTGTTGGATAGTTTAATTTGATTCAGTATCAAATGTCAAATGTATCTATGTATTTACATACATATGTGTATTGACTAAAATGCTATGACTTTTTTTAATTATTTATTTAAATAGTAGTAGCGAATAAAAAACGGAGGAAACATGTATATCGAAGACATTATTTTATCATGTTTCATTACTTGTAGCAAATTTTACACAATTTCTTTTAAAGATTTTATTATTCCGACCATTTCTAATGTTATCAGCTGCTGCTGAAGTTGGTAGTCTAAAATCTTCAATATTTTTTTTTTAGATTGTATGGTTGAACTTCTCCGACATAATTAAGTTGTTCACTTAGGTAGCCGGTTGCTTTTCCAATTTTAATTTTTTGATTGATGGTATTTATTGCCAATCTTTGCTGATTATTTAGCCACTGCGGAGTATCAAGCATTATCTGTATAGGTGTGTATCGATTATATTTCAGTATAGAACTCATGGATTATTTTGTAGTTAAAGAAGAGATAGCGCTTTTTACCATCATCCCCACTATTCCCAAGTTAATCATTTTTTTTTAGTAATAAATAGTAGTTTTATTTAAAAAACTTTCAATTTCCATATAATGATTGTTTTACAAAATTTTTTCTTCTCTTAGATATTCTACTGAATTATGTTACTTTCATTAGTTCTAACAAACATTGCAATATTTCTTTTAAAGACATTAGTATTTCTTTCTATTTTAACATAATTTGGGAGCAAATTGTATAATTTTAATGCCTTGAAGAAAAGCGATCTCTGCTTTGCTGTTGATGTCACCTTTTGTAGTCTAAAATTTTCTGCGTTTCTCAAACAATATGGCTGAACTTCTCGAACGTACATCAATTGATCAACTAAATAGTCTGGAGCATTTCCAACCTTCATTTTATTAACGAAATTAAGTGTATTAAACTCTAGTCTTTGTTGTATGTTCAACCATTGAAGTGTGTCAAGCATCAGTCTTGTAGGCGTATACCTGTTGCATTTTAATATGGAACGCATAGCTTTGTTTTGAATTTTCTGTAGTCTATCCAATTGTGTTTTTGTGCAGCAAGAGTATAAAATTATCGATCCAAATTCGAAGTGTGGTGTAATCATAGTATTGTAAATATTTACTGCTGTAATTATCGATACTTTGTTCCGCATTCTTCTAAAAAATCCAATTTTTTTTGCCCAATTTTTTGCATATATATTCCACGTGTTGCCCAAATTTTAAGTGCTTGTCGATTATAAACCCGAGATATTTGATTTGCCTAACTTTTTCCATTATTTCATTATTTATTTTTAACATTATGTTACTATTCATAATTATTTCCATCAATTTAGTTTTACTTTCATTTAACTTTAGTTTATTTTCTTTTAACCATTTGTTTATGCTGTTAATATCATGCATAATATTATCCATACATTCTATTTCGGTATCTCCTTCAGTATATATTAGAGTGTAATCAGCATACAAAACTACCTCGCATTTATCTATAATATTCGGCATATCATTAATATATATTATGAAAAGTAATGCTCCTAAAATTGAACCATGCGGAACACCAAATTCGTTTTCAATTTCTTCGGATTTAACACTGTTTACCTTTGTTATTTGCTTCCGATTTTTTAAATAAGATTTGAACCACTCTAATTCATTTTCTCTGATGCCATACATATAAAGTTTATTAATCAATAAATCTCTATCGATAGTCTCAAATGCCCTTTTAAGGTCCAAAAAAACTGCCATTATTTTCTTATTAGCATCTCTATACTTCCATTTATTAATAACATAGTTAACTGCGGTTTCGCATGAGTATTTTTTGCGAAAACCAGATTGGTATTTATATATCAAGTTATGTTGTTCCATATATTTTCCTAATTGTTCTTTGACAATTTTCTCTATATCAATACACATCTACAATATGCAAAAATAGAATAAGAATCTTCGCGAGACTGCGTATGGGACATACCATAGCTACTCATTTACACTTTCTAAATAAAAATCAACATAACACCTGTGATTTCTGCGGTTCAACGAATTCAGTATTACATATGCTTTCAACATGTACCAACTTAAAAGACTATCATAATAAATATTTGCACAACAACGGGCTTATGAAGTTTACATATCCAACAGAACATAACATAAACTCTATCTTAAAATTAATTTCCAAACTTAAAATTAAAGTTTAAACTTGATATTATCACATATTCAGCCGATGGCCTTGGCAGCCAGTGCTAACCTTTCAGGGTTAAATATTATTAATTTTATATTTATATAATCTTAATATTAAGTAAATAAATAAATAAATATTTTGTAGTTTCTGTAGCCTATCATAAATTTAAAGTTTGGTTTTATCATTGTATTGTATATATTAATCGCTATCATTCCTGAAAATTTTTCTTATTCGCTTAAACAAACTAAATTTTTTGCCAATTTTTTCACAAATGTAATTAATATGTTGATTAAATTATCTGGCAACGCTATGAATGAAAAAACGTGATTTTGATCTGCTGCTGTATAACAAATAATTAACTTAACATAAGTAATTGAGTGTTTAAATAATATATTTTTTGTTTCTTAAATAAACACAATTAAATCTGTTGCAGGTGGTACATATTTATTGCCAAATTGTTATTTTTTTGCCGAGTCAAACAGTAATATAAAATTTATTTGTTGCTGTTGTTGCTTTTGTTGACGAGAAAATATGCCGCTTGCAAAATTATTTTAATGTGGTTTGTGTTTGGCAGCAATTGAGAAGACACAGGGTAGTATCTAATGCAGAGTTTGCAAAAATTGGCTTCATCTGCAATGTGCAAATGTAACTGAAAAACATCTCAGTTCATTTAAGGAGAGATCCAAATCATTCTTTTTTACCTGATTTTTTTTTTTTTTTTTTTGATTTTTGCTTTGATGAGGCTCATACTTTTAAAAGCAGCTTTGATGATTTCCTGAAAACAAGATGAGATGATAATTCGGCCTTTAAGAATACCATGATGCAGATCCTAACTGATTTCAAAAATGAAGTGTCTTCATCTATTAAGGACATTAAATCAGATGTTGTGGACTGTCATTAATTAATAAACAAAATTGATGCATCGACTACGTCTAAATTCATTTCCTTGGAAACTGAAGTAACTCTTTGCACCGCCGTCTAAATCGAAATGAAATTGTAGTGAATGGTTTGCCATCTGGTTTAAATAATCTCTCTTCTGCTGTAATATCGTTGTGTGGATTTTACAATATAAACGTTGCTGAATATAACATAAACCATGTTTGCTATATAAATGATAGAAATGTGATTTTAATCAAATTTAATAATGCCAGTATTTGCGATGCTCTTATGAAAGAGTATTTTAAGTCACGTTCACTAAAAGTTAAAGATGTTCTTGGTGGTGAAATTGAAAGCCGTGTTTTTTTGAATGATCATTTCGTTCCAGCCGCTTCTAACCTCAACTCTATTTGCCGGAAATTGTTGCGTGCGAAAATTATTTCTAAGTTTAGAGTCTTGAATAAGGACAGCTTCAACATTGCATTAATATTTCTGTGGGTGGAGCAAATGAATTTGTTGATAGGTTGAAATGTCTAGGCATTTTTTTTGCTTAGGATTGATCATATTAGTGAAAAGTTTCTGTACTATTACGTAGACTATATTCTATGAATATATTTTTACCACTTTGCATTAAGATTCGTTTGGCACATGCAGTATTAATGCCGCAAATTTTGTATGGTATTGAAATTTTTTCTGGCTCTATGGGTTATGTTATTGCCAGATTAAGACGTATTATGAATATGATTGTAAGATATGTTTATGGGGTTCGGAGCATTTTCTAGGCTGTTCTTTTCTTGCGTAATTTGTTGCTTTTCTATAGGGTTCTTAAAAGAGGAGTCCCTGCACAACTTTATTCTACATTTCGTTTTTCTCACTCAATGAGAAACCCTCAGATTTTGATTCCTAGAATTAATAATTCGTTGTTTGAAAAACCTTTTCTGGTAAGAGTTGCACGTCGTTGGAATTATTTACCGATAGAACTTAGAGTCTTTTTTCACTCTAATAATGCGTTTCGTCTTATTTTTTTCTAGTTTGTAGCCAGGATTTCTATTATGATTTTTATTTGTTGCCAATTTGAATTAATTTTTAATCGCCTTACTTCATGTTTTATTCCGTGCTTTTACACCATTTGCATTATATTGGGAAAACTGCACTTTACTTTGCGTTACATATATGCACATATTTCTCATATATTGTAAATATGTATATAAATTTTTTTCTTTTCTTAATTCGTTTTTGGTTGGGAACCAATGAGACTAGAAAATTTAGTTTAATTTCAATTCTAGTTTATAAGTATCTTATATTCAGGGATTTTACTTTGTAATATAGTTTAATTGGCCTTAGAAGGCTTTTATATTACTATGGATTAATTAATAAATAAATAAATTTTAATGCATTGTCAAATATAAAACCTAGGTATTTTATTTGACTTACTTTTTTTAATCATTGATTTTAAAAACTGTATCATTGTTCATATTTATTTTTAGAAGCTTTGTTTTACTTTCATTTTTAGCCACTTATTTATGTTTTTCATATCATTCCTTAAAATATCTTCATATTCTTTCTCTGTTTCCTCTTCAGCATAAAAAAGTGTATCATCTACATATAAGACTATTTCACATTTTTTTGATATATTGTGTAAATCATTAATATATATTATAAATAGTAACGCGCATATAATGGATCCTTGTGGTACCATTCTTACCATTTACTTATGTTACTTGTGTTCGGTTTTCCAAATACGTTTTAAACCATTGGAGCTCTGTTCCCCTGATACCATACATGTTAAGTTAATGTATAAGTGTTGCCGTGTCTATCGTTTCAAATGCTCTAGGAATAGAAATATAGCCATAATTTTATTTTTCCTCTCTATATATTTCCATCTGTTTACAACATAGTTGACTGTTGTTTCGCATGATAAGTGTTTTCTAAATCCGGATTGGTACTTTGAAACAAATTTTATTCTGTTCCATATATTCTGCTAGTTGTTGGTTTACAATCTTTTCAATAATATTTTCGCATGTTTTCAGGGTATTTATTGGACTAAATTCTTCACATCTATTTTTTAATTTATTTTATTTATTTATTTTAATACAAGTAATATAACAAGCCTCTCCGATTTACTCTATATTACCAAGAATAAACTCCCAAAATAACAGTAAAGATAAATAATACAATATAAAATAGAAAAACTTATTAGTTTAAAGAATGGCTTCCGAGCCAAAGAAAAAAATTAATAAAAGAAATAAAAGGATCCGACAAAGAAGTGGTTCAAAGAATAAACGAAACTAGTTTTCTTACTTAATTAATAATTCTAAGAACATATTTTATTAAACAGAAAAAAATGCACTTTACTAATAAAGGACCAAAAAATATGTCAAAAGTTTCAGAAGAAAGGCATTATTAGAATGGGAGAATAAGCGAAGTTCAATAGGCA
Organism: Gymnosoma rotundatum; assembly: GCA_916610165.2. Taxonomy (NCBI): domain Eukaryota; kingdom Metazoa; phylum Arthropoda; class Insecta; order Diptera; family Tachinidae; genus Gymnosoma; species Gymnosoma rotundatum. The sequence goes on along the minus strand of OU744341.1, from coordinate 9,518,727 downwards.
AGAAATTCCAATATCTAGCCACTCTAACCACAAACGATATTTTAAAAGTACTACATGTAATTCTTGGAATAACAACTTGAGGATTTCGTGTTGAGTTCAAGAAGGTAAACTTGGAGCATAATTGGGGTGGCTTTCCACTCTTACTAACTCGAATGAAAAGTGATACATTACCATGCAAAATGAACCGATCAAAAGTACAACCTAAGAAGTCATTGACATAGCTATATATATGTATTCTGCGCCTAACAATATAGACATAGCGCACTATAGTATTCACAATGCGTTTTGATCTCGAAATAATATAAGCAACAGTACCCGATATAACCTCTAGTCCATAGCTTATATGTGGCATCAATAAAGCAAAGACCAGCCTATACTTCACATTAAATGGCAAGAAAATATTATTCGAATAGATCTTACGCTGAATTCCAAACACCTTACAGCATATTTGGTGAACATGTCCCTCAAAAGTAAGCCGATCATCAATAAGTATCCCCAAACACTTGATTCTATCAGTGAAAGTCAATCTATTTCCATTTATAAATACATTTAAAATAGGGAAATTCCTGGCTCCAAAGAGTATAGCAGTCGTCTTAGAAGAGTTTACAGAGTTTACAAACCATTGAACACTATAATTCATATTTGCTTCGAAAACATCAAAGCTATCATGTTCAGAACTAAATAAGAAAGAGGTGCATACAGTGGTATCAATGTATTCTGAAAGATCGTTTACATATAGTATAAAGAGCAGTGGTCCCAAAACAGACCCCTGCGGAACTCCTGAACGTAAAGAGATGGTATCAGATAAGATACCGTTAATGTCAACAAACTGGTCCCTTCCACTCAAGTAGGAATGTACTAGTTTACAAGCAAGCTTGGAGAACCCAAAAAGGGTGCCCAGTCTCCTTATCATAACAGAGTAATCAATAGAAGCTTAAGTTAAATCAAGTGATATTTTTTTATTTTTTTTATTTATTTATTTAGTAGTATGTTACATACTTTAAATTATCCTATATACTGAATTTTCATACATTTAATGGAATATTAGTGTTTATAAACTCTGCAATTTTTCTTCTAAAAATATTAATATTTCTCTCGTTTTTTATATGGTTCGGTAGTTGATTATACATATTCAAGCCTTTATAAAAAAGTGTCCTCTGCCTTGTGGTGGTTGCTACTCGCTGTACTCTAAAATCCTGGATGTTTCTTAAATTATAGGGTTGTACCTCGCCAACATACGCTATCTGCTCACATAAATATTGTGGTGCTGTCCCCGTTTTCATTTTTTGAATAAAACAAAGTAAATTAAGTTCCAATCTTTGGTGAATATTTAGCCATTTAAGACAGTTTAACATATATTCTACTGGAGTATACCGGTTGCATTTCAGTATTGCGCGCATTGCCTTGTTCTGCAGTTTCTGAAGTCTAATTATTTGTTGGTGTGTGCAGCATGTATAAATTACTGATGAGCCAAACTCAAAATGCGGTTTAATCATTACATTATATATATTTAAAGCTGTGATTATTGATACTTTGTTTCTCAATCTTTTGAAAAAACCAATCTTCTTTCCGATTTTTTTACATATATAGTCTATGTGTTCTTTAAATTTTAAGTTTTTATCAATTAAAAACCCGAGATATTTAATACAATTCACTTTTTCAAGTTCTTCATTATTTATCTTTATTATTATATTATTGTTCATATTTAATTCCATAACTTTTGTCTTACTCTCGTTTAATTTTAATTTATTCATTTTTAACCATGTATTAACATTATCTAAATCATGAGTTAAATTATCATAGCATTTTTGATCCGTTTCACCTTCCGTAAAAATAAGTGTGTCATCGGCATATAGAACAATTTCACAATTATTAAGAATCAATGGTAATTCATTTATGTAAATAATAAACAATAGTGCTCCTAGAACTGATCCCTGAGGAACACCGTAATTATTATCAATTTCATCCGAACTTATATTATTTACTACAGTTGCTTGTTTTCTATTCTCCAAATATGATGCAAACCATTTTTGTTCTGTGCCTTTTACTCCATATTTATATAGTTTATTTAATAATATTTCTCTGTCTATGGTTTCAAATGCTCTTTTAAAATCTAGAAATATTGCTAAAATTTTATTATTCTTATCTATTTTTTTCCATCTATTTATAACATAATTAACAGCTGTTTCACACGAAAACGTCTTACGAAAACCGGATTGATATTTCGAAAATAAATTATTTTGCTCCATATATTGTTCCAACTGTTCTTTCACAACTTTTTCAATTATTTTTTCACATGTTTTTAATGTGTTGATCGGTCTGAACTCTTCGCATTTGTTAGTTTTAACTACTTTTTCAATTGGCGTTCTCATAGTTTTCTTCCAACTATTGCGATTTGTTTATTATATATAATATTGTCTTTCCAGTTATGTCCCAATTATCCACAATAACTTTTATTGATACTTTATTGAAGTCCGGTTTATTCTTTAAGTTCTTACATATATTTTTTAGCTCTAACATATTAATTGCACGAAATTTAAACGTTTTATTTATCATAGGTACTCGATTCATATATTGCACATATTCTATACTATTTCTGATGTTTATAATGCTATCTACAAAGTAATTATTAAATTGACAAGCTATATCACAGTTTTCTTTATACTCTATTTGGTTAAACATCACAGATTCTATCACAACGCGATGTTTCTTCAAAACAAGATCTTTAATTTTACTCCACATCCGTTTTTGATCTTTGGCAACTGTTATTCTTCTATTAATGTACTTATTTTTTTCATCAATTATTTTATTCTTATATACATTTCTTATTGTTCTATAATTTGTCCATGCATTATTTGTATTTTCGATTTTAGCTATTCTATACTTTAAAATTTTATCTTGTTTCAGCATTCTTAATTCATTATTAAACCAATTGTAACTGCTTATGGCATTTTTTTTCTTTTTTGTAGTGAATTTTTTTATTGCTTCCTCTATGCATTTGTCAAAGAAGCTTACATTATTATTTATATCAATGTTTTCATCTATGTTCATTATCTCTAAAATTTCATTTCTAAACGCCTGCTTTCTGTATTTAAAACATTCTATTTCGTTATATTGTTTTATGTTTGGCTCGTGTTCATATTTAATACTTATTTCAATTGTTTCGTGATCTGAAATTTTTATTTTATTACTGTTTTTTACCGATATATTGTGCATATTAGTTATAATATAATCAATTAATGTTTGCGATCGTTGCGTAACTCTTGTGTAGTTCTCGACAATTTGTTTCAAATAGTTATCATTTAATGTACGTTCAATTCTTCTTTTGTAAACATCATCTTTTAACCAGTCTATATTAAAATCTCCCGCTATTATTATCTCGCATGTATTTTCACAAATTTCCTCTATTATTTCCTCAAGAATATCACAAAACTCTCCTTCGCTGCAGCTTGGTGATCTGTAAACAGCCACTACCATAAATTGTGCATTTTTATATTTAACAGTATAAGCGCTTATCCAGTATTTAAAGCTTTCAGCCCTCTCTAAAATTGGTTTTATTTTCCAATGATTTTTAACGTATACGCATATTCCTCCTGTTCTTTTTGAATTTGAAAAATTTATTATGTGTTTGTATCCATGTAGCGATATTTCATTATCCTCTATGTCGTGTGTGATATGTGTTTCTGATAGAATTATAAAATCAGGTCTTTCACTTTCTGCCATAATCTCTATTTTGTTAAACAAGCCTTGAACATTTGTGTATATCCCCTGAATGTATTTTAGTTGCTAACCGCTTAGTCCCAATAATTTTTTTTTGCTTTTAAGTTTATTTTGGTAAACTGGACACTGCTTTATGCCTGTGTAGTGATTTTCATCGAGACCTAAATTAAGTTTTTGGTTACTACGTATACAATTTATGCATTTCTTTTTAATTTCATTATTACATTCTCTAGCTTTATGTGGTCCATGACATTTAAAACATACATCCTGATTTCTACATTCATGTGACATATGATTAAATCCTCCACATTTGAAACATTGCACTATTTCAGTACCATCAAAGACTCTACATTTTTCCCATCCAATATTAATTCTCTGTTCCTGCATTACTTTCTGATATGATACTTTGTCAACTTTTAGTTTTGCATTATAAAATGTTTTATTGTATCTTTTATACTCAGAAATTTTTAACACCTTAATTTCGCCTTCTTGTAATATTGGGTTTTGTTTCTTTATTTTCGCCAACAATTCGTTATCGCTGTATTTAAACGAGATGCCTGATATATCCATCCTCATTTCAATTTTATCAGGGACTTTAACATCATATCTATCACTCATTTCATTTTCAATTGCTGTTTTCATTTTGTCTCGCTCTTCATTATTTTCAGCTTGAATTATCAATGTTCCGTTTCTTCTATTTTCTACATTTGCAATTTTAAAATTTACTGGATCAACTTTTTTATTCAGCTCTTCTCTGGTTTTTTCCGATCCCTGTTTTTCTTTTGGTTTTATTATCAGTGGTGCTTGTTTCATAACTTCTGGCATCATTGTATTGCTTCTTGCTGCTTGTGCATACGACATTTGTTTTGTTTTTATATTTGTTTCTTTTATCACTTTCTTAATTTCATTGCACATTTTTGCATTATTGTCTTCTATCGAATTGTATATTTCTTTATTTTTATTTTCAAATTCATTTATTTTTGCATTAATATTTTCCACTTTTTTAATATTTTCATCACATTTTCTAAATGCATAATCTAGTTTTTTTATTCGCTCATCATATCTTATCTCAATTGCCTCTAGAAGTTTCTTCATTTCATTTTCATTATGTTTTAGCGATGTTTCAAATTCATGCTTATATTCTTTTAATTGTTGCTTATTTTTTTGAACTCCATTTTGGATATCTTTGAGTACCTCATATTGATCTATATCCGAACATTTCGCAGCACAATGATATATTTTTCCACAAACACCTTCACATTTAATTCCGCTCTCACCCCTAATTGCTGATCGACACTTATTACACTCAGTCATCACTGAGTTTATTTATTTATTTTTTAATTATTAACGTTCTTTTTTTCTTTTTTGATTTTGTACAAAAGTATTCTATTATTGGTTTTATAAAAGTCTTGTCTATTTTAACTACCACTTAATATTTTTATTTATTTATTTAAACAGAGCTTTTATTAACGCAAAATGAAATCAAAATGTTAAAAGATCTGCTTGTAAACAAAAATATTAGAGAAGTCAATTTATTTATTTATTCCTAATTATATTTTCCCGCACCAGATCTGTTATATTGAGTAAAAGCGAGGTAGTATTATTTTTTTTATTAGTTTAAAATAGTATTAAGAATACTTTACAAAAGCGTGTAACAATTTTTGACTAAATTAATTAAATTAAATCTAATGACCATTATTTTTTATATATGTTATACATTTTCTTTTAAAAATATTTATATTCCCTTCATTCTTTACTTCATTAGGTAATTGATTAAATACTTGTAGACCCATGTAAAGCAGACATTTCTTCATTGCATTGGTTCTAGCTCTATGTATCCTAAAATCATTTGCATTTCTGAGGTTATAAGGTTGAACTTCGTTAACATAAGTCAGTTGTTCTGTTAAATATTCCGGAGCCTTTCCTGTCTTCATTTTGTAGATAAACATACACGTATTCAGTTGCAGTCTTTGTCGTATATTAAGCCATTGTAACATATTAAGCATGAATTGTATAGGGGTACATCTGTTGCATTTAATTATTGACCTCATAGCTTTATTTTGCAGTTTCTGTAACCTTTCCCTTCCGAAAAGCATACTGAGATGTAGCAATATTCCTATGGAGAAAATTAAGCATATGGTCTATAATAATATTTTCAAAAAGTTTGTCAACACCTACAGACTTTGACTTCACCTTAAATAATGCGAGCCACAACTCGTCTTCAGTGATGGACTTAAGGAGAAGGACCCATTAAAACATTAAAGTTGATTTCCTCAGTAGTATCTGTATTCCCAGTACTAGCAAAGTAGCTACTTATGTCAACAAGGTTAAAATCACCATTAAGTTCAATGTCGTTAGTTAAGCCACGTTCTTTCAATAACTTCCACATACCAGATGAGTATCATTGGTTCCCTGCCGTTACTCTTTACCTAAACTTCTATGTTTCCGGCTTATAACACCGCAGGTCCCAATACAAGCGATGATTGGTTTATGAAACATAAATTGTCCTCCTTTTCACAGAAACTGAAAGTTGGCATATAAATTGTCAAAGTCTTAAACCCTGCGTTAACGATGATGAGTTTTGTAGTATTGTTAAAGACATTCTTGATATATTTGTGGTTTCGGAAACATGGCTAGAACATTATGTTTCGGACCCTGCAATTGGTATTACAAGCTATAGGCTGGTTAGAAACGATAGGTTTCTGCGAAGAGGTAGTGGTGTGTGCATTTATCTGTCATTTGGAATCAAATTTCAAGAAGTTCTTAAAGTTTCTTCGTATGAATGTGAATCTATTTTTATTAAAATAACTTATTGATGTCAAGATTTTATTTGGTGTAGTATACTTGCCACATGGCAATATAGAGAATTTTGAAGAACTTCACTGTGGGTTGTTATCGAAATATTCTATTATAGTGGTCGGTGACTGGAATTGCAACATGTTTACCGTGATAAAGACAAATCTAATGCGATCAATGTGCTCTCGTTGTGTTCTTTTTATTAATCATTATTCTATTCCTACTTATGTCAACTTCTTTATTTGACCTATGGCTTTTAAGTAATCAGTCCAAAATTCTTTGTCCAAATTAACTTCAGTGTCCGTCTATAACTCACCATTCACTAATACTTGCAGCTTTTAGCTTTAACTTCCCTAAATTTTGCGAATTTTTTGAATAATGTTATTGCAATGCCATTGAATGGAGAGGTTTATTGTCGTCTTTGTCTAAGTTCGACTCGTATGCATCTTTTAATTCCTGTGATGTAGATACTCGAAAGTGATATTATTGTTTGCTTCCCTTTACCACTTTGTTCCTGTGGTTCGAAAGAGGTTGAGATCTGATGCTATTGTGTTGGTGAAGTCACTAAGAGACTTAGCATACTCAGCGTTTTTTTTTATAAAGTAATAGTAAGTATTTTTATATAAAAACTTTAAATTAAACATATAATAATTGTTTTACAATTTTTTGTTTTTTTCTTCTCAGTAATTCTACTTAATTATGTTGCTCACATTAGTTCTAACAAATATTGCAACATTTCTTTTGAAAACATTAGTATTTCTTTTTATTTTAACATAGTTAGGGAGCAAATTGTATAAATTTAAGGCCTTAAAGAAAAGCGATCTCTGCATTGCTGTTGATTTCACCTTTTGCAGCCTGAAGTTATTTGGGTTTTTAAATAATATGGTAGAACTTCTCGGACGTATGTCAATTGATCAATTAAATAGTCTTGAGCATTTCCCTTCTTCATTATATTAACAAAATTTAAAGTATTGAACTCTAGTCATGTTATATATTCAGCCATTGAAGAGTGTCAAGCATCAGTCCTGTAGGCGTATATCTGTTGCATTATAATATGGAACGCATAGCTTTGTTTTGAAGTTTCTGTAGTCTTTCTAACTGTGTTTTTGTGCAGCAAAAGTATAAAATTGTCGATCCAAATTCGAAGTGTGGTTTCGGCATAGTATTGTACATATTTATTGCTGTAATTGTCGATACTTTGTTCCGCACTTTTTTAAAAAAGTCAATTTTCTTGCCAATTTTTTTTTCCACGTGTTGTTTAACTTTCAAGTCTTTTTCAATTATAAACCCGAGATATTTTATTTGCCTAACCTTTTCAATTGTTTTATTATTTATTTTTAACATTATGTTACTATGTTTTTTCATTAACATATTAATTTTTCCATTTTCCATCTTATTTTTGTACTCATTTCGTAATATCTTATAATTATTCCATGCATTTTCTGTATTTTCAGATTTTGCAGTTAGGTATTTTGTAATTTTTCTCTCCTGAGTATTCCAAGTTTATCACTAAACTATTTGCAAATATCATTCTTAACATTAATAATTTTCTTGTTTGTGAACTTTTTATTTTGTGTTTTTATGACATGTATCAATTGTATTCACTTTTTTATCCACATTATCGTTGTTATTACACTTTAATATTGTACTAAGTTCTCTATTGAATATATTTTTGTTGCATTTAAAAATTTCAACTGTTTTTTTATAACATTCTTTTGATTTTCATTTATGCATTTAATTTCTATGTCTCATGCTTCGTGGTCTGTTATTTTATTTTCATTGTTTATGTTTGGATTGTTTGTTATTACATAGTCTTTTACAGTCTTTGAATTTTGTGCGATTTTGGTATAGTCTTTTACTATTTGTTTCATTCCGTTATCATTTTAAATACTTTCCAATCTGGTTTTATATGTATCATCTATGCTCCAGTCTATGTTAAAATCACTTGCTATTATTAAGTCGTAATCTGCTTCACTTACATCATCCATTACTTGTTCGAATACCTAACAAAATTCTGATTCACTGCTACTTGGTGATCTATACACAGCCATTATAATAAATTGTTTATTCCTAATTTTTGTCTTATACGCACTTATCTAAATATTTGAGTCCACTGTATTCTCATAAAAATTTTTCACGTCCCACTGTTTCTTAAAATATATAACAACTCCTCCTGTTTTACTGCAATTTGAGTATGTAATATAGTGATTATATTCTTAAATTTGTTTTTCTCCTTCCTTCACATCTTTTGTGAAATAAATAAATAAATAAATTCTATGTTTTGTTCATTAGCAACTATTTCCAGTTGATTGTAGTTCTTAATTAACCCACATATGTTTGTGTAGATACCTTTAATTTTCTGCGATTGTTGATCAATTAAACCGAGTCGTTTCTTTTTTATTTTAAGTTTATGTTGATGAACAGCTTTACCACTAATAATCAATATTTGATTTTATTTAAAATATTTGGGATATTAGCACACTGAAACGTGAACTAATATAAAATAGTTATTCCCAAAAATCATTTTAAAGAACATTCTTTGTTTAATGAGACATGATTTTCGTCAAGATCCAAACTTAGCTTCTTATTTGCCATAACGCAATTAACACATTTATTTATTTATTAATTATAATGAAAGCTTTTCTAATGCAACAAGATCAATTATCTATAAATTACAGCATTAGAATCAGACAAGTTACATACCATTTACCGTTATAATTTTTTTTATAAATTTCTGTAATAACTACTTCACAAGTTTTTGAATCGCGCTGCGTTGCTAGTAAGTTGAATATTTGGGGGGGAGATGGTTCCAGAGGTAAATGGTATATATATAAAACTGGTGAAAAGAAGCACTCTTTCGGTATTTGAATGTTCAAATATTACTGTTTCTCGCTGACGATGTGAATACCAATTTGTTATAAAGAGAGTCAGACTTTTTTGTAGTTATTATTTTACGAAAAAAAAAAAATAAGATTTTTAAGCTTCATGTAGTCATCGAGGTGCATGCCAAGGACCTGTATTGAATACGGTGATATATGATCAAATCTTTTCAAAGCAAAAACATATCGAACAATATTATTAAACGCTATCTTGAGCTTTCGATTCAAAGTCATATTGCATTCAGCAAAAATCTCAGAGGCATATAAAAGAGAAGGAATAAAATATGTTTTGGCAATCATCATCCTTATCCTCATGGGTGTAAAGTGTTGAGTCTGCCATAGGGTTCTAATTTTCCCATAACTTATGCCAAATGCTTGATTAATGTGATCCGACCATGTCAGCGAGCTTTTAAAAGTAACTCCCAAATTTTTGGCTGTATTTACCAATTGAATTATTGTCCCATTAAGAGAAATATACAAATTCTTTCTTAGTGCCGCCGGTATTTTGCCAATTGTTAAACATTTAGACTTAATTGGGTTTAGAAGTAGTCCATTTGCAGATGCCCATTGATAGATTCTGTCTAGATCAATATTTATTTCATTAATAGCAGAATTTATAGCTGTTTTTGAACAGCTTAGATATAGCTGTACGTCATCAGCATACATTTGAATTTTAGAGTATCTGATCTGCAAAGGAAGGTCATTTGCATACATTGAGTAAAAAAGTGGACCAAGTATGGACCCCTGCGGAACACCTCGGTTTGTAAATAAGGGTGAAGAAATAATACCACCATTGACAACTATCTGTGATCTACCAGTTAAATACGAAGATATTAATTTTGTTGCGGTTGTAGAAAATTTAAACATATTGCCAAGCTTCAATAACAACATTTGATGGTCAACAGTGTCAAATGCCTTGGAGTGATCAAGTAAGACCAAAAATGTTAACTTATTCTCATCTAGATTGCCACGGATGTTCTCAACCACCTCGGTTAATGCTGTAGTGTAGCTGTGTTGAGGTCTAAAACCAAACTGACGGTCTGTTAGTAAATTATTGACGAGTATGTGCTTATAAATTTGTTTGTGAAGAATTCTCTCAAAAACTTTTGATATGTAGGGAAGGATAGATATTGGCCGGTAGTCACCATCACTTTTAGGCACTGCAATAATTTTCGCTGACTTCCACTCAATTGGAAAAGTGCTAGTTGTTAAAATCGTGTTGAAAATGTGATTGATATGACGTATTATATAAGGCAATATAAGTTTTATAAAACGAGGATGGATGTCGTCTAGGCCAACAGCATTAGACTTAATTTGTAGAAATCCTTAAATTGTGTCATCCAAACTAACATGTTGAAAGCGGAGATCGTTTATTGTAGATATATTGTTGTTGCCATCATAAAAATTAACATTTACCGGAGGTTGCGGAATATTACCAAATTTTCTATTAATATCATTAACATCTAATGTAGCTGATTTGTAATTGGAATTGACAACTCCCATTTCACGAATCTGCCTCCATGTATGCCTAGTATTTACTACATTCTGAAATTTATTGCCGTAATATGATAACTTCTCCCGCCTGATAATTCTTTCAACTTCTCTTCTCGCCTTGTGATATTCCGCAAGCAACTGTGGTGTTTCGTAACGTTTACATCGGCTAAAAAGTAGATCCCGACGTTCAATAGCCGATTTAGTTTCCGAGAAAAACCAGGGATTTATTCTTCTATTAGATCTTTTTGTTCTGTGTGGGACGTGTTTACCTAATTGTTTATGTCTTCTTTGATTTTTTCGATGTTTTGTTTTTCTTTTGGTTTTATTATTAGGTGAACTTGTTTTTTTATGTCTGGTAATACCATATTTTTTTATTGTTTCAACTAATGATAGTTTTTGTTTATTATTTGTTTATTGTTTGTTTATTATTTGTTTAAATTTAAAAGTGCCCAAAACCGGTTCCAACTCGCGCTGTTAAAAATTCCAAGTATGGACATTGAAAGAAGACTACCTCATGCACATTTCTGTATTATTACAATTTTGCCATCTTTTGTTGTTTCCATAAAAATGGGTTCATCCCTTAGAGAAACCCAAATTTTAAAAATTTAAAAGTGCCCAAAACCGGTTCCAACTCGCGCTGTTAAAAATTCCAAGTATAGACAATGAAAGAAGACTACCTCATGCACATTTCTGTATTATTACAATTTTGCCATCTTTTGTTGTTTCCATAAAAATGGGCTCATCCCTTAAAGAAACCCAAATTTTAAAAATTTAAAAGTGCACAAAACCCGTTCCAACTCGCGCTGTTAAAAATTCCAAGTATGGACAATGAAAGAAGACTACCTCATGCACATGTCTGTATTATTACAATTTTGCCATCTTTTGTTGTTTCCATAAAAATGGGTTCATCCCTTAGAGAAACCCAAATTTTAAAAATTTAAAAGTGCCCAAAACCGGTTCCAACTCGCGCTGTTAAAAATTCCAAGTATGGACAATGAAAGAAGACTACCTCATGCACATTTCTGTATTATTACAATTTTGCCATCTTTTGTTGTTTCCATAAAAATGGGCTCATCCCTTAGAGAAACCCAAATTTTAAAAATTTAAAAGTGCCCAAAACCCGTTCCAACTCGCGCTGTTAAAAATTCCAAGTATGGACAATGAAAGAAGACTACCTCATGCACATTTCTGTATTATTAAAATTTTGCCATCTTTTGTTGTTTCCATAAAAATGGGCTCATCCCTTAGAGAAACCAAAATTTTAAAAATTTAAAAGTGCCCAAAACCCGTTCCAAATCGCGCTGTTAAAAATTCCAAGTATGGACAATGAAAGAAAACTACCTCATGCACATTTCTGTATTATTACAATTTTGCCATCTTTTGTTGTTTCCATAAAAATGGGCTCATCCCTTAGAGAAACCCAAATTTTTAAAAATTTAAAAGTACCCAAAACCGGTTCCAACTCGCGCTGTTAAAAATTCCAAGTATGGACAATGAAAGAAGACTACCTCATGCACATTTCTGTATTATTACAATTTTGCCATCTTTTGTTGTTTCCATAAAAATGGGCTCATCCCTTAGAGAAACCCAAATTTTAAAAATTTAAAAGTGCCCAAAACCCGTTCCAACTCGCGCTGTTAAAAGTTCCAAGTATGGACAATGAAAGAAGACTATCCTATGCACATTTCTGTATTATTACAATTTTGCCATCTTTTGTTGTTTCCATAAAAATGGGCTCATCCCTTAGAGAAACCCAAATTTTAAAAGTATAAGTGCCCAAACCCGTTCCAACACGGGCTTTTAAATATTTTAAGTACGGACAACTATAGAAGGACACCTCGCAAGCAAATCCCATTCATTTTGGTTTTTCTATATTTCGGTTTTTCCATAAAATTTACCGTTTGGATGCATAAACCGAATTTTTATTCCTTTAACAGGGCTATGTTATCTTTCTAACAGAGCTCTGTTAAATTAAAAGGTTTGTGGCAAAGCTAAAAATTTTAAAATTTATCTTCACACACATCAATTGGTCTTAAATGATTTTGTAAAAATAAAAAAGATTTTAATACTATTTGCAGTAGTCTCCAAAATAACTATGAATATTTTACTTATGCAACTAGAAATGAAAAGCCATATAAAGCACTTATTTTCGGGCTGGATAAGCATGATCCCGCTATTTTTAAATAGAAACTAATAGATTTAGGTTTAAAGTGTTTGGATACTAAACTTGTTATAAAAAAAAGTAATCACAACTCTGAATATTTTATATATGTAGTCTATTTTCAACGACAAACTATAACAGTGCGAGAACTCAGGCAGAATTATTCTGTAATAGATTATGTGAAAGTGAGATGGGAATTCCAGCAATCTAACAAATCTAAAATAACGCAGTGTTATAACTGCCAAATGTTTGGTCACGGATCAAGTAGATGCAATGTAAAAACTTTTTGTGCCAACTGTGCAGATCAGCACAAAACAGCAGAATGTAAGGAAAATATTATTAAATGTGCAAATTGCAATGGGAATCACAAATCTTTTTCGGACGACTGTCCCAGCAAAACTAGTTATATTCAACTTAGGCATCGGTCACAAATAGCCCCTCGTCGTAAGGCCTTGAACAATTTCATAAATCCAAACACATATAATAGCAGTTTTCCAAATACACTTCGTCAAAACATGCCGAGCACGTCTGGAGTTTGGAACTCAAAAAATATCACTTCACAAATCAATTGTTGACAATTCAGGAAATTAAAAATATAACCATGGAACTCATTACTAACCTGAAATCATGTAAAAGTAAAGCTGATCAATTTGAGGTTATAACCAACCTCGCCTGTAAATTCCTTTCGTAATGGATTATGTCACAAAAATTATTACTTGGAATGCAAGAGGCATTCGCAACAAAAGCCAAGAATTGTTCCAATTCTTAATAGATCACAACGTCAACATATGTCTTGTTACAGAAACATGGATTAAATCTAACATCTCTATTAGGCACAGTGACTTTTTTGTATATAGAAATGATAGAGAAAACTCAAGAGGTGGTGGTGTTGCAATTATAGTTAAAAAGAATGTGCCCCATCAACTACTACCAATTATTAACACAAATCTAATAGAAAATATAGGTATTACGCTATTGACTAACAATGATTGTATTAATATTTATTCTTGCTACTTTCCTGGTGGACTATCTGGTCCAGATAATAATAGAAAAAGCATGTTCGCATCTGATTTACATAGATTAAAAAATAATCATAAGTACATTTTAGGTGGCGATTTTAACTGTAGGCATCAGTTCTGGGGCTGTGTTAGAGCTAACTGTTAGGGAAACATCCTTCATGAGAAACTAGATTCATATAACATCAATATGATTTATCCTAGTGATAATTCTTACATTCCTGCTAGTGCTAACAGGCAAGGTTCTACTTTAGATTTATTTCTGACTAATGTTCCTGAAATACTGACAGCTGCCTTTGTAATTAACGATTTAAGTTCCGATCATTTGCCAGCCGAAATAAAATTAAACTCTAGTTTATCGAATTTAAATTCTCTTGAATACGATTTCAATAAAACCAATTGGAATAGTTAGGCCAATTATATAAGTAGGCAAATCAATATTCCTGTATTAGAGAATATTAGAACAAATGAACACATTAACGAAATGCTATTGTATTTTAAAATTATAATTAAGGAGGCTATACATCGTTATACATCAAGAAAATCCCCTTTTCACTCCAATTAAACTACAACTATCTCAGAGAAATTATTTGTCAAAGAAACAGAGTACGTAGAATGTGGCAACGCCATAGAAATACCAAATTTAACTCCTTAACCATAAAATTGCTGTTGAATTAAATACTATACGAAACAAGGATTGGGAAAAACTGCCTTATTCCTTCGATAAAAGCTCTACAATATTCCTGAAGCTGACAAAAATTTTAAGGAAGAAAAAAATAAATATTCCAATTTTAAAACAAAATGATTCGCGCTATACTACCAATTCGGAGAAATGCGAAGTTTTAGGGCATAATTTCTTCTTCAACCAGCTAACTTAAGCAAATTTAGGTGATGCAAAGACTATTTCAATGGTTAATTCTTGTGTTGATCAATTTAATTCCTTACACCCAATAGCTTCAAACCAAATCCAAACAAGTATGTCGAAAATATCTTTAATTATAAAAAATTTGAAAACGAAGAAAGCTCCTGGAATTGACGGAATAAACAACAGGTCTTTAAAAGCGCTCCCAAGAAAAGGAATAAAATTTCTAACAATTTTAATTAATGCGTGTCTAAAACTTTGCAATTTTCCACAAGATTTTAGAATTGCTAAGGTCATTCCCATTAAAAAACCAAATAAAGCTGCCGATAATTCCACGTCGTACCGGCCTATAAGTCTATTGAGTTCTATCAGCAAAATTTATGAAAAATTAGTAAAAGTTAAACTGACAGAGTTTATCGAAACAAAAAATGTTATTCCGCCGCACCAGTTCGGTTTTAGAAGAGAGCATAACACAGCTCACCCTTTAGTAAGAATACGTAACTTAGTGCAAACCAACTTTGAGTCTCAAAAGTCATCGGGTATGGTGCTACTAGATGTCAAAGCAGTTTTTGACTCGGTATGGCATGAGGGATTAATATATAAAATGATTCGTCTTAACTTTCCTACGGAGCTAATTAAAACAATACAATCGTTTTTAATAAGTCGTACTTTCCGAGTACATATAGGGTCATATTGTTCTAGAAATTTTCAAATATCAGCAGGTTGCCCACAAGGCTCGTGTTTATCTCCAATATTATATAATATATACCCTGCAGACTTTCCTACTTTAGATTACTGTACAATGTCCATTTTTGCTGATGACACGGCAATTATATGCTCTGGTAATCTTGCGAATGACGTTATAGATAAACTGCAAAGAGCCCTGGAAGAAATAATACGCTATTTCAACAAGTGGAAAATTATAATAAACTGTACCAAATCCCAGGCATTATATTCTACTAGGAAGCGTAAAGAATGCTATGTCCCCCAAGTTAGTATAAACATACAACAAATGTCGGTCCAGTGGGAGAAAAACGTGAAGTACCTTGGTGTAGTTCTAGACACCAGGTTAAAATTTAAAGACCACATACCTTACGTTATAAATAAAATAAATGTACTGACACGTATCTTATACCCACTTATAAATAGAAATTCCAAACTTAATATTGCCAACAAGAAACTTATTCTAAAAACAGTTTTCCATGCAGTAATGTTTTATGCTGCGCCAGTATGGGCTAACATAGCTAAATGTCACATTAAGAAACTTCAAATTTCACAAAACAAACTACTAAAATTAATGTTTAACTTACCATGGTTTTTTTCAACTACACGTCTTCACGCACTAGCAGATGTAGAACTAGTTGATTCTAAAATAAATAGACTCTTAGAGAATTTTAATCGCCGCTGTACTTACTCGGAATTTATTCACATTAATGAACTTGCTTCATTTTATTAGATTTAGCTAGAGTAAGTTTTATTTAAAGACAAAAAAAGTTCAAATAGGTTTTTGCAAATTTTTTCCTCCCACATCCTGTATATATGTATTATATATTCTAATTTACAAAAATTTTTATTGAACTCGTCATATGTATAAAATATTGTAAACTAAAATGTAAATATTATTGTTGTAATTAAATTGAATTGAATAAATTAAAGGGTTTTACAATAGTTGATGTAATTATATGTATATAGCAAATCTGTTGAACCGGTTAAAATTTACAATTAACCTAATTGCTAAGTCTACTACAACAGCAAGTATATAATTTGAATTTGGTAATTAAAGTTGCTCTAATATAATGTCTATTGCCAAACTGTTGAACAGTTGAAAAAGTATAAAGTTTGGTGATGGAATATAAGGGTGTCCTAATAGTTAATGTAATTTGATGTATGTGGCCATGCTCTTGAAATCTAATAGACCGACAAAATCTGGTTTGAAGTCGACCTTTGTTTGCAAGAATTATTTTGTGTTTGTGCCTGCATAACTCAGTCATTTTTGAACCAATTTTGAAAATTTTTCTTTATTTGAAAGGTTATGAATAAAGATTGGTGCTGTTTTAAAAACAGTTCATAACTTTCAAAAATAAAGGGTGATCCCATACAACATACATGTTTTTTAAGTGTATTTTGAACCGTTTGGATTTGGAAATAAAAGGGTGTGCCAATAGTTGATATATATGACAAAACTTTTGAACCATTATAGACAGACCGATGAAATTAACAGGGAACCTGTGTCGCTATGTCCGCTATAATAACAAGTATACAATTTGAATTTAGAAATTAAAGGGTATTCCCATAATTGATGTAATTTTACCTATATGGCCCTATCTTTTGAACCGTTAGACAGAATGTCTCACCTGTATTATTAAGTCCGCTATAATGGCATGTATAAAATTTTGAATTGGAAATTAAAGGGTGCCCCAATAGTTGATGTAGTTTAATGTTTGTGGCCAAACTTTTGAACAGTTATAGACAGTCAACTGAAATTTACATGCTGTATTGCTAAGTCGGCTAAAGGAACAAGTATACAATACGAATTTAAAAATTAAAGGGTGTTCCTATAATTGATGTGGCTTACATGGGCCTATCTCCTGAACCGTTATATACAATTATTAGAAAAAAAATATCCTCTACTTTGTCTGGCATGATAAGAAGTATAAATATTTAAAATTGTTAATTAACCCTAGAAGTGCTTCGTTTTTCCCTATTAGAGTGCTTTGTGTGTCAAAACGACTAACACTCATTTTACTTTAAAATAAATCATTTATGTTATTTCAAGATAAAAACAGTTGACTTGTTTTGGTCTTTTGTATTTATTTAAACAAAATAAAGTAAACAAAAATATTTTTTTTATTCTAATTTTTAAAGTAATAAACAAGAACACGAAAGACTTATATATTATTATATATATATATTATATATTAATATTTGTACTTTTTTAGATATCGTGCGTCTTACGTACTATGTAATACACTTGCCAGAAAAACTATTCGTACACCTTGGGTCCTAAACTTTAATCATAAAAATAATCCTCGTTTTTCAATCGATTTATTCAAAAAGTTTTTAAAAGATTTGTTGTTGGATGTATTTGTTTTTTATAAGACACTAACAATTTTATTATTTGACTTTTCCTTTTTACCGCTAAAATTACAAAATTATAGAGCTAATTCATCAGAAAAAGTATTCGTACAGATTAAAAATTTGTGCATAAAATTAAATTGTGATATATTTAAAATACTTTTAATAACTAGTAGGATATCCTTTACGTCGAGTAACTTCTGAAAGACGTTTTGGCATTGATTTTGCTAGTTTGGATGTTTCTTCCTGGCTTATTTTGTTCCATTCCTCCATAACGCTTTTTAGCATTTCCTTAGAGGTAATGTTATCTTTTCGGATCTTACGCTCCAATAAATCCCAAAAATTTTCTATAGGATTTAGATCCGGCGATTGTGGGGGAATGCAATTGATATTTTGTGTAATAGAGTAGCCACAACTTCACATTATGCGTTGAATACTTGGGATCATTATCCTGTTGGAACCAAAAGTCTGGTCCCAAATTCAGGTTGTCGGCGCTTTGCTGTAAATTTTGCTTCAGTATATTTAAATAGCCGTATGTACGGCTTCCTACGTGATACACGGCCATGATAATCAGCCTTTTTCAATATTTTGCGCACGGTGTCTTCGTGGATGTCTTTATTAAAAGATTCTTTTATATTCTTGCTGATTTGGGAAGCCGTAACTCTTGGATTTTGTTTTACCAGTGCCAAAACAGTTCGTTTTTCTCTTTATAGATAGAGCCGGTAGATTTGAAATTTTTAATGACGTATTGGAAAGAAAAATGACTTTTTCCAACAATTTTCGCAATTTCACGCAAAGATTTTCCTTCATTGCGTAATTTTATAAGAATTTCCCGTTCAGCTGGACAAATTTCTTTTGTTTTAGAATTCATCTTGATTTAACTTGATTTGTTCTTTAAAAATTTTATCACTGAGACAAATTAATTTGAATTAAGTAGAGCTTTTATTATTCTGTTGCTTTTGGCACACTTAAGCTTAGTAAAAAATTCATGAGATTCCCAGAAATAAAAGTGTACGAATATTTTTTCTGGTAGTAAAACGTTGCCACACTGCATTTATGAATTGAAAAACTTTGCTGTGAAAGCATAAAGATTTGAAAATATACTAAAATTAAAGAAAACTATATGAAGAACAAATAATGTTAAATTTTGCCACAAATCGTGTCCTATTACTTTTTTATAATTATTTAAAATTTAAATGTCGCAGTGTACGAATAGTTATTCTGGCTAGTGTATATAAATTTTGTAAAAGGAACAGCAGTTTAGTAAAACTTATAGCATAGCTATAATAAATGCAATGTTGAGCATACCCCGTGCTGTATGCATTATATTCACCCTTATTCTAGTTGTCGACGTCGTCACATATCAACGTTAATATGTGACACAAGTTTATGTTTTTCGAGCTTTTATCATTAGTTAAATCAAAATTTTCTTCACCTATAGAAAATATTTTTTGCCATAAAAGTATCAAACACAAATAAAATTTAACAAAAAACTTAGGGATCTGCATTTTTATTTGATAAAAATCGATAAACCGTCGAAGTCTTCACAGGAATGTTACAGAATGCAAAATTTTTATTGAATTGACGCCGACATTGATACGAAGTGATATTTTTACTAAAACGACGACGACGACTACGCCGACAACTAGAATAAGGGTAATTAATTCCAATCTATGGCTTTTTGGCTTAATGTTGGACTAATTATATTGTTTCTTAAAAAAGTATTGCTTAGATATAATTCGGGTCTTCTTAATTCTTTCACGCATAATATTACGTAAATATCATCGTCCTCAGTGTCCGGTTCTTTATGAGAAGAAGCCGATCCGAAACCTTGACTATGTTCACGCCTTCAGAACAACTTTCTTTATCAGCGCACGACATAGAACTTTTCTCACCATCTAACTCGAAAAAAAATTATCTATTTCTTTGTTGTTGATATTATGTTCGCTACTTATTAGGATTTGATGTGTTTAAATGCTTACTATACAAAAGAAAAAGCAACACTAAGTGCTTTGTTAGTCATTTCGACTAACCAACACACTGAAAGCTGCCGAAAGCAAAGCACGTCTGCATACAGTGAGATATATTTGACGACTAGCGTTGTATACACAAACACACAAATGTTAAAAGAAAGTAAGGAAAAATCAATCAAAGTAATATGGCTGTTAGTTAGTTAGTTAATGTTATTTGATGTATATGGACAAACTGTTGAACAATTTTAAACAGTCGGTTAAAATTTCTAAAGTTACCGTATTGAAACATATGTTGACCGCATGATGATGGTTTCAATCAAAAAAACCAATGTTTGCCAAAAACCAAAGTTAGTTAAAAACAAGTATGAGTGCTATATACGGCTATGCCGAATCTTTTTTGCCCTCACCATATATGTAAAAAAAGTACTACATATAATTGTACATAAAAATGTCATCGGCTCTTAATGGGTTAAGCATTTTTTAAAAATTTTAGTATTCCTTTAAAGATCTTTTCAAAAGCTCTTTAGTAATACCCATGCTGATACCTTAAAAAATATTTTTGAAAAGTTTAGAGGTCCATAACTCGAAAAATATTTGCGAGCACCAATTTTTCCCCTTGAGCTTTTTCTTATTTTTATTCCCTATCGCCACATATATTTGCTTTTTCGAATGGAGTTATTTCACTACACTAGATTTGTTCCAAGTGATATGGAAAAATTAGACGCTGCCTCCAGGGACATGGGCTGATCTTGCTGATTTTCAATAACAAAATTTTCGAAGCTATGTCTGTTCGATTGGCATATTTAAATTTTCTTTAGCTCATCTAGTGTCTTGGCAAAATTGATTTAAACACGAACACGGAAGGATAGACCGTGTCGCACAATCGACTTCGCTATGGATAAGAACTCAGAAAACATATACTATATAAACGGAACGACAAACTTATAGCGTTTTCTTTTTATCTTCGTATTAAATAGTTAAACGAACAAGAATTACAGTGATAAAAAAACCAACTTTTGGATGGTAATGAGATGAGACTAAAACGTTATAGTTATGTTACCAATAAAGAAAACTACACCGGTTTAACATAATATTAAATATTTAATTAGTTAATTTATTTAACGACAATTGATATAAATTTAGACCGCTATCTCGTAAGAAATAACAAAAGAAGATCGTTGAAAATTTTATAAAATATAATGTTATAGTTATTGTCACATCAGTTTGTGATTAACTAGGCCAAATAAGTAGAATAGGTTAAAATTTTATTGCTCCAGTTCTAAAGTTAACTCAATTTTACTAAATTCATGGTACATTATTGTACACGATAAGCAAAGGACATTGGCTATAGCTGGGAATCATTTTAGGAATATATAGTAGCAAACTCAAATGATTGTAAAAATGTCTTAAAGAGCATTTGGTGTTTGGTTTGGTGGTGGTTTCTAATAAATATACTATTATATTAATGTAATTTTTTCGATTATTGATTATTTTCACATAACAACATAAATCACTATTAATTGCATATTTAAACCCCTTTTTTTTGCAGGAAAACTTGTTATACGCCAAGACATTTTTTAAGAAGCGCCTGAATGGCTTATTTAAAGGGAAAGGTGTGGAAACAGAAGTAACTTTCCAAAAAAGTGACTTTACCTTAACATTTAAACTAAAACGTCCTTTAATCTACAAAAAACACATATAGATTAATCCATATCATAAAAAATGAGTCGAATTTTGCTGCTGTTGACGATATGTTTTCTATTTGATCTAAATACAATACAGAAAACATATGCTTCATCGCCAATATCATCATCGTACAAATTTCAAACCAACTCAGTATCTAGTGAAAACGATGACGATTATCTAACCCAGAAAGGTAAAATATAAATTATTATACAAAACTATTCCAGAAGAGTATTGGGCTTCAAGCAAAGACAATAAATTTATAAAGATGTTGCACTCTGAACATCTAAAATATCAGAAATTGTGAGCTGCTTGACGATAGCGGGCATAAGGGACAAGAGGGAGAATGTTCTCTGAGCGCAGCTAAAACTCAAGAGAGCACAATACTATATTTGTAAAAACGAACAGATTCATACAAACATGCGTATACAAATGTGTGTGTTGATGGTCATAAGGGCCAGGAATCACTATCATACTCAGTCGTACGATCTGTCAAAAATTTTATATGTTCACAAAAAGTGTGATAGAGTATGTGTGTGACAGACTTTTTGACAGATCTGTAAGATTTTATAGTCTTTTGAAATAATTTAAAAAGAGTTTTCTCTATGCGATCAGAGTTGATTTTTTGAAGATGAGGAGAAAAAAAAACCAATATTAGAACCATATGTTTTTGCTTCTTTTTTGTATAAAGTAGGGCAGGATTTTGTCAGAATTTTGTGTCATTAAATCGTGCGATTGTGTACGATAGTGAATCATGGCCTTAAGATATGTTTTGTTGAAGGGAAGTATTGAGAGCTAGGAGAAACGCACATTTACCAATTAAAACCTGCATGTTGCCGTTTGGTTACATTTTTTACATTTTTTGTAACCCTTAAAGGCTCCACGTAACGTATAATTCTTTTACATATGTACAAATTTTCGTAACTTTTCGTACAGACACGAAGCAAAGTAATATTACTAAAAGGTACTTGTTTCATTATTTAAGGTAAGTACCTCTCTGACGGCTATTTCTCTTAACATATCAATTCGGTTTTAATAACAAAGTTTCACACTTGTAAATGCTATCAAAATCCTAAATAAAACATTGGTACGAAATAAACAAAAAAAAAAAAACGTTGCTGAAGTTGTACGCTGTTCAATTAGTGAGAAATCACGAAATGTTTTCTGCTTCACTAGATACTCTGTTCAAACTTGCGAAAATTGTTTAGAACTAAAGTTATTTTGCTTGAAAAAATTTTACTAGTAGCTAGTGTTGCGTACCAATACCTCGATTTAGAAGAAAGTTCTCTTTTAATTTCCTTGAAGAAGTGCCGGATTATATTACAGAAAACTTGTCAGTATTCTTATGTTGAAGTTTTAAGCAATCTTTCAATCTTTCAAAAAAAAAAAAAAAAAAAGGTTAAACGAATATATAAAACAAATCCTACTTAACTAATATTATTGAATGGGCACTTTTCAATCACGGAATATTAGTATTGAGTCCTAATTTTTATATAAAACACATTAAATTACAATTTATTTTCTACCAATTTTCTTTAATTTAATTTGCAATAAAAATATCTATTTGTTTTTAATATTTGATGCCTATTGTACAAATACCTCCGATGCACTGATAACATATGTTTGATTTTCAATGTCGCACGCGACATCAAATTATACCGTAAAGGAAAAATATTTCAAAATATGTTATGAATAAATATAAAGTTTTTAACATTAGGTAAATTTGACAGATGTTAAAATAACATACTCTAAAAAAATTTTTAGAAATTAAAATAAATGAACTTAAGCCGAAAATAGTTTCTATTCATTTATAACAACATACTTTTATGGACTTTGAATTTTTTGGCTGCGGTTGACATTTCTGTGGAAATGTTCTTATAATCGACAACATATTTTTGTTATTTTAAAACGCAAGTTAGTCTAAAGAGGACGACACACAAACTTTATAATAAAACATAAAAAATTAAAAATATCGCAGTAAATTAATCATAAAATTACAGCTCTTTTCACTAGGCTAATAGTAGATTGTAATTTGCATGTTTTTTGTCCTTATCCTCTCTTGTGTTTATTGACTTTTCCGATCTCTGCTGTATTCATAAACTCTCTAAATTATATCTTATATTTTCTTTAATTTTTTCATTCAAAGTTCTCACTTTGTCAAAATCAGCCTTATGTCCAGTATTAATACAGTGTTGTGCTAGTGCAGTAGATTGTTTCCCCCTCTTTATATCAACCTTCTGTTCATCTAATCTAATCCTAAATTTCTCTTAGTCGTACCAATGTTAACTTTTCCGCATTCTTCTTCTTTAGTTCCAATACATTTTATTTCACAAACAACATTGTTTTGTTCTCTTATGTCTATCTTCGTTTTGGTTTGTGTAACTAAATGCTTTGCTTTGTTATGTTTATGTGCATTTAGGGTTCTCAGATTTTCTTCGAGTCGTATTCCCAATTTGATAAATTTTATCACCACAATTCCCCAGAAATAAATTTCAACTATCCCCAAAATTCCATACTACAAATAATGCTATTTTTTCAATTCAATTTAAGTATTAACATACTGTATTTAGACAAGCTATATACATATAATAATATACTAGCAGTGCCCACGACTTTGTCAGCGTGTCATTTTTAATTTTCTTAAAATTTAAATTTAGAAAAATATGTTTTTAAATATTAATTGTACAGTTCCGTAAAAGTGTGAAAAATTTGCCATCTACAAAAATAAATTGTGCTGACAAATGTTTTAGTAGAAGTATACAGATAATATTGTGTTTTTTCACTTTTGTATCTCTATTTTCTATTTTTACATCTTCTTATTTTTACAAAAAAGTATTCTTTATTTGAATCAAGGTTCTAAGGGACCTATTAACAATATTTTACTTAAATCCATTCAGCAGTTTTTGCGTGACGTGAACACAGACAGACAGACGTATCCCTTATCGATTACTATCTACATCAACAACAAAATTTTCAAAAAATATTTCATGTACAGAAATGATCCTGTTACCGCATTTTTATATGTATATATATACCGAAAAGTTCTGAACCAAAATGTTCTATCTCGTCGTCTAAAGTAAGTTTTTAGTACATATTTTTGGACTTAAAAATATAAACCATTTCTGAATTGATTGAACAAAAGTTCAGAACAAGTTGTATTAATTTTAAAATGTGTTTTAATTCTCAATAAAAATTCGAGCAGCTCGTATTGCATTTTATTTCTTATTTTGGTTTTCATTGAAATCATTGCTGAAAAAAAGCGAGTTCATTTTTTAAATTTACGGAGAGACTTACCGGTCATAGTTTTAAACTATGTTTTTTGTTACCATACTAGGAGGCTTCTACGTAACAAAAAAGTAAAATTTATTTAATAATACCAAATTTGCAATTACTATAAACATAATTTCAAAAAATCCCAAAAACCTGTCTAAATTCCCAAAACGCAAAATATATTCTCAAAGCATTCCTCAATCTACAAACCGAAATTTTCATCCCCATTTTAAAAATAAAGTCCCCGATTTGGGAAAACATCCCTTAATGTGCAATTTTTACATTCTCTTCTATAATTAACCATCAATCTCTTATGAACTGCGATTTGTTTGAATTTTTGAATTTAAGATTTTATCAGAAAAATGTAATACACGTATTTTTGGATTTTTTCAAAATTTTTATTATGTGCAAAGAAATTTAAAAATATAGGGTATGTGGCTTTTAGGCAACACTGAGGTAAGGGATCAAAATCTATAAAACAGTACATGTTACGAAAGAAGAAAATTTCTAAAGCAATTATTGGTTTTCGTATAGCATTAGGCTACATTGCATTTTTTAGTGCCCGATTTGATCTTGTCGAACTGCTTACGGACGTACCAGCAGGTCCTTTATGCTTTTTGGCGTCTATATACATGTCGTTGAGTAGACTCCACCCTAATGAAAACCTGAAACCACCACTATTTTTGCTTAAAAATCTAATACCAGCTCTAAAACGTAGCTTGTAAGCAGATATGACGACAGTATATCAATTATTGCTAAACAAATCCAAACTTAATGCCAATATATTACCCTTTTCATCTGATGTAGCTTACGAGCAACAAACCTTATTTATAAAATAAATTACATTAAAACGTAAAAAAGTTTTCAAAAATAAGGCTCTATAACAAAGTTTAAACACTAACTTGAATTTATCGAGTATAAAATAAAACACAAAAAGAAAGAATTTTTATAATTCTTTTGAAATTGCAGTTAACTGGCACTATTCGTAAAAAATTCAAATAATACTTTACAACTAGTAGTGCCACCAAATTGTTTTTTTAGATCAATGTGTAAACCACGAGATGCAGTGCACGATTATTTCCATTATTTTTTAATCAGTTGAACGGTATGTTGCCCACAGTCTACACTATGATATAGAGGGTTAAGTTTGTTTTTTTCTGTGAGTCTTGGTATAAATGATATTCCATAATATTTAGTGTTACTAGATGATTTGTCTTTTGTGCTTTCCCCTGAATATAAATTATGATTTACTTTATTAATTAGGTATTATCTTAATAGTTTTTTTAGGTAATTCTTTAAAAATTTATATAACACTTTGAATTAAATTGGTTGCAGTATATATCTAATTAAGCGTCCGGAGGAAGTGAGTTTCGCATACTAATCAGTGTGTAGTTTATCTTTTTCACGATGAATTGTCATATCGAGATACGAAATATATTTATTTTTCCTTTTCTCTATCGTAAAATTAAGTTCAGTATAGTAGTGTTTAAATATTTTTATTATTATTAAATATATAAGTCTAGTGAAAAGAGCTGTGATTTAAGATTAATTTACTGTGATATTTTTAATTTTATATGTTTTTTATTTTGAGTTTTTAAATAACAAAAGTATGTTGTAAAAGATTATATGCACGTCAAATTATTCTTAAAATTAATTAATATATTTAATATTGTCCTTATTATAAATGTCGACATCGACGTCAACACAATACTATAGTAATGCAATACCCTCGCCGTCACCCCAACGCCATATCGGTATTACTTAAAAGTATTGTGTTATCGATAGTGAAGAACATAAATATCATCACTATACATTTGACGTTTGTTTGATTTGTATATTTTGTTTATCTCAATTTTTTATTGGAATTTAAAAGGTAAATATGTTTTTAGTGTTGTATTCAAGTGATAGTTCTGATGAACAAAATAATGAATAACTAAAACTTCGAAGAAAAGTTACGAGACAAAGGTCGAAAATTTTTAGTTTGACAGATGACAGGTAAGTTAAGAAAAAAAAGTTAGATTTCGAGAAATTTAAAGCAGTTTAATTGCAATTTTTTGTTTAATTTCAGTTTTGTGGAATGTTTTCGCTTAAACAAAAAGGCCTTTAAACTTGTTTTGGAAATAATTCGACCTTTCATGAAGGCTGGAGTTGGGCCAACCTTTATTTCTACTGAATTAAAGCTAGCGACAGCAGTACGGTTTTTGGCTCAAGGGTCTTATCAAACAATTGTCGGGAACGATTTTAATCTCGGCTTATCACAACCACAGTGTCTTTAATTCTGGAGAAGATACTCGATGTTTTACAATTTGTGATCTGCCCGCTTTATTTTAAATTTAGATTGACCGAAAAGGAAAAACCCGAGTTTAAGCTGCATTAAAAACAGGGTTTCCGGATGTTATTGGTTGTGTGGACGGCACACACATTAAAATTTTGGCCCCTAGTAAAGAAGAGCAAAACCTTTATTACAACCGAAAATTATTATTTAGTCTTAATGCAATGGTTGTAAGTGCAGTTTGAAAAATATATTTGTTTTCTATTCATTCGTATCTGAGTAAAAGCTTACATTTTTTTAATTTAATTTTAGGTTTGCGATAACAAAATAAAAATTAGATATTTGGATGCCCGGTATGCAGGTTCATGCTACGATTATCTTGTATGTAAGTACAGCAAAACAAGTGTTGCGAGAACGCCACAATGCTAGTGAAAAAAGTTGTTGGCTTTTAGGTAGTACAGCAAAATACTAAAAGCCTTCTGAAAAATTAAAAAAGCATATTCATTAAAGTGATGCTGGTTATCCCCTCGAGCCTTTTTTAATGACGCCCTTCAGGTCCGCTGTAGAGAGAAATCCTGAAACAATATTCAATAGTAGGCACACAAAAGCAAGAAATATCGTGGAAAGAACGATTGGCGTGCTAAAAATCGTTTCCGTTGCCTCCTAGGTGCACGTCAAATTCATTATAAGCCGGTCCCAACAACCAAAATTGTGAATGTTCGTTCTGCTTTACACAACATTTGTATTGAATATCAGAGTTTCTATGCAGATGTTGACATACCAATAAATAGTAATGAAAATTTTGATGCCAACGCACATATCTTGCAAAGTAGTGAAGCTGTACAAATAGGAGAACAAATAAAATCAAGTTTTTTGTAGTTCCAATTTATTTATTATTTAGATAAATAGGTATGTACATTTATATAAAAAAATAAATTAATTTGTTTAACTAAATTAACAGTGAAGGCACAAGTAAATTAAAAATAGTATTTACTAAACTAATATTTGTTCTGCAAAGCTTGCATTTCTTTTTTCCTTATTTCCAACTTTATATTTTTTTATTTGCATTTCTCTTTCATGGAGTTCTTCATGCCTTTGTTTCTGTCTCTCCATCATTTTCATTTTTTCCTTCTACTTCATATAGTTTGTTGTTAGCTTGTTTCCTTTAAAACTGTCTTTATTTCATCTAAAGTTCTTTTTTTATCATCATATATTTTTTTCTGATGCTGACTTGTTTCTTTCAAATAGTATTTTACTTCGCTGATTGTTTTAGAAATTGCATTAAAAACCTTCTTTTGCATAGAAGTGTGCTTTTCAAAAAATTCCTTTCTTTGGTCAATTGGGTTTCATTTTCTTGAAGTAGGCTGTTCTAATATTTCAGTGGCATATGCGGAAGTTGATGGCACTTCCACAAAATCCTCGCAGATTATTTGTTCTGCGGTAGGTATGTTTTCATATGAAGTTTCATCATTTGATTGTTGTATACCTTGGGCAACACCTTTAGGATTAAACTGTGAACTTGTTCGGAAATCACTGTGCATCTGATGCGCAGTACGTTAGAAAATCATCAGTTGGCATCACTGCAAATGACGTGTGTTCTAAAATGCATCAATGAATTATATGTTGCGCAAACAAACGTCAAACACGCTTCACAAAAATTGCTGATGCATTTTATCTTTATCAATTTTATTTTGTTAAATTGCGTTTATTTTAGAACGATTTTGATACTTCTTTACTATATTAACATACTCCAGAAATTTGATATACGTCTGTTGTTGGCACTACATACAGTGGCTCACAGTCAAAGTGAGCCAGCATTTTTTTATTAATGTTTTTGAAATTATTTTTAAAATACCATATTCCCACCATTTATTTCTTATTCAATTTGTTAATCCATAAGTACAGCTCTATTTAATTGCATTTTCCCCCCAATTTTTCGATATTAAAGATAAAAGCAACGAAAAAACCAAAATATGTTGTTAACTTCACCCCACACTCAAAATGAGCCACACTCTTTTGTTCTTAGTAAAATAACGGTAAATATTATTTTAATAAGATTTTTTTGCGTCGATCTTATTTTTAATGCATCATTTGAGTACAGAAAATCAAACAATGAAGATGGGACGACAAACCAGTGTTGAAATTAGAGAAAGAGTAATTGAGCTATACAAAGAAGGCAAATCTCAAAGAGATATTGCTAATTTTGTGAATAAGAGTCGTGGAACTGTGCAACATATTATTCACCGTTTTACGAGAGAAGGTAGAATAGAAAACAAAGTGAAAAAAGTACCAGAAAAGCATTTTCAGAAAGAAATGAAGCTTTTATAGTAAGAGAAATTAAAAAAAAATCCTCGGCTAAGCGCTCCAAAACTGACAGAAATGGTGAAAACTCAGTTGGATATCCAAGTTCACCCTGAAACAGTAAGAAGAGTTTTAAGAAAACACGGATATAATGGCAGAGTAGCAAGAAAGAAGCCATTTATCAGCAAAACAAACCATAAAAAACGCCTAGAGTTTGCTCGTCAGTATATTAAAAAAGGTATGAGTTTTTGGCAAAGGGTATGCGGCTAGTGCAAATATCTAATAAGTATGCTTGGTTAGGTTCTATTTACAGACGAAAGTAAATTTAACTTATTTGGCTCCGACGGAAAGCACATGGTATAGCGACAGAAGAACTCAGAGCTTCAACAAAAAAACCTTATCCCAAGCATGAAGCATGGAGGTGGCTCCGTTATGGTCTGGGGCTGCATGGCAGAAAGTGACACCGGAAAATTGCAACACATTTCGGGAATCATGAATAAATTTGTGTATCTAGACATTTTAAAGCAAAATGTCAAGCCGAGTGTTCAGAAATTGGGGATCGAAGACGACTTTTTTTTTACCAAGACAACGATCCCAAACATAAGTCGTATATTGCAAGAGAATGGTTACTTTATAATTGCCCACATGTTCTTGAAGTTCCACCACAATCTTCTGATTTAATTATTATTGAAAATTTATGGGCACTTTTGGACCAAAATATAGGAAATTATGCCATTTCGTCACAAAAAGACTTCATCGAGGCTCTTCAATCAGAGTGGAGCACGATTCCTGCCGAATACACCCAAAACTTACTGAAATCGATTCATAAGCGTCTGCAGGCTGTTATTTCAGCGAAAGGTGGACCAACTAAATATTAATATTAAATATTAAAGACATTTACCCTTAGTGGCTCACTTTTAGTGTGATGTACATTTCTTTATCTTTTAAGTTTTTGTTGTTTTTTTATATGTCTTATGTACCTATCTGAAATAAATGTTACGTTTTTAAAGTTTAGTAATTAACTAATAAAAGTCCTTAATATTTTTTCCAATCATATTTTCTTTATACCATATATTAATAATTTCTTTCGAAAATGTATGCTGGCTCACTTTGAATGTGAGCCACTGTACGTCTTTTAGCAGTGCACTCATTTTTAAAATTTATAATTTTCTTTTCTTTTCTTTTGTCGATTGCACACATTTATCTCATTTTTGGTTTCATCTAAACCAATAACTAAATTTTTTATTATCTTCTTCATTAGTCATGCTTAAGCATTTAAAATTTTTAAACAAATTATAGTTTATTTTTGTTTGCGCTTCAAGTAAATGTTAGCATCAGCTGTTTTGCATCGGCATCATAAACTAATCACACATGCGCATTAGATGCGGTGCAGTAATGCATTTCCGAACAAGCCCTGTTTCTCAAATTGAAGCAAGTTAAAAGCAGCTTCTTCCAAAGGTGAAAGTAGTAAGGCCTCAACCTGTTGCATTGAGCTCAGCTTTGTTGTTCGTTGACTTTTTTATTTTACATTTAAAATCTCCAAACCTGAACATATGACACATTAAAAATTTATACTTTGAAGAACTTTTTATCCTTACCTTTTGTCAACCATCGCTGTCTCTAATTGTTGGTCCAATAGAATTAAGCTTCATCTTGATCACTTTAGGCCCCTATTAGCAATTCAAATTGTTTATTGGTAGTAATTTTAATTTATTTTTTCATTTTAAATATTTTTGTAAACACAACCGTGACAGTTATAAATTTGCATTGAGTCGTTAACATAACCAAAGCAAATCTAAGACAATGTCGCCGTTTTGTTACCTTCGATAATGCCAAATTTGTATCGAAAGTTGGCAATGTTGTTAACGGCAATGCTATATAGAGTGCCGTCACTTACCTCGCCGTTGACATTCCCAATAATGATGAATGTTTATAATTGTTTTTATATGTTAATGGTTGCCAGATTTCAAATAATAAAGATTACTGAAGAAGTTGGAAAATACCAACGAATTAATAAACAAATTAATAAACTTCTATTAATAATATTGAATTCTAATTACCCTTGGTTGATAACTTTCATAGCAGGCTACTAAATTATACCTCTATTAAATATTTTTCTTATAAATTATCTGTATTTAATGAAATTTATAGCGGCACAAAAGTTTTTTGGTAATAAAGGCATTTTAAATTCGATCAGAATTGATAAATTTTCATTTGTACAATAACAAAATATATATAATTTCGCTGCTGCAACACAGTTGATTCTCCATAATGTAAAAAATAAATGAACGCTTTAACAACGAAAATTGTTGTGGCTTTGATAAAGATCTATATGAAATGTATGATATAAAACACTTATGTTTTTACAACGTGTTTAAGCGAGATGTTACTAAGCACAAGTGTTCTCACTAATAATACAGTGTATTAGTTTGACATTTTAAACAGATGTTACATATAGAATTAAAGTCTCTAATTTCCACAAAATTGATAAAAGCCTTAAATTGGAGATTTTATAAATAACGCAGTGATTTTGAAGAGTTATTTAAGTAAAAAAAATTATAACTGGAGACGTTGAGCCTCAAATAAAAATGTAATGGATAGAGAATTAAGCAACAATGAATTTAATTGATGTTGGCAGAGCATTCTTATTGTAGAAATTGGAAATATCTATGATAGTTCCTATTATCAGAAAAGTTAATTTTATTATTATTAGGACCGCACAAACTAATTTTGGAAGTTCGATTGCCAAATGTTGAGTGAAGAGAATTTGGTACGACAATATTACTGGAAAAGAAAAGTGTAGGTACCCTCCACGGCAGAGGGTCCTAAAGAATACACATAGTTTGTGCACGTTTGCTACTATTTTGCAAAGCAGCTTGGAAATTATTAACCCCATAATATTTAAATTATTTTCTATTAAACAAAAATCAAATTACATAATTAAGTTCTTTTTTCTCCAAAATATGTTTGTAAACAAACTAAATATGTTTACGCTTTTTGACACGACGCTTAATTTTTGATTTGGCGCCATTAAAAATCTTGTTCAGTGAACCACTAAAATAAAAATAAAAAAAAAAAACAACACAATTCACGGGCATATCTGAACTCCGAATTTGAAGTGTCTTGTTCAAGTGTTTTGCAACACAATACGAAAGCATCTCAAACCCAACATGTTTTGCACTTAAACACTTAAAACTTGCTTAAACACATGAGTATAAACGCCATATAAGACTTAAAAACTGTACGGTATGACCATTAAGTAATACCATTTTTAAACTAAACGTACAAGAGTGAACAAATGAAAAAATAATGGACGCCTGAGCCAGCTAAAGCATAATATCGAAACACAAAACTAACCGCAAGTAGCTATTAAAAATGATATTGGAAGAAATTGGACTTTAGAATGTGAGGCAGCATTGAACAAAATTTAACTTGATATTTATTAATTACTCACTATAATCCTGATTTGCCGATACATGTTCCTGAAGATGCGTCTTCTCATGGTCCTGACAACAGCACTAAAGCTATTTATCATATATCTAGATACCTTACACCTGCTAGATGAAATTATAACCAAATCGAGAAGGAAGGCTTATATCATTAAGTTTTTCAGTACAACGCTTCCGTACATGTCACATGTGTGATAGTAGTGGTAGTATTAAACATGAGCTTAATGAGATCAAAAGAGAATTAAAAAAATTAGATTAGCTGGCTGTTCTACCTGAATCTATTACTTTTATGTCAAAACAGTTTGATAACATCAGTAAGGCCATTAAAGAAAATAAGAAGAATATAGATGTTATAAAAAAAGAGAATAAGTTGTTGAAATCTGAATTTAAAATTTTTAAAAATTCAATTAAGTTGCTAAATGATCAGCGTGTTGAGAATAGCTGTTTTGTTGCTGGTCTTGAGATACCATCTGGGTCGGTGGCGATAGATACTGTGCTGAAGTTAACCTGTTACGTTGGTATAAATATACAACCGGGAACTATTGATGATGCATATTTTATAAGAAACAAAAATAGTAAAATAGTAAGTAATGAAAACAAGAAACAAACAGTGATTGTGTAATTAAATTCCAAAAAATCTAAGGACTTAATGATGTCATCAAGCCAAAGCTCAAAGAAAATGAAGCTACCAAAAGCGTTTTTGTTCGTGATTGTTTGAGTCTGGAAACTTTAAGCTTGTTTAACCATGCAAAATCTCTGAAGGACGTGGGTTATTGTGCAGTGTATACTGCAGGTGGGAGAGTCTTTGTGAAGAGGAGCGAATGGTCCAGACCCAAATGTATAAATAATGAAGATGATGTTGATAATCTCCTGTTAGAAGCTACACGATGTTGCAGCTGAAGATGATATATGTTAAATTATTGTTGTTCTAAATTTTGTTGTTGTTAACTTTTTTTTTATGATAATAATACTTTTTTTCTATAAAATCTTAAAAATTAATTAAAACCTAGTTAAAAAATAATAGTTTTTTTTATTGAATCAAGAAAAAATAAATGATGATTATAAATTAACATTATGTTAAGATATGTTAAATATTTTTTTTTGCCTTGAGAAAGTTTTAAGAGATGAAAGAATGAACAAAAAATTTTTCTTTTCCAGAAAACGTATTGGAAAAATCTTATCACGGGTTAATAC
The DNA here is from genome assembly GCA_916610165.2 of Gymnosoma rotundatum. Taxonomy (NCBI): domain Eukaryota; kingdom Metazoa; phylum Arthropoda; class Insecta; order Diptera; family Tachinidae; genus Gymnosoma; species Gymnosoma rotundatum. The sequence continues at coordinate 9,484,582 of OU744341.1, read as the reverse complement.
GGGAAAACGAGACGTCAGTAGAAATAACGCCTCTTATTAAAGTCGATGAAGAGAAAATATGTAACTTCCATATTATTAAGAAACCATATCATGAAATACCATTCCAAATACAATTGATAAATAATCTGGGCATTATAAAAGCACGTCGAACTTTGAACTGTGAAAAACGCAAAAGTTATCACTTTGAAATTGTTGCCGTATTTTGCGATGGAACTCATTCAGCTTCTGCCAATGTTCACATCGCCGTGATCGATGTGAATGAATATGCTCCTACATTTTTGCAGCCATCATACGTGTGTGAAGCTGATGAAGGACGTCTTTACAAGGAGATCATACGTGTTGAAGCTATTGATAAAGATTGCACACCACTGTATGGTGATGTGTGCAAATATGAAATACTTAACAAAGATCAACCATTTACCATAGACAATGAAGGTTCTATTAAAAACACCGAACCGTTATCGCACAAAATTTCCCACAATTATATACTATCGGTGGTCGCATATGATTGTGCAATGAAACAATCATCACCCATTATGGTGAGCATAAAAGTGCGCCGCGTTTGTGAAGCTAAATTTTTGGGAATACCGGCCAGAATTGATTACACGGTACGTATTATGGATAACATGCATATTAATTTTAATGTAAATTATATTCCTATTTGTATGCAGACTTCATCAACGGAAAGTTTATCATTGTTTCCAAATGCTCGTTTGGAGTTGTGTGACATGTATTGTGGTAGTCAAAACCTAAATATACATACATCAATTTCTCTTAAAGTAAGTATGTGACAGATTTTTTTTCAAATTAAGAAAAAAGCATTTACTTTAAATTTTTTAATTGTTCTTTGATTCTTCTAAGTAGGTCGATATAATGCAGATGTTATTTAACGATTTTTCTTATTGTTTATGTAACAGTTTTAAGTACAATTTGTTAGTTTTACGGTTGTCCTAAATTTTCTTTAAGTATCAAATTGATATTTTTTTGTTCTTTTTAACGAGTAAACCATTAACAGTTCTTAAATATTTTGTCCTAATTTTACGTAAGTTTTGTAAGACATTTTGTTTTTAATTTTAATAGTTGATTGAATATCAAGACAGAAATGTGAGAGAATATTTGAGATTGACTCTTGTGGCGTCGGACTGAAAAGTTGTTCTCTGACTTTTTTAATATTTGACTCATCCAAAAATATACGGATAGTTTAAGGTTAGATGTTGTGATTTTTCAAAGAAAATTGATTTAGTAAATAAGTTCACACTTAAAAGCTATTACGATGTGGGCAGGCATGCGTTAAAAAGTAACGTCTCGTAGAAAACAGTATGTTCTGCAAGAGTCTGTATCTATCATATGGGTTGCTTGCATTTATTTTAACCATATACTAAATTATTTAATATTTAAAGTTATTAGGCCGACTGAAATTTGTAAGACAGATAAAGGAACAGATTGAAGCTTGGCCTAGAGAGCCTTACAAGGTGCCCTTTTAGTGAAAGGCATTGAAATCCCAAAGTAATCGTTCTGTCTATAAGAGGCTGGTAAGTGACATGTCTACCTGGATTATAGAAGCCTGGCTTAACTAATTGCCAGAAAAGCTATTGCTTGGGAAGCAGAGAGCAAAGAGTGCGATTAGAGTATACGGTTTTGGCGTTATTCCAAATTTTATTGACTACTGTTCAGATTTTTTAAAATTATTTTTTCAATTACAATTAACCTCCTTTATGAAGTTTTGCAAAAGGCTAGACAATGTCTAATTGTGAACGCAATAGCATAAAATTCGATTGTAGAATTTCATCGAGATCGTCTAGCTATTTTTTAGAGATGTAATTCTTTCAGTTTTGTGCACTCTTTTAGTCGATTTTAAAGTTGTTCGAGATCTGTGTAATTACTATTTTCGTATTTTCTGTTACTATTTTTAAACTTTTATCAAAATCAGCAACTAAGAATAGATCCTAAAGTAACCAATTCTTGGCAGTTGTTGGGTGGGTTTCTTTATGTATTTTGCATTTGAAAATCTCCGAAAGCAAAACCAATTCTAGCCGTTTTCGATTTTTTACTTTTCTGGGTCGACATAGGAATCAAAAGTTTCTTACGAGTTCCAAATCCATAACATTTTTACGAAAATCGGTTTTGTTATTTCCCTGTACATATGTATGTTTAGTAAATGTTGAAATGCGTGATGGCAACTGCATAAAAGCACTTTTTTCCAATTTCTAGAACTACATCCTTAATTAAAGATTGCGTAACGGTTTTAAGAACTTAGTTGATCAATATCTTAATCTGCAGTTTCCTTTGGCATTAGAGCAATTTTCGATCATTTAGAAAAAATACAAATTCAATTGCTATTTTATTTAAAAAAAATGCGCGTTTTTTATGTATTTCAGTCCTTTTTAAAACTAAAGTATGCGGCATATCAAACTAATTAATACTACCGGATAATGCACAGTTGTTTTTTGGCTTACAAATTAATTGTATATAAATCGTAGAAAATATTTCACGGATATCTACTTAGGTTTTCGTACTTTGTTTTCATATTAAATAATTAATAACCACCTAATTTTCACTTTTCTAGACGAAACATATATCATTTGGTTGCGATCGTGACATAAAAAATTGTTCCCAACATTTAAGTTTGATAGATCTGTTGCCAAGGAATGCGGATTGGACACGCGAACTTTCATATGATGAGGGATCGGAACCAATATTTCATTTTGATGGTTCATCAGGTGTAATAATACCAGACAAGTTGGTTTCGCGTCATGATTTTTCGCAGCGTCCTTTTAGTATTGTCACCATATTTAGACACTTTAGAGGTTCTTCGAGTGAAAATAAACATGTTAAGGAACACATTGTCTGTAGTGCGGATGACCATAAAATGAATCGTCATCATATGGCTCTATTTGTAAGAAATTGCCGCTTAATATTGCTGTTGCGTAAAAATTTTAACGAAGGAGACTTAAATATATTTAGCCCAGCTGAGTGGCGTTGGAAAATACCTCAGGTTTGCGACAACGAATGGCATCATTACGTTTTGAATGTTGATCAAAACTCCAAGGTTGAGCTGTACGTTGATGGGACAATTTTTGAAAATTCATTAGAAGATCGGCATAATAACCCTGAAGTAATTGACGATTGGCCATTACACGCAGCCCATGGAGTTAATACCACTTTAGCCGTGGGTGCATGTTATCAAAGTAGTGAGAATCGTCTTAAACATGGCTTCAGTGGTGATATATCGGAAATAAAAATTTCCTTAAATGCCGCTCTCACAAGTGACGACGTTAAATGTGGGACAAACTGTGCAGAACATTTATTACCACCTCCTGAGAGCCTATTGGAGCCAGAGTCGCAGGTACAAACCAATTCACAACTAAACGAAATTTATATAGAAGGTCAGAGTAAGAGCAATATTGAGCAGTTGCTCCAAAAAATTCAATATATTAACACAAAAAAGAACCCTACTATTGGCCGACGTAACATTGAGGTGCGCACCACAATGATGTGCATTAATCAGAGTGCCATTCGTTTGCCAACTGTCGAAACTTACATTATGGTAAACGAACCTACTAGCACCTTGGCGCTAACAGCAAACGCAACTGCGTCATACGCCACACATATGCAAAGCTTAGAATCTTCTTTCAGTCCCCTAAACATGCAAGACCCAACAATAATTAGAAATACCCAAGAAACGCCTAAAACAACATTTATGACTGAAGGCGTGGAAAAAAGTAAAGATTCTTCAAAGTACAAAGTTCACACTGCACCAAGTTCTGCATTCAACAATGGGGAAAATTCCAAAATATTAATAACAGGTAAGACATATTTTTCATTTTTTAAAAATAATTTTTCCAATTTACTTTTTAGGCAATTCAAATAATTTGGTTTCATATCCGGAAATCAAAAGCGGTGTTCATATATTGGGAAATATTAATATAAGTATTGCTACTGCTTCGGGCGAATTGGTATCACCACAGCAACAAATCCTAGACACTTGCAGCGTTATTGTCTTTCCATCACTAAATCCCGACCATGAAGAAATCCAGGTAGATGGTGATGAGAATCTCTCGACAACATTAGATATTAAAACTAACATCAACAAGGACGGAGTCGAAATGAGAGGACCTGACAGCATTGCCAACTACTTAGATGTCTTAAATGCTTTGGTTTACAGCAACAAAAAGCCAGCGTACTATTTAAATCGCGTATTTAAAGTAACTTGTTCTCAAATGAATTCTCAGTTCAAAAGTGCCGAATTTACTTTGACACTGACCGTGTTGCACCCCAAGCAAGTTCCCGTGAACAATGGTCTTAAAACAACGTCAGCTCCAAGTTCCCTTACGGCAGGAGGTGTATTGCAATCAAATGCAGCAGATGGCATAAAGTACTCTGGTAAAAAAAGAAAAGTACTAACTTTATTTTCAACAATTTTAGAATTTTAACATAATACGGGCGTTGTCTCGGCATTACTAGAATAACATATTCTAATTAAGACTAGAGAATTAAAGATAGTGAACTTAAGATCTCGAAAATAATTGAACTTCGCTATTATAAACTTTAGTGAAGTAGTAATCCGAACGTATCTTTAACGGGATCTATTTCATAAAATTCGTGTTTTGATACACCTGTTTTGTTTTCCTTTTTTTAATAAAAATGTTTAGAAGAGTCTTTACATGACATCCATAAACAAAGCAAACTATTAACAGCCTGCCTGACCTAACCTTACAACTTACCCAAAGATATTGTGTACAAAAAGCCAGTTTTCTGTAAATCTATTATTACTTTTTAATTTTCAATAAATATGCGGAAAAGTGTAATTGAGCAGTGTAAACAGTATGCATAAAAATTACACAGCTTTAACTTAATAAAACAATATGAATAATAAAATTTTTTGGAGAAAGCATCTGGTTTGGGATCATAAGACCTTTAGTGCGATTCGCTAACTTTAAACAATGCTACTATCGTTATATTAGTCGACATTTTCTGTTGTTTGCAGTAACGCCTAAGTAATCTCCAACTTTAGTTTAACTATACTACACATTTGAATTTTCTATTAACACAATTTGAAATTGAGTGGCATATCCCTCTACGCATAAACGAAAAACACAAAAGAGAAAAGTAAAACATGTGTAGGCATGGAGTGTGGCAACAAGAAGAGCATAATATTTATTTTTGTTGCAGAGTTGCGATTACCTCTTCTTAAATACGGCCAAGGCATGTTTATGTGTAATTTTTTATCACGAAATTTATTTTTATAACAGATATTAAATTAAACAAGTATGTTTAATTCATTTAAAATTAAATCAAATTGTATTTATTTTGTGCTCAAATATATGTACGTTTCTTGTGTTTATGCGTATATGTATGTATGTATGTACATAAACACATGTTTTATGTCGTTTATTTTGACGATAGGTTTTAACAACTGAAAAACTATAATCGCTTTCTTAACGATGAGCAACTCGCAAACAATATCAGCTGTTTTTTTTAACAACAGCGAATATCGTTAAAAGTGTTACTGAATAGCAAAATCCTAAATTTTGTTGTTAAGTCATTTTAAGCAATCGGTAATCTTTAAAAAGAGTAGCGAATCGCACTACTGCAGTGCAAATCACTAACTTCAAACAATAACACAATAACATAATTGTCAACATTTTCTGCTGTTTGCAACAACGATAAAGTGATTCAGTAACTGCAGCTTAACGATAATAGACAAAAGTTGAAATTGAGTGGGATCTCCGTCAACAATTTAACGAAAAACAAAAGAGAAGGGTAAAAACATGTTAATTCAAGCGAGGCACATGCATATGTTTATTTTTTAGATATCAATTTACACATGAAATTTTATTTTGCAATATGCAGTATGACAACGAAAAATATAATAGTTTTGTTTGTAGAGTTGCGATTACCTCTTCTTAATACAGTCAAAACATATGTTTATGTGCATTTCTTTTACTAAGTTAAACAAGTATGTGTATTTAATTAAAATGAAAACAAACGTACAAGTTGTACGTCGTTTATTTTGTCGATAGATTTAACAACTCAAAAATTATAGTCGCTGTAGTAAAATCGTCAGTTTTGTTCAATTTTACTGGGGGCAAATCACCGCATTCGATAACGAGTACTTTGTGATCGAAATGTTGTTAATGTCGTAGGTGCACTCGATTGGTAATGTACTATCGACAACAACTAAACTCTGACATTTTACCAGGATACAAAACAAAGACAAATAGAACTAAAAAAGAAGAAATTAAACATGTTAGTATGAATTCTCCTGCTATTTTCAATAAAATAGTTTGAAAATGTAATTTTAAATGCTTTTAGGGAAAGTGAATGTGAAGACAAAAATTTCCCAGGAACCAGTGCCGAAAAAATTCAATGTTAAAATTGCTCCCAAAACAAATATTTCTCCTGATGAATGCTATTTTAGCCTCCTCCTCCGATTCCGATGATGAGGAATACAAAAATATATTTGGGCCCATTTAAATGAGTCTTGTTTGTTTATTTTTTTGCACTGTTTTACTGTTTTCACTAATAAGTTTATTTTGTTTTGTTTTTCTAAGTTTCATATACATACAGCAATGTAAAAAATATTAGTAAATAGAAAAAATTACGATCGAATACTATGGTCCAAAAAATGACAACCAATATTTCGATGATCTAATGATATATCGGGATCATAATCATTAAGATCATAAAGAAATATTATAGAAAATCCTAATTTTCTTAAAAAAGTAAATACCAGGCATCGATTGAATATTCGCAAAGTCCAACCATAAAAAGGGCATTTTCTTCAACTTTTCAATTGCAATGCAATTTTAGGAAGTTTGTATCTGACTTAAAAAATCAAAGTTTCACATAAGATCTTAAGATAATTTTTGTTCAATCATGTGAAGTTTATTTTCGTTTTGTAACAACTTATAATTTCCGTATGATTTTTTCTCCATTTTTGTTGGTATTATTATATATGATAATGCGATACTTTCTGCTGGAACCTTTTTTCGATATATATTTTATTGCATTTTATGTTTTGTTTCCAGAAAATAAGGTATATGCTCACGCAATGGCTCATCAGCATGATGCACAAGAACCGAAATCTCACATACATTCCATAGCCCATAAAGGTACAAAATATTTGTAAGAGGTTTTGTTTAACTGTAGCACAAACTTATTAAGTTTTTTTTTTATATCCAACACAGCTGAAAGTGCTCATCCCACAATGCTGATTATTTTGATCTGCGTATTTTTAATCATCCTTTTAGGTGGAGTTTCTATTGCGCGTCTTAAAAATAGTAATCAAAAGTTTACTAATCAGCATCAACCTTGTCCAAAGGTAAGTATTTCTATAGTATTTTTAATTAAGATAAATAAGAACTATCTTTTCAAAACGGTTGACTCGTGCAAAATCGTTAATTTAATAAGCTTTAATTTTCGTTCAAATATGTAAAGTGAGTTCGTTCATTCTGTCTTTTTATATCTTTCTCTTTAAACAAAAGCAGTCATAGTATCCTTGGAAAGTAGTGCCACCATAAATGTTGGAAGCAAGTGATTGTAAAAAGAAGTAGATGAAAATTTGAAATTTTTGTGGTCCCGTTTGTTGTTGTCACAACTCTTCTGCTGTCTAGAGTTTTTCGCTGAAAAGATATGAATTTTGTATGTGTCAGCAGACGGTACTTGGAGCTGGAGAAGTTGCGCAACTTTAACTGGTTGTACCCATATAGATCTAGGGCTTAAATTCGTGGACCTATTGGGACAATTATATAAATGTACCATGTCGTGCGGGCTTTAGAGTAAAAGCTGGCTTTAGAGGCAGTTTGCGGCACCAACCTGCTCTTAATTGTACTAGAACTGATCTCGTTTGCCTGGGTAAAATCCTCTCATTTTCTGAAATCGGGGGTTGTGTTCATTTAGGACCCTATTGCATCTTTATCCATATCCATTTATAGCTTCTGATACCGCCTGCTGGTGCAATAGTTTTTGGGTTTACGCAATAACCATCCGGTGTACCGTAGATGGAAACATATCCCTGACATCATTGCATGATCACCATTTGTTGTTGTTGTAACATCTCTTCTGCTGTCGAGAGTTTCTCCCTGAGGAAAAAACTTTCGGTTTGTACAGCTGTTGCTGTGTTGACGATCTTCGGCCGAGATAGACTTGGGTCGTTCCGGAGTGTATATCCAATTGTCGTGGGAACGATCACTATTTGTTGTGGGAAGCGCTGTAATTGAAAGATTTTACTAAAATGCGAGTGATATTTAAAAAAAACAATATTCGGCTATTCCGAATCTTATTTACCCTACATCATCTATGTAAATCTAGTTAAGTGAAGTAATTCCAATCAAAAAAGCTATTATTAGGGTGACAGAAAATTAGAAAATAAGAAAAAAATTAAGTACTACAAATATATATAATTTTAGTATTTCTTTAAAGATCGCTTCAAAAGCTTTAAAATGATACCCGTATTGATATTTTTAAAAAGTTGAAAATTTCAGAGGCTCGTAACTCGAAAACTATAGCCGATCGCTAATTTTTTCACTTCATGTTTTTTTCTAAATTTTAATTCTCTATCGCCCCATACACTTGATTGGAGTTGCTGCATTGTTACAAAAAAAAAATAAAAAAAATTTATACATGTATTTTTTCTACTGTTATTACTTTTAGTATTGTTATTAATTTAAATATTTTTCTGTTTTTGTTTTTTATGACCAATGTTAAATTTCAATTCTTATTATTTTGAGATTTTTGTTAATCTCTTTGGGCTATTTTGGTCATTTATTTGTTTCCAAATATTAAAAAGAAATCAAAGCATTTTTTATGTATTTTTCCCAACGTTTCGTTTGTTTTTTTCAAACTTCATCAGGGGATATTTATTGAAATTCTAGCAACATAAAATAATAATTGTTTTATAAATACGGTTAAAGCTGCATAAATATTCTCACAAGTTTTTACTTACGATTGTTTTATTAATATTACATAGAAACAACTTTTTATTCAATTTACTAAATATAAAAAAACTGGACTTTCATAAAAAATGCTTTGATTTTTTATTAATATTTGGAAACAAATAAATGACCAAAATAGCCCAAAGAGATTAACAAAAATCTCAAAATAATAAGAATTAAATATTTTTCTTTTTTTTATTAATTTTTCATAATCATAAATTTTAATAATTGTTATTTATCAATAATATTTAAGCAGAATATTGTAACCGATTATGGCCAAGAGGCTAGGTTATTAAAAACAAAAAAATAAAATAAAAAAATTTTAGGAAAGATATTGAGTTACGCGTGGTGTTTTGCCCGCTGCCTCGAAGGACATGGACCGATCATGCTGAATTCCAACAGCACCTTTTTCGACACAATGTCTGATCAATTGGCGTATTTAAATCATTTCGGCAAACTTGATTTTAACACTAACACGGACTCTCTCAATCGACTTTTCTATGCATAAAAACTCATAATATTTATACTTTAGGGGGTCGGAAATGAATATTGTAGAAATCACAAACAGAATGAAAAACTTAGTTTTCCACTTTTTCGGGTGAGGGGTATAAAAATATTATTTCAACTCAGTATGGCAATGTCTTAAAGTTTGTTAATTTTGTCGATACAAGGTATTATTAAAGGATATCATAACCATAAAACATGTACACCCAATTCTGTTTTTACTCGGAAGATTGGTTCCAGAAAAAAGTCATGAAAAAACCATGTAAAAACAGGTGATTGGTTCTTTGTCTGTAAAACCTATTAAAATTAGTCAAAAACAAGGATTTTTTAAGAACATATATTTACTAAATCACATACATATATTATGTTTATTTGCATTCTAATCTTAAAAGTAATTCATATTAAATGTATCACAATCAATGCCTGATTGCATTGATAGTTCAAATACCATAAATTTGCTTTTATATACAAAAAGGGAATTTGTCACCAGATAGTTGAATTCAGAATCGGCACAAAAAACTTTTTCCTACCATAAAGTTTTTCTGTTCAAAAAAAGCTTTTGTCGAAAATTGCAAGTTTTGCTTAGGCTTGTTGTAAAAAGCTATCGTAAAAAATAGCTATCTGCAGGAACACAAACGAAAGAGAAAAAAAGATATGGAAAAATTAGAGGCATATGGAATTACCTTCTGCTTCGAAAGATATTAAGAAGTATAACCAAACTAATATTGAACTCGGTCGATTTAATTAAAAACTGTCCGACATATTGGATCCGCCATTTTAAATTTTTAAAAAGTAACATAATTTTCGTAATCAGCGACTCCAAAAAATTGACGATGAAACAATGAAGTTGTTGGTCACTTTCAATCGCCACGCCTAAGGTGTCAAGTGCTTTCAAACAAGCCATTCAAACCATACTGTCTGGTGTTGAAGGAGCTTATTCGTACCTGGAAAACGTGGTCATTGCCACCAAAACACGTGAACATAATGAAGCAGTCGTCTTACAGGTCTTGGAGCGTCTAAAAAAATATAACATGACTAATTTTTTTAAATAGATATGTACTTACCTGGGATATAACATTGATAGCAAGGGCATATACCACCGACAAAAATTAGTCAGCTACGATATTTAGGTGCAATTAATTATTACGGAAAATTTTTGTCAAACATGAAAAAATTAAGAGATCCCTTAAACAATCTCTTAAAGAAGAATGCAAACTGGAATTGGTCAAAACAATTCCATCAAAGTTTTTAGCGATTTAAACAACTTCTGTCGTCCGATTTGTTGCTAACCCATTATGATCGACGACTCTCTATTAAAGTTGTCATGTGATGTGTTTCCAAATGGCACAGAAAATGCTATATACCATGGTTTGCGAACCTTAATACTAGCGGAAAAAATTATTCCTAAATCGAGAAGGAAGCTTTAGTGCTGGTATTTGCCGTCACTAAATTTCACAAATATTTGTACGGAAGAAAATTTGTTCTCGAAACCGATCATAAACCTTTATTGGCCAATTTTTTTTTAGAAATAAAATGAATTCCTGCACATTCTGCAAATTGCCTTCAACGTTGGGCATTGACGCTACTGTCTTATGATTTCGAATTAAAATATAAATTGACAAATAATTTTGGTGCTGCTGACGTCCTATCAAGATTAATTCTCAGCAGTAGTGAATCAAATGAGGACACAGTAGTATCCTGCATACAACTAAAAAAGGACATAAAATTGGTCATAGCCGACGCAGCAAAAGCGTTGCTACTTACATACAATATGATTCCAGTAGCAACTTCGAAAGATGAGGACCTGCAAACCATTATGGAATATCTGAAATCTAGTAAGTGGCCTAATACTGCAGATAAAAGCTTGCATTGCTATTTCTTTAGACGAGACAATTTGAACTACGCAAGTCATTGTTTGTTATATAGTGATAGAATTGTCATCCTCGAAAATGTTGGCTCGAAGCCAACAATACAGCAATATGTTTTTTCTGTTTAATGGTATAAATACATAATCAGAATTAACATTACACATATAGTCGGTATTTTTTCATAGCATATTCGCCGGCGAAGTAAAATAACTAATAAAATGGCTTTATCTACCTTTTTCCTTTCACCACCTGTCTTATCACTCATCTATCCCTTTCCTAAAAGAATGTAGCACGGCTATGAAAATAACTAAAAAGATTATGCCTGAAGTGCTACTTCTCTTAAAAAAGCGTTCATCAGTAGCAAAAACTTCGCCGAAAACATCATTACAAACTTGGCCAATTAAAAACCGTTCGATGCAACGTATTCATATAGACATAGCTAGTCCAATATAATTTTTATTATTTTATGTATAATTGTGGACTCATACTCCAAATGGCCTCAGATATATCAGATAAAGTCAAACTAATTGTGAGCGATAATGAACTCTATTTTCCAGCGACACCTTTGCTAAATTTAAATTTGTTTAGAAAGAGGAATTCAGCACTTTTTTATTGGCCCATATTACCCGCAATTCAATGAGCAAGCGGAATGATTTGTGAATACCATGAAACAATCTTTAAAGAAATTGAGTGGATCTGAAACTTTTCTTTAGTGCTACCGGTGTTCTTCAAACAAAAATACGGGAAAAACCCCATCCTAGTTATTCATGGGAAGAAAATAAGAATAAATCTAGACTTATTAAAATAAAATCAAAAATAGATAAAGCCATTATTATTGAACAAATCGAAACGCAATTTAATAAGCAGCACTGTGCTAAAGAAAGTTACAATGTTGGAGAACACGTCTTCGTCAAAACTTACAAACTAAATAAAATTAGTTGGCATCCAGGCACCATCATATTCGGGCATATTCCCGTTGGCGTTCTTATTTTAAAACGAAAAAAACGACAACTTGGCATCACCGTTGTCGTTATCGACGAAAATCGATACATGTCGGTATTCTCTATTTAAAAACGAAGATAGAAACGACAAAGAAACGCTCGTATTTTGTCGCGTTCATTTTTATGCTATAAACACAATCAAAGGCTACCGACCATCGACTACAAAAGTAGCTGGCTACAAAAATAGCCAAGTTGCCAGCTACTTAATTCTTTTAACGACCATCGACCAATAACTACAAAAAATAAACATCTGTTTTGACATATGTATTTAAGTTAACCAAAACAAAACAAACTTGATTTTTTTAAGTGAATTTGAGCAAAAAAAATTTTAAATGTCTCAAGAAAATTTAATTAACTTTATAAATACTATTGCTAAAATAGTGGAAACAAAGACTTCAGTGTATGAAGTGTCCACGTCCATATTTGCATGTAAATTGAACTAAACATTTACATTAAACAATATAATAAATGTATATAAACAGTAAAAATTACTATTATATACTTATCAATTTCAATAAAAAACCCAAAAAATAAATATAAATGAAACAAATTAGAAATTTATGAAAAAAGAACTAAATGGTAAATTTCACAAACAAAAAGTAAATGAAAAATGCGCCAAATAAATAGTAAATGAAAATTTTTTTTTTTTTTTTGAAATCTTAATTTAATAATGGCAGGGGTATATAACTACAGCGCCAGGGTATCCCACAAGTATTATGATATAACTAGTCTCTTCAGGAACTGCACATCAACCTATACCTTCGTATAGGAAGTGGAAAATCCTGTTAAATAAAAACTGTGGGCGTTGCGACTTCAATTATAACTTTACTTTTTTTAAAAAAAATCTGCTCGCACGCAGATGTTCCCCCTTCGAGATAAAGTAATAAACTAATGAAAAATGTAAACAAATTAACAGATGATTATTATTTTTCAATGGTGCCACTATAAAAGTTTTTCGCGTTTTTAATAGCGATATTTAATGTATTGCGTTTTTAAAAACACCATTTCATGCATTTATTGTATTGGCACCACTAATCTGTTTTTTGTAGCCAAGAAAAATAGAAATTAGCCTAAGTTGGCTACGGGCTACAAAAGTAGCCGTGTAGTCGGTGGTCGTGTAGCTGCTAAAAGAATTATTCTCATAAGCACGCATGTATTCTATTTTTGACATCTTGTAGTCGATGGTCGGTGGACATGATTATGTTTATAGCATTAGTAGCGACATTAAAGCGAGAGGTTCGAAAATGAAAATTACAATGTTGCGGCAATTTGAAATTTTAGTTTCAGAAATGGAAAAAAATCCTGAATATGCAAAGAGTTTTAAAAAAGGCATAAAACCATTAAATTTTGATAGTTTTTGGAAGGAAGCGTCTGAAAAAATAAATCCATTTGGACCTCCAGTCCGTGACGGCGATGGTTGGCACAACGTAAGTAAAACTGAATAAACTACAAGTTATTACTAAAATATATAACTTAATTAAAAGGTGTGGAAAGATTTGAAATTTAAAGTGAAAAAGAAGCTGGTGACCAACAAATCTGAGGCCAGAGCAATAGGAGGAGGAATTAATAAGCAGATTTCACTGTCATCTTTAGAAGAAGCTGTGGCAAATTTAATGCAATTTGAAAAACAAATAAACCCACAGGGGATGTTGCAGGATTTGGAGAAGAAATCGCGGAGCTGGCTGTAACTAAAGAAGAGGCAGCTAATGTGAATGCAAAAATCTAAAAATTTGGAATCAATTAAAAGTTACTTAAAGGACATTTCGCGTTACCAAAAAAAAAAAAAAGACTGGAAAGACTGGAGAGCAACGCCTAAAAATTTATAAAAGAAAATCCGAAAAAGAAAAGTCTGAGCCGAGTCCCTTAATCCAAATGGAATACGTATAAATTTAAATAAACCAAAAGGCGTTGTTATTGCAGTTTTGAAAATGTCTTCTTTAGCCATTGGAATCTATGATACGCTCGAACCAAGTCAATTTTTAAAAATTTTTTTTCTTTGCCAAGTTTTTATTAAAGTCATGCATATGTGGCAAGGGATATCTGTCAGGAACTGTAATAAAATTCAACCGCCTGAAATCTCCACACGGACGCCAATCATTTAGATCTTTCCTTGGGACCAATTGTAACGCTGAAGCCACATATGAATTGGAAGGCCTATAAATACCGGATTTGACCAGAAAACCAAACTCAGCTTTAGCTACTTTATATTTAACAGAGTCTAAACGCCTCGGATTAGTGAACGGTAAAGGACCACTTGTAACTAATCTATGCACCGTTGTGTGCTTAACTGGTTTTTTATAATTTGGTTCCGATATTAAAGATGGATATTGCCTTAATAAATCTGTGTACTGATTATTCACAGTAAAGATCTTAGGTAGAGTAATTCTACAAAACTGAGACAATGTATTAATAGACAACTTGGTTAATGGGTAAATTAATGCTTAATGTTTAATATAGATTAAAAGCCCATATTTGTGGAAGAAATAAGCGCCGAGTATTGGTTTCTCTATGTTTGCTATGACAAACACAAATGGAAAGTCGCGGCGTAATCCTAAATTTACATTCAGCATCTTTTTACCAAAAGTAAAAATTGTTGAACCGTTCGCCGCCGTAAGGATTATGTCAGAAACTCTTTTATGCTCTTTAAATTTTGAAGACGGAAGAACAGATATATCTGCACCACCGTCGACTAGAAAGTTTAATTTATTAGTTTTATCAAATATAAAAAGGCGACGTGGTAATAAGCTCTGACTACCATTGTTGAATTCTTGTTTTGAGCAAAATAAGAACAAGGCTGCTCACACTGTCTGGCTTTACTACCGTATGTATAGTGAAATTTGCAGACCCAATTTTTAAAAGCCGACCTAGTCCTAGACCTACTCTTGTTAAAACGTCCATTAAAAGACCTATATTGATGTTCATCCAACTGCTTTTTCATTGAGGCAACATCTAATGAAAGATTTTTAAAACTCTTACAAATATTTGTCGTAGATTGACAAGACTCTCGACCGCTCTTTCAAGATTAAAGGAACTACCATGTGTGGAGGCAGGTTCTCCAACATACGCTACCTCATTACTACGTAACACCTCCAAAATATTATTTTCTAAATTTGTTAGTTCGTCAATATCAGTTAAATTTGAGCCAGTCAAAGCAACATTCGAACTTTTTGGTAATTTTCTTAACCAAAGTTTTTTTTAACATATAAGGGCTAAAACTTGAGTCAGCCAGCAAAGTTAAAGACCAATCAAATTCCGATGGCTTACGGTCTCCAATCTCAGAATCAAATGAGATTTTATCTAATCTCCTGCTTTCACTCATAGAATGTCTATCAATAAGTATTTTCTTTAAATTGTTATACCGATCACTTAAAGGTGGTTTTTTAATGACATCAAGAACAATCACAATAACACCTTGAGGAAAAGCTGTGACGATGTATTCGTATTTAGTCAAATCTTGCGTAACCCTTTTAGAAGCTAATTGCATCTCAGCGTGAATAAACCACGCTTGTGGACAGCTCGTCCAAAAGGGAGGCAGCTCAACCGTCGTGGAACAAATTTCTACATTAGGTTCAGGATTTGTAAAAACAGAATGAAAATTGGATTCAGCCGAGGGTTGAGCATTCGTATCAATTTCTGTGGTAGACTGCATCACAGAATTGCGACGATCTAAACTAGGCGAGTGTAACAACATTTCACCTCTGGAGCAAGAAGCTTACAATTGACAACAAATAAGTAATGGGTTACGTACAAGAGTGTATTTGATTATAAAGGTAGTTGTGTTTATGCAATATACTAAAAATAAAGAATAACTTAGGGATACTTATTTAACGTATATAGTTGAAAATCCGTGTGCGTGTTGAAATCTCCCGTGTAGTATCCATGATAAGCTTGCAAGAATTCTTCTTAAAGTTGATTTGATGAAAACTTATTTAAAAACAGTTATAAAAATTGTCCATAAAAAAAACTCTGAATGGAATCGACATCCCCTTTCTTCCTTTTCAAAGAATTTCCTTTTCTTTTTTATGTTCTTATAGGGGCATGATCGCCAATTTTAGTTCACCCGAATCCTTTGTTTGAAGTTAAAACCCAAATCACCCAAATCCTTCTTCCAAAGACAATCGTTTAATTTAATTTGCATTTATTTACAAAGTTTTATAGTTGAAAATTAATGTTTACTATTTGAAGTTAAAATTTGAATGAATTCCAAAAACTAAAACAAAATTGCTAAAGCTAATTCAGTTATATAAACAAAAAAAAAAAAACAAAAAAACAAATTAACAAAGTTAAATTAAAAGCGAAGGATATACATTAGGTGTATCTACACTGATAAGCGATGGAGTCTACGACAAGTTAAAGAAAAACCTCAATGCCACCGATCAATGCAGCAAAAGCAGAATAGAATTTGCAAGAGAACATCTGGAAGTCTATTATTTTTGCGGATCAAAGCAGATTAAACTTGTTTAGATCACATGGTAAATCCTTTGGAGAAAACCAGTCATTGCTCTAAATCCACGAAAATTGCATAGTTTAGTCAAATATAGTCGAGGCAGTGTAATTTTAAAATTTGAATTTTGTCGAAGGAAACATGGACAAAAATATGTACTTGGATCTACTTAAGGAAAACTTACTACAAAGTGCAGAGAAACTTGGCATTACGGATTCATTTTAAATCTATCAAGATAATGATCCCAGGCACAAAGCGTCTTAACGTCATAGAGAACCTATGGTCAGTGCTTGAAAATAAAATTAGATTTCATAATATTTCTAATGCTACAGATCGAAAACGAGCTTTACAAGGGGAATGGGGTTTAATCATTTCTGTTTACACAAATGTGTTGGTGGAATCTGTGAAATCCCGCATTAAATCTATCCTGTATCAAAAAGGATACCCAACTAAATACTAGATTAGTAGTTAGAAGAAATTTTATAAGTAATTTCATCTTTATTTTTTATATAATAAAATCTTTTTCATATTGCTATCGACTTATGTGTTCTTTTTTTCTATGCAATAACACTCCAAATATTTAAGTTTTTTTTTAAATCCTATGGCTGCATCAAATTAGCTGTGAGTTACTGTAGTTTTACTAACGAGGTTTCATTTTTTCATAAAATAAATATAAAGAGAAAACCACATTCAGATTTTGGGTTAATTAAAAATTTGTTATTAAAAACACTAAGTAATAGCAGTTACGAGGTAAAAACGTAAAATTGCTTTAAGTGTAGATTAGCTATTGAACTACAAAGAACTAAAAGCAATGAAAAAATTAAAGGAAAACGATCAAAGGTACCTGAAAACCAAAACACATAAAATAAACATCGATAGCCATACTGTACATATAACTGAGACAGATTATTTATCTACATACTAGCGTACGCGACGTTTCCTAGGTCTAATTTCAGAGCCTTTCTAGGCACTATGTAATATATTATAGCCTTGTTGGCTATGTGAGTCTATTCCGAACACGTCAGAAATCCATCAAACCGGTTTGGATCTGACTGATCAGGAGATATCTATATTTCAAATATCTTATCCTCTCCCCCACACACCCTTCCTATTCCCTTTTTTTTAAATGGCATAGAATATTTTACCCTTTATATCTAACTTTGTTTTTTTAATTTTATTGCAATCGGTTCAGACGTAAATGCCAGTTTTTCCCCTTCGTCTCTGATCTAGGGCCTTACTCTGAAAACTGATGTAGATGATGTTTCAAATTTCATTAAAATCGGTTTAGTCGTTTCCCCCTGATTGATGCACGCTAAAACAAACAAACTTACAAAGAGATTTAATATATTGTTATGAAAATAAGATGATGGTAAAAAATAGTGGTAAATAAGTTACTTTCACTAAGAATAGTACGACAATTAGCTAGCAAATGTTGAGCAACCTCAATGGCAGCATAGGTAGAGGTGCGTGCTGTAAAACAGAAGATGATGAGTTCGCGCTTCCTAGAGCCCAAAAAAAAAAAGACAATTATTGTGTGAAGCCCTGGCAGATAAGTTAATAGAGACAAAAATAACAGGGAAGACTGCCTTATGTCGTGGAGTGCTCTGTGTGTGGACGATGGTTTAGGTTACTAAGCAAGGTATCCAGTAGTTCTTGTCTCGCCAGGGGCAGAGAGTAAGAAATAAAGAATTTGTAATGTGCCACAGTGGTATTTGCTATCAAAAGAATCTGTACGTGCCCAAAAGGGAAATACGTAACGAAAAGAAACTTATCGAGTTTTGAGCTAAAGTAGGCGAACAAGATGAGATTAGGGGCACAACACATGGTTCATTGATTGAAATTTAAACACAATTCGAAGACTCATTTAATAAACTACAATTACACAAAACCAAAGACGGGAAATCTTGCTAGGTAAAGATAGCTAGCTAAGATGAATAAAGGCTGACATCATAAAAGCAGTTTGCATTAGTCATAGTTTTGGCAATGACGCAAGTTCATTTATGCATGGCAATTATTTTCAATGTGCCATATCTGTCAAATTTGTGTGCTCAGTCTGAATGGCAAACTTTTTAGAATTTCTTATTTTAATTTGGGGTGGAAATGGTGGATCAGTAAAATGTCAAATTTTTATTTACGCAAATAAATGAAAGAAAGAAACTAATCATAGAAGTGCGTCTGAGATATGAGCCAGATTTAATTGCTAAAGAGAGAAAAAGAAACAGGAAATTATATCAATAAACTAATCAAAAGTTGCTTCACAAAGTACACTTTGTGGTTGCGCGTTCATAAATGTACCAAAATGTCATTGCATGATTTGACAACGCCGTGTTGCCAGAAAATGTTGCTTTACCTTACAAACGAATTTCTTTGCAGGATTGCATTGCAAACGTTATTTATTAAGTCAGCAGTCAGTGTTTGACTAAAAGAAATAAAATTATTGTTTTTCTATACTCTTGTGTAAAACTGCTGTCATAAATAAAGCTTGAATTTTATTATTTTTTTTAACTTGAAATATACATACATATATTTTAAAAGCACAAATCAATTTGCTTATATTAATTAATTTGTGTTTTTATGATTTTTTAGGTTGCTGACGAAGCTTTAGTATGGGATGACTCTGCATTAACTATAACCATTAATCCCATGCAAAGTGATGTTGTTTCCGAAGCCAGTTCAGACTCTGAGAATTCTGATTCCGATGACGAAGATTGTAAGTTGCTTCAATAAAATTATTAAAGATAAACTTTTCAGGCAACACATAAAATCTTATTTGCTGCAATTTACTGTATCAAATTTTGGCAGCAAATTTAAACTATAGTTAATATATTGAAAAACTTTTATTAATTGAGCAGTTTAAGTATATAATTAAAAAAGCAATCTTTAGTCAGGCTTTTTATTGAATTGAAGTAGGGCGGATTTCTTTAGCGCGAAGAATATGCCTTGTTTAAACGCTCTATCTGTCATCGAACTCAGAAGATATTCTTTATCAAGGATAATTTGATTAGGATTGTTTGAAAAAGTGTCTTTAGGATTCTTAAAAAGTAACGCTGGTACGTTCCTGAAAAAAGCATCCAAAATATCAGATTTTTCTTTACTACGCCACTCATAACTGCGTAATTAAAAAATTATTCCGCTTCCATATTTTTCTCCGTCCCCTCATGACTTCTCAAATCACAAGCGCTGACAAATGGATTCGCCAGGTAGTTTAACACGGTGTTTTTCAAAGTCGTCTATTCTCACAAGCACGTCAGCTATAGTCGTAGTATGAGTAGTTCCATCATTAAAAACGACTAAGCAATGTATGTAAAAAAGAAAGATATCAAAGCAAAAAATTTGTCAGCCTCCAAAAACCAACCTCAATGCATTTCTAAATATTAATTAAAGATTTGTTTGTTTATTTGGAATCTTAAATATATTTAAACCATTTATAAGTAATCGTGTCTTAAATCTAACTATGGTACTATGTATTATACATAGTTGATTAAATACAGCCAGTGCAGGGAAAAAAGAATAATTATTCATGGTTAATGCTGTCATTTTATATAAAGGGTCCGCCAAATAACCTTTTTTTTAAATGCTATAAAAAAACTACTATTTTTATTTGAAAGTACAATCCTTCCGGTAAATAATGGAAAATAATTTCATTCAAATGGCTGCCTCGGCTGGTTATGCAGTAGAGTCAATTGCCTCTGGCTTGTCGGCGTAACACTTATCTTTGACGGCACCCTACAAATAATAGTACAACGGTGTCAAATCGCAGCTTCGAGGTGGCCAAACGACATCAGCTCTGCGGTTGATAATGCGATCTTCAAAAACAGGGCGCAAAACATCAATGCCCCTATTACGGTTTACAACTCAACTCAGTTGAGTTGTAATTGGAACAACTCAACTTTCAAACAACACAACTCTCTTTCGGTATTATGAATTACAACTTATTTTAGTTGAAGTTGTTTCGGTGCTGCCAACATATAAATGTAAAATATGACAGATGCATTTATGACAAAAAAATTAAACAACAATTTGAATTTAAAATTTTATAAAAGTGTGTGTTTTTTTTAATAAGTAATAAAATGGACAAAAGTACAGACATATTTTACAATGACGAAAGTACTGATAATGTTACTGATATGCTGCGGATACGAAAAAGTCTACGCGATTACTCAAATCCCTTGGAACTTCCAGCCGCCAAGTAAGAAAAGATTTAAGTGATATTTAAGCAGAATTTTAATATATGTATTTTTGTGTAGATTTACCAGTTACTTTGTCTTCTCTTTCAGAATTTTCCGCTGACGGGGGAGTAATCTCAACCCCAAATAAACGGCCGGCAGGCGAGACTTGCTCTCGTATTTGTATGAGCTCCGCCACACTTTCCTCCAATGGAGTTAAAGAAACTTCTTGTGAGGGGCCACCACCAGTTGCAAGGAAGTTGTTTCGGTTATTGGCAAGTTTTCTCTTTAAGTTTGCCTTGTAGTGTACCCAAACCTACAATAGTATTTAATTACTATTGAACTTTCATTGTATTGGTTTTATTTCATTATATCTACTTACACGTCCCCATTCCTGCGCTGTTCTTGATGGTGGTCCTAAGCTATTCAGCTCCAAGGCAGATTCCTCCCACAATTCTTTACTTTTATTTTAGGAAGATCCGAATTGTAGCTTGCCTCGACCAGTTTCGGGATACTTTTCCATTAATTCAACAAGCTTTTCAAACTGTTGTTTTGTAGTAACTTTATTTTTGCTATAAATTTATTAAAAATTTATAATAAATTTGTTAAAATTTTATAGTTAATATATAATTTTAAGATAATTTCAAAAATTTTACTCCCTGCTCTCCATTTTCAATAACAATGTGTTTAAAACAACTGCTAAACATCAGTTGTAATTTTTTTACGTTTTTTTCAACCACACCAGCACAGAGTTGTAATGCGTAATGCCACAAAAAAGTTGTAATATTCTAAAATTACAACCTTATTATTTTTGACAAGTTAAGTTGTAATTCACAATACCAAATAAAAAAATTTCAACTGAAATAAAGTTGAGTTGTAAACCGTAATAGGGGCACAAGTGTAGCTTCGGCTGTGTGGCACATAGCGTCGTGTTGGAACCAAATTTTTGCCAATATCCTCCTCTTCAGTTTTTGTGAACAAAAATTTTTTCAACATCGCCCGATAACGATCGCCATTGACTGCAACGGCCACTCCTTTTCAAAGAAAAATGGGCCAACTATGCCTCTGGACCAAAATCCCCACCAAACAGTGACTTGTTTTGGATGCACCGGCTTTTCAATGTATGACTGCGGGTTTTCTGTGCCCCAAATGCGACAATATTGCTTGTTTACATACCCTCCAAGATCAAAATCAGCTTCATCTGAAAAGATGATTTTTTTTTTGCAAAATCGGCATCTTCTGTAAGTCGATCGCAGGCCCACTTAGCGAAGAGAAAACGCATTGGATGGTCAGTTGGCTTCAACTCCTGAACCAATTGGACTTTGTAAGGCGTTATACCAAGGACTTTATGCAAAATTCGTCTCAATGATGTCTCCGAAATGTTCAATTGTTGAGAACGACGGTGAATTGATGTTGATGGCGCTTCACGCACAGTTTCTGCCACAGCAGCAATATTCTCGGGTGTACGCACTGTTTTTGGCTTTTCAAGCTTTGATTTATCGATGAGGATGCCACTTTTTTTCACAAAATAACGATGCGGAGCTGACGGTGCTTCTCTTCTTCCGAAATCCCTACGCAATTTTCGCACACATTCTGCAACATTACCATGATTTTCAAAGTAATGTCACAATATTTACCAGCGTTGTTCAAGCGTATGCACAACCATATTCGTTCAGCGGAAGGATAAAACTAATTATGTTACCTTTTTGAATATGATATAGTAGAGAAGATAGGTGTCGACGAAGAGTGGAAAATAAAGAGCATATATATTTCCAACAATGCATATGATTTTGTTAATTTGGCAGATGCTGGGATACGAACTTAAGCCACGAAACTAGTCACAGCCTTCGTAGTCAGCCTGCTAACCTTCTACGCCACAACACCTCTCTAATATTGGAACACACAGCAAGCTAGCATGTGCATGTGCTGAATGTGCTTTAACCTTATTTAAGTATGTTTTTGCACTTTTTACTACATACGAGGGCTGCTATATATATTTCTGGCCTGGCAACACTGAGTGCTGCCAAGTGCAATCTGACATTTCCATTGGAAAGTTTGTCATTTTTAAGCATAATCGCACTCAAAACGTTTTGACGTACGACCATAATTTGTGTTGTTAACAGTGACTTGAAAAAATTAATATAGAAAAAAATGGAATTAACTCGTGAACATTTTCGTGCCATCATTTTTCACAACTTTCGACGTGGATTATCACGACAAGAGTGCATTGATGAACTTAAATCTTTGTATGGCGATGAAGCACCATCCTATAGCACTGTGAAAAATTGGTATAATGAATTTAATCGTGGCCGAAGTTCGCTCAAAGACGAATTCCGTGAAGGTCGTCCAAAAAACGGCTGTTGTGCCAGAGAACATTGATGCCGTGCGTGAACTCATAATGCAAGATCGACATGCGACATACCGAGAGATAGAGACATCCTTGGACATTTCTTCCACCAGCATACATTCAATACTGCATGAACACCTGGCCGTAAAAAGGTTTGTTCTCGTTGGATCCCGCAAAATTTGAAAGTCGCTCAAAAAAAGGCTCGTGTCGTTTGGTGCAAAGAAATATTGGAAAAATACGATTGCGGTGCTTCAAAAGACGTTTATAAGATCGTCACAGGTGACGAATCATGGATCTATGCGTATGAGCCCGAAACGAAACAACAATCGACCGTGTGGGTCTTCAAAGACGAGCAAAATCCAACGAAAGTTGTTCGTGAAAGAAGCACTTCGAAGCAAATGGTCGCCTGTTTCTTCGGCAAAACTGGTCATGTGGCGACTGTTCCGCTTGAGCAACGTAGGGCGGTCACTTCTGAGTGGTACACTACAATTTGTTTGCCTGAAGTCATCGGAGAAATTCGAAAAACCAACAAGAGAAGACGAATCATTGTTCACCATGACAATGAGAGCTCTCACACATCGGCTCAAACCAGAGCGTTTTTGACCGGCCAAAACGTCGAATTAATGGGTCATCCGCCGTACAGCCCTGACTTGGCACCTAATGACTTCTTCTTGTTTCCGCACATCAAGAAAAAAATGCGTGGTCAACGATTTTCGTCGCCAGAAGAAGCTGTTGAACTGTTCAAAAACCATGTTTTAGAGGTGTCTCAATCGGAGTGGAAAAAGTGCTTCGACAACTGGTTTGAGCGCATGCAAAAGTGTATAAATCATGCTGGAGAATACTTTGAAAAACAATAAAACCATTTTTGATTATAAATATTCGCATTTTCACTATTAGGCCAGAAATATATAGAGCAGCCCTCGTAGAGTTCTATATTCGGGTAAGCCGAATTTTATATACGCTTCTCCATTTATGTAAATCTAGTATAGTGAAGTAACTCCACTAACAGAGAATTAAAAAATAAGAAAAAAATTAAGTACTACGTACATACATATACCTATATAAATTTACATAAAATTGTCACCGGCTCTTAATGGGTTTTTAAAAAATGTTAGTATTTCCTTAAAGATCTCTTCAAAAGCTTTTAAATGATACTCATATTGATATTTTAAAAAATTTTGAAAGTTCTATGAATCGTAACTCGGAAAATATGGGCGAGTGCCAATTTTTTCAGTTGATACTTTTTTCTTATTTTTTAATACTCTATCGCCCCATATATTTGTTTTTTTGATTGAATTACTTCATTGTTCCAAATGTTATGAAAAAATTAGAGGCAGGCGTAATGTTTTGCTCGCTACCTCGTGGGATATGGACCGTGCTGATTTTCAATAGCACCTCTGTCGAAACTATGACTAATCGATTGGCGTATTTCCTGTAGCTGATAAAGTGCCTTAGCAACCTTTATTTCAACACTTATACAGACGGACTTCACTTCTACTTTATGGGGTCGGAAATGGATATCGTAGAAATTACAAACGGAATGACAAAGTTATATTACCTCTTTGCATCTTTTGTGTTGAAGAGTATTAAAAGAAGGCGTTTATCAATTCTGCTAAATGTTGCTTTTTTTACTTTTGTTCCCGGAGAGCTCGGTCATTTCTGAACAGATTTTAAACAATTTTTCTTTATTCGAAAGGTGATGCTTGCAGATTGGTTCATTTTTTAAGACAGTTCATAATTTTAAAAATTAAAGAGTGTCCCCATTTAACATTCATGTTTTTATATGTAATGTGTTAAAAAATATGCGTATCAATATAGCTCTGATTAGCAAATTCAACTAAAAATTAAAAGGTGTCCCAATAGGTGACGTGAAATGACTTATATGGGCCTATCTTTTACACCGTTTTAGAAAAACGGTTGCAAATTGGACAGAACGTCGATTGCTATGACCGTTATAGTAACAAGTATTAAAATTTAAAATTATTAATTAAAAGGTGCGCCAAGAGTTTATTTAAATTTATAATATGGCCATACTTTTGAAAGCTTGCTAAGCCTTTTATAACAACAAGTTTATAATTTGAATCTAAAAATAAAGAGTATTCCCAAAATTAATGTAATTTGACCTATAACTGGTCTTTTGAACTGTTATATACAATCACTTGAAAGTTAGATAGAATATCCACTACTTTGATTGGTATAATAAGAAGTATAATACGTATTTTAAATTATTAATCAAAGGGTGTTACAATAGTAAATGTAATTTGATGTATATGGCCAAACTGTTGAACCGTTATAGACGGGCGGTTAAAATTTACAACGAACCTGATTGCTAAGTCTACTATAACAGCAAGTATATAATTTGAATTTGAAAATTAAAGGGTGTATATATCCAACCTGTTAAACAGTTGTAGACAGACGGTTGAATTGGCTGTAGTGCAAATCCGCTATAACAAGTATAAACTTTGGAGATGGAATACAAGGGTGTCCCAATTGTTAATGCAATTTAATGTTCGTCACGATACTTTTGAATCGTTATAGACAGACAGATGATATCTGATTTGAAATCGGGTTTTTGCAAGAATTATTAGATATATTCGATTAATTATCGGAAAGCTTGCCGAAGTAACAACTTTATTTAATTAGAATCTGGTTTTTTACCACTGTTACTTTTATAAAACAGAACATGAATAATTTTTTCAAAAACATAACTTTCAAATATGATGGTGAGACCTGCAGAACTATGAAGGAATACTGCAACGAGATAAAAAGACTGGCAGAAAAACAACAAAGACTTCGATTTTTACTATCATGTAGGACGTATGGTTTAGTACCTAATCACACAAAAAACACAACAACACAGGTAACAAAATTGTTCACATGTGAGACTGTCAAAGGTAAACTGACGAAAATTGAATACAATTTTCACAAGAAAATTCTTAACCTCGAAATATCACAAACAAACACTGAATTAAAACAAATTAGAAGAAAACTTTACCACCTTAAAACTGTATACAAAATTTTGTGACAACAGAGGACTTTGAAACATTTATAAAAAACAAACAGAGAGAGCAAGACACATAATGACAAATACCAAAGAAAAACTAATTAAAAGTTAAATACACTTAAAGAAAAACAATTTAAAAAACATGGACTAATGTAAGTGGCTATTGTCTATTGGGAAAAAATTTTCTATACCCGTAAACAGACAAATTTTTTCACCACTATATGTGATAGCAGATATTGAGCAGTGCATCCAACAAATTGAAGATAGCAGAGTTTGGGAAAAAGAACTAACAAGAACAAAATAAGCCAACAGGGTCACACAATTTAAAAGAAATATAAATAACAATCAAAAAGAAAAATTTATTATGGCTGTTTTTGAAAAAACGAAAAAATTTTTACGCAAACATAAAGACATAATTCTAACACAAGCAGACAAAGGTAACAAAAACAAGATTATGATAAAAAAAACGGAAAAATTACTAGAGGCCAAGAACACATATCGAATTACAAGAATAAACCCTACTCCAAAATTAATAAAAACAAATAACCACATAATAAATGAATTACATAAAACAGAATATATAGACAACTGGCAAAAACACATACTTACTTGTTCCGCCGCAACAGCTCCGAGAATTTATGGACTACCGAAAATACATAAACCCAACATGCCTCTCAGACCCATAGTGTCATCAGTTCAAGTACCATGTTACAAGCTCAGCAAATACGTAGGATCAATACTCAAAAACATAATTTCAGATAAATATAACGTAAAAAATTCTTTTAAAGTAAAACAACAACTGAAAAATATAAAACTGGATGCCAATGACACTATATTTTCTTTTGACGTTATTGCACTCTTCACGAATATACCAATTAATACTGCTATTAACAACATAATGGATAAGTGGAACTAAATAAAAAAAAAATACCACGTTCAAAATTTTTAGAAGTTTTAAAATTTTGCCTGTATGACAACAATTATTTTGTATACGATAACAAAGTATATAATCAAATATTTGGTATGCCAATGGGAAACCCGCTCTCACCTACAGTTGCCGACATCGATTAGACAATTTACTGGACGTAGCATTAGCCGAATTGAAGGACAAAAATATTCAAATTAAGTACGAAGCAAAATACGTAGATGATATTTTAGCTATAATCTACATTAACGACAAAGAAGAAATACTTGACACATTAAATAAATACCACCCCAAAATTCAGTTTACTATGGAAGTAGAGATGGACAATAGGATAACATACCTTGGTATGATGCTAGTTCAAAATGAAAAAAAAATAACATTTGACTGGTATCAAAAAGAAATTTCATCAGGCAGGATCACCAATTTTAATGCTACACAACCAAAATCTCAAATAATAAACACGGCCAAAAACCTTATACAACGAGTACTGGACATCAGCGACAATATATACCATTCACAAAATATTCAAAAAATTAACGACATATTGATCAATAACAGCTTCCCCATAAAGTTAATAAAGTCTCTAATAACAGCATACAAACCAATACAAAACAGCAACAATGGTAACACCAATATAAAAAACAATTTTACAGTGTAATATACATACCTGGCCTAACCGACAACAACAGTATAAAAACAACAATAAATAAAATTGACATAAGCTTTGCATTAAAGACGTGCACCAGTATATCCAACAGTATGGCAAAAACAGATATATCATATACATAACAAGTAAAACAGATACAAAAGAACGCATGAGTGTAGTTGATATTGTATGCTTTCGCTTGTGCGTACTCACACTATGAATATAAACACATACAGTTGTTTATGGTATTGCATAGAGTAAGCAAATTATCAGTTTTTTACTCTCAAATATCTGTTGTACCATGAGTATTTGGATATATCAGTTTATGAAACAGATATTTTTGATACTTGTGTGCTGCTTATGATAGAGGCGAGAACTAGTAAGCAGTATTTTAACTTCGTAGTAATAACCCGAATTGTAATTGTTTAGCTTTAGTAATTAGTTTATATGAACTGTTGTTATAATTTTCGGTAATAACCGTCGTCACTGGCTGTGTACTTTATATACTGGCAGAATCAACCCAATTAATTTAATACTAGTTTATATGATTTTAAATGTAGAATTAGAAATATTTATAATATTAATGAAAATTTTATTTTATAAAAACAAATGGAAAATTAATAAATTGTTCTCTAGTTGCGCGTTGAGTTATAAGGATAGAATTAATTTAATTAAGAAATTTTATTGTATGTTTATTTAAAAATATTAATTCCTCTTTAATAAAAACTAGTAAAAAGTTAAAATTAATATATAAAAATAGGTTTATTACATACATCTGTACAAACATATGTACATAAAAATAGGAGTTCCAAAATTTTCAATAAAAAAAATTAGGGAAAACATTTACATTTCTAGAATACACCCAGTAATAATGTTGTCCCTTTTATATATGTACGTATTAAATAACGCAGTTTTTATTTTCTATGCACTTAGAAGGATATCATAGTTATGTTATTTGTGCATTAAAAATTTCTAAAATTTCTAACATTTACTAAAAAAAAACCTCTTTTCTGCATTAAAGAAAAGTCCTATAGCTTAAAAAAATAGAGAGTAAAAATTATTCGAAATTAAAAAATTATTGAAAAAAAAAAATAAAAGAGTACAATGGACAAGCTCGTTGTAACTGCTTACCAAAGGATAGTCAGCTTAACAACGGTAAATATAAAATATTATTTTTATTTTTGCTAAAAATGTTTAAATATTCATACTTCATTTTAAAATTTTAAAAATAATTTGGATTCAAAAGGTATTTTAAAGCAAACTTAACATAAAAAATTAAATATTTTTTAATTGATTTTAAATTATCAGGCTTTTCGTCTCTCTAAATATAGAAACATGCATACATATATTTATTTAGTTATTGTGTCTTTAGAACTGTTGTAATTGTTGGTAAAAGTTGTTAAAAAACATAATAGTAATTTTAATACAATTGTTACCGCCGCCACTGTATTTTGTATTCTATTGTAGCTTACTTACATACAAACACACATATATGTACATAAACAAAAATTCCTTATTTTACATATCTTCTCATTCCACCGTTGTCCTTATTTACTTTATTAAAATATTCATTTAAATTATACTAAATTTGTAACTGTTCCGCTTAATAACGGTAGTCTCTTGTTTTGTAAAATATTTAACATCGAAAGATCATTTTTAAAAGTAAAAAGAAGTAGTTCTTATTGTGACACGGTGGAAACAAGTTGTTTTAAAGCGCGATATACGCAAATTAATAATTAATAAACAAAACGTGCATATTTAAGCAAAAGTAAAGTGTTTTAATATTAATATTGTGTAGCTCTTAAAAGTTTGTATTACGCCGTGCGAACTCAACATTCTTTAAAACAACTTTACATAAAAACAATTTAGTTGAAAACAAAAAAAAAAAAATACAATTTGTACATAAATCTTGTGTGTATCTCTTAAAATCAATATATCGCAATTTTATTAAAAAAAATTAAAAATTAAATCGTGTTTAATAAAAGACTAAATAAAATGTCTCAAACCGATTTTAATTGTAATAAATGCGAATTAAAAGACACCGATCGTATGGTGCAGTGTGATTCCTGCGATAAATGGTATCATTTTGAGTGTGTAGGGGTAGACTCAAATATTGCTAATGAAAGCTGGAGTTGTTCAAAATGCCACGAAAAATCAGTGGTCCAAATGAACATGCTCAAAACTACTCAACAATTGCCGCTGGTTGATACAATCGCCGAATTTTCTTACGGAACGCAAGGAACGTCGTCATCTACAAATTACGAATGCACTAGAAAACCAAATAATGTGCCTAAATCAACGACTATTGCCCAAAATGCAATAGAAACGTTAAAATCGTCTCAGTCAACCGTCGTGCAAGATAATGATTCCAGTAAACGGCACTATGAAACTCCCTGTGCTTCGAAGTTGTCCTCTCAAACACAGCTTCGGCTGCAAATGTTGGAGGAAGAAAAAGAGATTCAACGCCAGTATTTGGAAAAGAAATATAGAATACTTTCTCAAGGTGACTCAATGGAGCCGTCGTGTTCCTTTTCACAAACATTTTCGTCTTCCCAACCAACAGCTACGCAGATTGCAGCAAGACAGGTAATACCTAAAGAACTTCCAAATTTTGATGGTAACCCAGAAGATTGGCCGCTCTTTATCAGCAATTATAGGAATAGCACAGAATTAGCCGGTTACACTGATGGTGAAAATTTAATGCGCCTTCAGTCGTGTCTCCGTGGTCGTGCTAAAGAACTGGTAAAAAGTAAATTGCTAGTTCCATCTATGGTGGGCGAAATAATTCAAACTCTTGAAATGTGTTTCGGTCGTCCAGAGCATATACTTGACTCTATGATAGAAAAGGCAACAAAAATTCCTCCATTAAAAGACAAATTAGACAGTATTATTGAATTCGCTCTTACTATTCGAAACATTTGCTCGACGATGGAAGCTTGCAATATGACGGCTCATTTAAATAACCCAATGCTTGTTAAAACTTTAGTCGAAAAATTGCCAAACAATCATAAGCTCAATTGGGCTATGCACCCAAAAGAAAATAAGGTTCCCATAGTGAAATTGTTTAGCGATTGGATATACGCTATAGCTGTTGCAGCTAGCCAAGTAGTATCCCCAGCAATGTGTAAGAAAAGCGGTTCAGTGAATACGCATCAAAGTAGCACAAATAAGCCAATTTGTTTTTCATGCAAAAGCGAGGCTCATAAAATCCAGACTTGTGGTGAGTTCGCATTATTAAATTTAGATGCTAAATGGAATTTAGTAAAAGAAAATAAATTGTGCCGTCAGTGTCTAAATCTTCATCGTCGTAAATGTTTCTCAAACAAACAATGCGGTATTAATGGCTGTACATTAAAGCATCACCCATTGTTGCACAAGCATGCTAATGTGCCCGAACGAAGAGAAATAGTAAACGCACATAGTGATGAAGAGAGATCGTGTTTCAGAATACTACCAATCCGTGTTTACTTTAATGGTGGCTTTGAAGATACATACGCGTTTTTGGATGAAGGCTCATCAGTGACTCTAATGGAGCAAACATTTTTTAACAAACTGGGACTAAAAGGTAAGAGTGAACCTCTAGAGCTACGATGGACAGGCAATACTACACGGTCTGAAGATGATTCAATGAAAATTAATCTGGAAGTTTCTAGCGTACAAGCTAAATCCAAAATCTCTTTATACGACGTCCGTACAGTTAAAAACCTTGATTTGCCCATTCAGTCTCTGAATTTTGCTGAAATATTAAAAGCTAGCCCGTATCTCAAAGGCCTACCAGTAAAATCATATAAAAATGCCAAACCAATGATTTTGATTGGGCTCAACAATTGGAGAGTGGCAGTTCCGATGAAAATAAGAGAAGGTGACCGTGGGCAACTAATAGCAACAAAAACACGCTTAGGCTGGACGTTGCAGGGTGGTGGAAAAATTTCCGAAAAGTCAGCCTCATTAAACATTCATACATGTAAGTGCGAGGACCGGTATAAGGAGCTTCACGATGAAGTAAAAGAGTATTTTGCCCTAGAAGTCTCGCAGGAGAAAAATATTTTATCAGCCGAAGATGAAAAAGCCATGCAGATTCTTCAGAGTACAACTGTAAAGAAAGAACAACAATTTGAGGTAAATTTGCTTTGGAGAAATAAACAAGTATCGTTGCCCGATAGTTACGAGGTCGCATGTCATCGATTAAAGTGTCTGCAGAAAAAGTTTATAAAGGATCCACAACTACAGCAAACCATGCAAGCTCAAATTGATAAACTTCTGCTTAAAGGCTACGCAAGAAAGGTGTTGGGCTCAGAAGTATATTCATATCCCGGTCGTACGTGGTATCTCCCAATTTTTGTAGCACTTAATCCTAACAAACCAGGTAAAATACGTCTAGTATGGGATGCAGCAGCAAAGTCGAACGGTGAATCCCTTAACGATTTTTTATTAAGTGGTCCTGACCTGCTCACCTCGCTCTTTAATATTTTAATTGAATTCCGAGTTGGTCAAATCGCGATTTGCGGCGACATAGCTGAAATGTTTCATCGAATTAAAGTAAAGGATGAAGATATGCACACACAACGATTTCTGTGGCCCGCAAGCAGTAATCAAAGTGAACGTCCTACTATGTACGTGATGAAGGCATTAACTTTCGGCCTTAACTGCGCGCCGTGCATTGCCCATTTTGTTCGAAACAAAAATGCAGAAGAATTTCGCGATAAGTATCCCCGAGCATTTAAAGCAATTACGAGCTACCACTACATGGACGATTTTATCGACAGCGTCGACTCAGAAGAAGAGGCCCTTGAACTGGCGACAAACGTTAAGATGATCCACGCTTCTGGAGGTTTCCATATGAGAAATTGGGCTACAAACTCTACTTTAGTTAGGCAACATTTATGCGACGATGAATCAGCCGCAAGAAATTTGTTTGGAGCGGTGGAGAAAATTCTCGGTATGTATTGGGAATCCAATAATGATTTTTTTCGGTATAACTCCAGATTCTCAAGGCTTAAAAGAGATGTGTTTCAAACGAATGTGGTTCCCACTAAAAGAGAAGTCCTTCAAGTTCTGATGTCAATATTTGATCCACTTGGACTTGTCTCACATTTTACAATTGGCTTGAAAATTTTACTGCAAGATGTTTGGCGCTCAGGCACACAGTGGGACGAAGAACTTAATAAGGAGCTGTTTGTAAAATGGCATTTGTGGCTCTCGAATTTGAGCAAAATATCATCTATAGTTATCCCTAGATGCTACTCTAAACTTCTCAGAATAACTGCTGATGTACAACTGCATACGTTCGCTGATGCAGGCGAAAATGCATATGCAGCCGTAAGCTACTTTCGAGTTAAATATAATGATGACGTCGACGTGTCGATTGTCGCAGCTAAGTCAAAGGTTGCTCCTTTAAAGCCTATGTCAATACCCCGATTAGAATTGCAAGCAGCTTTATTAGGCGCCCGCTTAGCCACGAAAATCCAGAGTGCTACAAGGCTTCGTTGTTCAGAACGCTTCTTTTGGTCCGATTCCAAGACGGTTTTGAAATGGTTGTCTATGGATCCGAAAAACTTCAAGGCATTCGTAATGTATAGAGTCGGTGAAATTTTGGAATCAACCGACACAACCCAGTGGAATTGGGTTCCAACAAATTTAAATCCTGCTGATTTTGCTACAAAAGTAGGTCCAACAGATAACGATATGTGGACGACAGGACCCGAGTTTCTGAAGCGCAATAAAAGTGAATGGCCAAAATCTGCAGATTTAGGTAACCCCGATAATGAAGAGGTACGTAATCGTCTTTTGCATATCGATTTGCTTAAAAGTTTCTCTATAAATTTCGAATATTTCTCATGTTGGAGACGACTCTATAGAGCTTTAGCCCTGTTTCTGTTTTATATAGAAAAATTAAAGTCTGTAGTCCACGGCTTCAAAATACAAGACGACAATATATTTGAACGTATCAGAAAATCCAAAAATATCTTATTTAAATGCGCGCAACTCGGCGAATTTTCTGATGAGATATGGAGTCTGCAGAACTGTAAAGAGATCGAGAGAAGCAGTCAATTAAAGCAATTCAACGTTTTTCTGGACGAAGATGGTGTAATTCGGACTTGTGGCAGAGCAAACACGTTAAGCTGCAATCAAGCGATAGTTTTACCTCATGGCCACTATATAACTTTTCTCGTAGTCCGATATTATCATGAAAATTACCATCATTGTATGCACGAAGCAGTGATCTGTAGAATAAAGTCATATTTCTATATCCCCAAATTAAGAGCTCTCTATAAAGTAGTTCGACGGAAGTGTCAATTTTGTAAAAACGAAGCAGCTGTGCCCCAACTACCACAAATGGCCTGTTTGCCGCTAGCTCGACTAGCAAGTTTTGAACGTCCATTTACTTACGTTGGTATTGACTTTTTTGGCCCTTTATATGTAAACGTTGGCAGACGTAAAGAAAAAAGATGGGGTGTACTGTTTACTTGCCTGACAGTGCGAGCACTACATATTGAAGTGGCACATAGTCTCGACACAAGTTCGTGTATTATGTGTATACAAAATTTCATAAGTCGACGTGGCACTCCAAGAGAAATATATACAGATAATGGCACTAATTTCAAAGCTGTGGAAAAAATCATCCGAGAAGAAAATTTAAGTCTTCGACAAGTCTCCTCGAAATACGACGAAATTAAATGGTGGTTCAACCCTCCAGCTGCTCCACATATGGGCGGTGCATGGGAGCGATTGGTAAGGACGGTTAAATCAAATCTTCACACCATGTGCCCTGCATTTAAATTCAACGACGAAACTCTAAGATGTGCCCTATGGGAAGTTGAGTTCATCATAAACTCTCGTCCATTGACATTTGTAGCCCTGGATTCATGTGAAGACGACCCCTTGACTCCAAATCATCTTCTTCTTGGGTCTGCTGCAGGCAACAAGCCTTTGTTAGAACACGATCATGATCTACGACACCGGTGGCACCAGACGCAAAAGTTTGCTAATCATTTCTGGCGAAGGTGGGTGCGAGAATATGGCCCAAGTTTAGTGCGACGCAGTAAGTGGTTCGAAAAAACAAAACCCCCGACAGTAGGAGATGTAGTCGTCATAGTCGATGATACGCTTCCACGAAATAGTTGGCCAAAGGGCATTATTACAAAAGTCTTTCCCGCGAAAGATGGTCAAGTTCGGCGTGTCGCGATCAAAACAAATTCCAGTACATATGAGAGGCCCGTGGCAAAAATAGCAGTCTTAGACGTCGGTAAAAAGGATGGCAAGCTCATGGGCACCTAACTCGCTTACGATGGGGGGAATGTTACCGCCGCCACTGTATTTTGTATTCTATTGTAGCTTACTTACATACAAACACACATATATGTACATAAACAAAAATTCCTTATTTTACATATCTTCTCATTCCACCGTTGTCCTTATTTACTTTATTAAAATATTCATTTAAATTATACTAAATTTGTAACTGTTCCGCTTAATAACGGTAGTCTCTTGTTTTGTAAAATATTTAACATCGAAAGATCATTTTTAAAAGTAAAAAGAAGTAGTTCTTATTGTGACACGGTGGAAACAAGTTGTTTTAAAGCGCGATATACGCAAATTAATAATTAATAAACAAAACGTGCATATTTAAGCAAAAGTAAAGTGTTTTAATATTAATATTGTGTAGCTCTTAAAAGTTTGTATTACGCCGTGCGAACTCAACAACAATTATACGCATTAGATTTATAAATTTTTGTTAAAGTTTTCAGTTTTGTATATTTAACTTCAATAAAACACAATAAAACAATTAAAAATATTGATCATGTTTAGAAACAATAATTTTATTTTTTAATTTTAATAAACCAATGCATATATACGTATGAATGGATATTAATTCGCAGCACAATAAGTACTTATGGTACAACCATCAATATCTGTTTATACCCGTTTGTGCAAAACATAGGAGAACAGATATGTTACTCTCATTCTCTCTTTACTCATTCGTATCCATCCAAAGAGAAAAAGTAACAATATCAGCTTATATCAGAAACACAAAAGTACTCATTTATACGCACTAATAAGAGTAGACACACAAAAACTGATACAAACAGATATATCTGTGCACGTCTTTACTTTGCATACAAGCCAAACAAAACATTAAATGCAATTTTTACAAAAACAAAAACACCAATAACAAAACTACAGCAAAACAATGTAGTTTACGAAATTCAATGTAATGCTATAAACACAATCAAAGGCTACCGACCATCGACTACCGACTACAAAAGTAGCTGGCTACAAAAATAACCAAGTTGCCAGCTACTTAATTCTTTTAACGACCATCGGCCACTAACTACAAAAAATAAACATCTGTTTTGACATACATGTATGTATTTAAGTTAACCAAAACAAAACAAACTTGATTTTTTTAAGTGAATTTGTGTAAAAAAAAATTTTAAATGTCTCAAGAAAATTTAATTAACTTTATAAATACTATTGCTAAAATAGTGGAAACAAAGACTTCAGCGTATGAAGTGTCCACGTCCATATTTGCATGTAAATTGAACTAATCATTTACATTAAACAATATAATAAATGTATATAAACAGTAAATATTACTATTATATACTTATCAATTTCAATAAAAAACCCCAAAAATAAATATAAATGAAACAAATTAGAAATTTATGAAAAAAGAACTAAATGGAAAATTTCACAAACAAAAAGTAAATGAAAAATGTATTTTTTTTTTTAAATCTTAATTTAATAATGGCAGGGGTATATAACTACAGCGCCAGGGTATCCCACAAGTATTTTGATATTACTAGTCTCTGCAGGAACTGCACATCAACCTATACCTTCGTATAGGAAGTGGAAAATCTTGTTGAATAAAAACTGTGCGCGTTGCGACTTCAATTATAACTTCACTTTTTTTTAAAAAATCTGCTCGCGCGCAGATGTTTCCCCTTCGAGATAAAGTAATAAACTGATGAAAAATGTAAACAAATTAACAGATGATTATTATTTTTCAATGGTGCCACTATAAAAGTTTTTCGCGTTCTTAATAGCGATATTTAATGTATTGCGTTTTTAAAAACACCATTTGATGCATTTATTGTATTGGCACCACTAATCTGTTTTTTGTAGCCAAGAAAAATAGAAATTAGCCTAAGTTGGCTACGGGCTACAAAAGTAGCCGTGTAGTCGGTAGTCGTGTAGCTGCTAAAATATTTATTCTCATAAGCACGCATGTATTCTATTTTTGACATCTTGTAGTCGATAATCGGTGGACATGATTATGTTTATAGCATAAAGGGGATGAAAATAATAACTACAATCTTATTTACATTGGAACAACTAAGAGAAGTTTAAAAACAAGAGTAAATGAGCACAAAGCTGATGTCAACAAAAACAGAGACAACACAGTATTGTCTCAGCATATAACACAAACAAAACATAAGCCTGATATTGACAATATAAAAATACTAGACAAAGTAAACAACGAGAAAAAGAGATACACCATAGAAAGCTTAAGAATACAACAAAAAATAAACAAAACAATGAATATTAAAGAGGACTCAGACAATTTAAGCGCCAGTTATAAACTCGCATTAATTTAAGCAGCAGTTTAAATTAAAAATTTTTGTGCTTGTTAATTCATGTTTAATATTGTTTTTTTATGGTTATTGTTATCAAAAATTTTTAATTTATTAATGTAAACTGCACTGTCATACTGTAAGTTAACATATTTTTGTACATTTTCGCGGTAATTGTTTTTAATAGTAACTGTGTTAAATTTCCTTCTTTTTAATTAAATAGACGACCCCTTGAGAAAGTGAACAAAAAATTCACGAAACGTTGGGGAAATATGTAATAAAAAATTGTGTTTTATTTACATGGATCAATTTATCCCTTATTAGCTTAGAATATAATATTATACATACGGAAATCAAAATTTGGTGGCCAAAAATAACAACAATAATAAATAAGTTATTATGTGTTGCTTGTATGTATTAATGTTTCGAGTTGCGTGGTTATACATATTTACTTAAACATATAATTAACGAAATATTAGTTTAGGGTATACATACACACACACACACACACATATATATATATATATATATATATATATATATATATTGTGCACGAATTTTTTCCTTTATATTAAATACATATACATATGTAACTCTAAATAAATAACAGATTCATAATATATAAAAAATGATAATATTTTGTATATATTCTTTCTATTTGTAGTAGCAAAGGGGCGATTTGCCAATGTCAGCCAACTAGAATGGGATAACTCCAACATGTTTTCCACGGCCGTAAATTAAATAAAAATACACTCATATACACAAGCAGCTTAAAATAAAGAGTAGAGCTAAAAAACAAACAACTTAATACAGAAAACTTTATTTTTAAGAAAAACATATATGAAGCAAATATATTTAAAAAAAAATAATAAACATATAATTTGTTTTGGTCGGCTTTGACCGATCATTAAATACTCTACACCAATGCAGGTATCCTTCCTCATGTGCAAGCAATCACGGACTTGTAGCATTCATGTTTTTTACACCTCAAGATGATTTATTTTTAAGCAAGTTTTATTTTACAGTTCCTCTTTTTTTCATCTTTATAAAGTAACGGTGATTGTTAATTCTTAAATGTAAAAGTTAGTGTCGAGTCTTCTTAAAATTTAAGTTTTTTGTTTAATAAATAAATTATTTTAATTTTAAGTTTATTTTTCATGAGTAATAAACATTTGCTGAGATGACATAAATGCATACATACTTTTATAAAGAAAGTTATAAGAATCAGTATGTATGCCATTGCTTGGTGTAAAGTAAATAAAACATGAAAACGGTTTGAAAATATTGCCTGTCTTTCTTGTTTTCTGCCATAATTTATTAATAACCTTTAAGTTAACTTCTCTCTCTCTCTATCTTTCGTTGAAAGCTTAATTCATAATTTGTTGTAGAACACAGCTGA
The DNA here is from genome assembly GCA_916610165.2 of Gymnosoma rotundatum. NCBI lineage: Eukaryota > Metazoa > Arthropoda > Insecta > Diptera > Tachinidae > Gymnosoma > Gymnosoma rotundatum. The sequence continues at coordinate 9,445,767 of OU744341.1, read as the reverse complement.
AGTGCTAAATTTTATAGCTTTGTTAACTTCATGTGCTGTAAAACCAACAAAACTAGCCGAGTAATTCAAATTTAAATTTCAGAAATGCGAACCCAGAACCAACCAACGCACGTGGGATATCTTGAAAATCTAGCCGGACATTACTTTTGTTTTTTGCTTATGTCTATCAAACAGCAACCCTTAAAAGAACTAATCTTACATCGGGAGTTTCCCATACTTTTGTTTAACAAATGCAACTTTTAAGGGCAACGAAAGTTCCAAAACCTTAACTAGGGCTAAGGAGATTATAAAATTCCATTTTAGTCCCGCCCCTTTTTTGGGCGTTGACATAAATTATTATTTAAAAAATAATGTAAGTATTAAAAGAAATGAAATACACGCCATAATACCATTAAAAATACAATTTTTTAATTTTTATTGGCAGGCGGAGCTTATCGCACCTCCGAAATATCCTTGAGTTATTTTTTTTTTTTTTGTAATTTTCGAAAAATATTTGTAAGCTTTTATGTCGAGATTAAGGTATCTTTCCAATGCCTAACCAATACCACCAGCCAAAAGTATAAATAAAAATAAATTTTTGTAATTTATTACTTTAAAGAATAAATTTCGTTTCAAAATAATTAACTTATTTATAACAATAGTGACAATAAATTTAATTAAAACAACTTTTCTTTTGCACTTCGATGATGATGAGTGGCTTTGTTGTTCTTCTTCTGTTTCTTCAAAACCTCTTCCGAATCTGAGGCCGCTTTTTTTTGAATAACAGCCCAATAGGCAACAATGTCAATTGTCCTGCAAATGTATTGTGTGACCACTTGATATGACTTCAGTAATCATTTTAATTTAGTTAGTAAAATTAATTCCAGTTATTTATGCATCTTATTCAGAATTAGCCAAAACTCTTTTGCCGTCGTGTTACTATCATTGGTGTTTCCGAATCCAGTTTACGATACATCCACTACTAGCTCTAATTTACTCCTAAATCTTTCTATCTTCACATACAACATCTTTTAAACATGTTATCAATCTACTTTAAGTACGATTAAGCAAAACATGAGTAACAAAAAGATGAGCAAAAAAAAAAAATTGCGCAAAATTTCGCGCTTGTTCTTCAATGATATAAAACATTTTACTCTCAAAAAGCTTTACAATTTTTACAAAAATTAAAAATTTAATTCGAACGCAATTTTTTATCATAAAAACAAAATTTTACTAAAAAATAATATAATAATTGTAAACATAGCCTTTGATAGAAAAAAAAAAAACAATACAAAATCTTTTTCGTATTGCCACAAAAAATACATACATCAAAACCGTAAAAAGTCAATAATAGCGAATGCAATCTACTGAACTTCTCTGTTTTTAGGTGTGTTCCGAAACGACAAATCTAAATTCTTGAAAATTCACTATATGACGCAGAATTTTGTAGTCTGACAAGCTGCGTACTTAAATTTTTATATTTTTTAATTTAAAATGTGTTTTAGTGTGGAACTAGATTTGCGAAACATTCCTAAGTACAACGTGGTAAAAAAATACTAAAAAAGAAAACTATAAGGTCGATATGAAAGGCATGGTTGAATTGAAAACCAATTTCAGTTCTTAGTAAGTGAATGCTTCGTATTTACTTTTATATACGATACTTAGATGAATTTTGACCACATTCTCATTCTCCTCGTGCAATTTTAGGCCTTGGCCAATATACGGAAGATACATTCTATTTGTGCACTTTTCTGCAATATTAATTTGTTGTCGAGAAAGAAGCCCACTTGGCTCTATTTTCTGATCCATTTGAGTTACCTGCGGAGTAAAAAAGAGAAAGTAAAATGTCGGAAAAGTGAATGTCAGAATAAAGAGAGAAAGAGGTGGGATGTGGGAGCCTTTGGATGTAGAAAGAAGAAGGAAGAAGCAGAAAAACCAGATTGCCTCAAATAAAATCTTTTAAATAAAAGTTTTTAATAATTGGTTAGTTGCCTTTACACGATAAACTTTTTATCTTTTTACTAAAAAAAAATAGAAAAATTTTGTGACTCCTAAGACATTTGAGAGACAAGTTATATTTTTGGCTTGCAGGTGTAGATTTGTAATTGAATCTTTTTAAGTTTTAACATTTTTGCTTTGTTTTTATGGAGTGAAACACAAATTAGTTATGCCAAAATCAGCTGATGTTAGATGGTTCTTAACTTCAAAATAGAACCCGCTCAAATAGCAATTTTGTCATAAGGCTTTTACATATGCATTTTTTACACAGCCATACATTACAAGCGTCAGTATAACTTTCACGGTATGAATATTGCATGGTCACATGCAAACAACATGTATAAAGACAGTTTAAAATTGCATTACGTTTAAAACCACCACACTCTTTAATTTTCATAATAATGTTGTTGGATAGTTCTGGTATCGCTCTTGTATTTTAAGAATGGCAAACACTATTAAAACCAACTAATAATTGTCAAACATTAAAAAAGAAATTTATATACATATAATACATTTTATTTTTTTAAAGGGCTTGATAACAATGTAACATTTAAAAACTGTTGTATATTACTTATTTTAGAATTTAAACAAAGGTATCAACAACAAGTTTGTAATATTTTACAGCATTACAGTTGTCAGTTTTAAGCTTATAGGTGATTTTATATTTAAAACCGCATTATTTCTCACATATCGATATAACATTCTTTTAAAAAATAATGATTTGCAATATTTTAATTTTGGAATATTCAAATTAATTGTTTAACGAATTCTTCAAATTTAGCTTATATAGAATTATTACGCCGAAATTATTGCAATAAATTAAGTGATTTGAATTGGATTACATTATTAAATTTATTATTATTTTAATTTTCTTTTAATTGTACATAGAAATGTGTTATTATTTTTACTATTATTAATACTGTTAAGTAAAATATACTACATAAAATTTTGTTATATGTTTTACTCTTTCCTCCAACTTAAAAAATCTATGCAGTCCCTAAATAGAAGTTAAATGTAAAAAATAACTAATAAACTTTTTGTAAAGAACATATTGAAGGTATAAGATATCAGTATTAAAATGGTACATCCTTCAATATGCCGAGTTAGTGGTCTGTTTGTGTGTGTTATAAAGCATGCTTGAAAAATGATTAATTATTGTAGCACCATGAATAAAGGCAATTGCATGATGAAATGAAACAATTTATTTTAATTTAAAAACTAATTTTTATAATTTTCTAGTTTTCCAGAGGCTTTATTTTGGTGTAGTATTGTATTGGACGTTCATTGTTCACTTAATAATTAGAAATAATGCAAAACTGTCAGCTTTTTGACTATATTTTAATTCATAATCGAGGTTGCCGTGAAGGATTCCTAATAATTAAATTTAACTTTTAAGGCCATATTTTTTAAAAACACAACTTCGAAGTTACTTATTTCTTCTAATTAAAAAATATGTAATCATAAGATTCCCTGTCATAACCTGCCTGCAAGGTCTATGCTATTCGCAGTTGACTTTAGCTTTGGAAGCAAGACTACTTACTTGTTATTTTTTAAATTGTGCACGAAAGAAAAACATGGTAACTATGGTAGCATGGTTGATTCTATGAAAATTATTCTTTTTTCTTTCGAAATAATGCCAAAAAAAATTGATTTTGGTTTTTATATTTATTAATTAATTTTTTTTTAATTTATCCTAATCCTTAATATTAATTTTATTATGAACTATATCAGGAAGCCACTTGTTTGGCTATTTTTTTTTATTTTAATTTTCTAATGCCAAACTTACAGACGAAATCTGATCCTCCCTTGAGCATTTGTCGAACAGTTAAAACAAAAGAATTTATGATGTAGTTAAATGCAAAACTTACGAAATAAATTATATTATTTTTTTAGTTGTTTTTCAACTTGCATATGTATATATAAATTCCTAAAAAGCTTTTGTTGTGATTTGGATATCGACAAAATTATATTTAACCCTATCATGATTAAGTAAAGTTTATTCCCCTCGATGTGAAAATTGGTGTCATGGATTTCCCATGAAATATTTGTTCCCTTCATTGGGCAGCTGTTCAAAAAAGAAGCTATCAGTGCACATTAAATGTAAGTAAGAAGTACAAGCTCAGTGAAAATAGTTAAATTGAAGTTTAAAAAATAAATGAAATTATTAGATACGAATTAAATATTTTATTAAAAGACGTTTCCTTAGACATTGATACTGATCCATTTCACTAAAATACCTTTTTGTGTTACATGTTTTTATCTCTATTTTTAATTTAATAATATTTTTAATAAAAAATCTTTATAAATTTACGAGCAAAGATCACATTGTTTTGGATTTTTTCGAGCACAATGTCAATCTGCACTGCAGTAACTGATCTTGAGTTAAAAAAGTGTTATTAATATAAATATTCTAATTAAAACAGGTAAAAATTGCATTATGTATGCAGTTCTCCAGCAAAATTTAAGTGAACAAATCCAAGGGAAAAGTGAACAAATTATGAGGAAAATATCACGATAAGGAGAATTTTTGTTTACGTGAAAAATTGTTCGCGTAAATTATTTACAATTGCACTAGGGGGCAAAAAATTCGAGTATAAAGATTTTCATGATAGGGGTGAATAACATTAATGGTAGATTATAAAAACCGCAAAACGTCTTTATTTAATTTCAGTTGCTGCAGTATTAACTTATCTTCTGATATTTCGTTATTGATAGCTTCCCATTTGATTAATAATAACTGTTTTTTTTTTTTTTTTGTTTAAAATAACTTTATATAAAAGAATAAAATAATACTAAATTAAATAAAAACGAACAGCTGTTTCTGAATTTAACTCAATTTCCAAATAACCCAGCATACACACTTCAGATTTCGTTACTGAACAGGCTATTAATGAATTTTCGAAGCAAAATGCAAAAATATTTAAGGATGAATTTGTGAAAATGGGAAGCAATATCACTCAACAATTGTCACGTTGAAAAAACATTTTGAAATGCGTCTTTTCGACATCAATTATTATTTTATTTCCAGCATGTCGACTACGGGTCTTTTTTCTTCCACTTGAATTTTTCTAATCCAATTCTATTCTTTCTTCCTTCTCGGCACGTTTTACAATGTTATAAACAGTTCTCAATTGCGGTTGAAACATTTCAGATAATTCTTTAGGAGATTTCCCCATGTAATAATGATAGTAAACTAATTGAATCGTTTTGGAATCCCTCCATTTCAATTTTGTTTTTAAAATTTTTCTTATAACAAAGCTAACGGTTGTCAAAGTATTGCAAAGTATACAAAAAATGTTATTAATAACAATTTTGTTTAGGGAATTTGCAAACAATTGTTTGACACAACTTTAATAAATGTCTTTTTTCTCTTTGTCTTTCTCACAGTAGGTTTTAAAACCACTTCCTTCTTTGTATACCCTTCACCACAAAAAGTGGAAAAAGGGTATATATAAGTTTGTTATTCCGTGTGAAATTTCTACAATATCCATGTCCGACCCCATAAAGTATATATTTTCTGAGTTCTTATGCATAGCGAAGTCGATTGAGCGATGTCCGTCTGTCCGTCCGTGCTAGTGTTGAAATCACTTTAGCTCGGAAAAAAGTAAATACGCCAACCGATCGTCGAAAGAGGGGTATCATTTTAAAGATTTTGAAGGGATCTTTAAGGAAATACTAAAATTTTTTAAAAATGCTTAACCCATTAAGAGCCAATTTTATTTTTATGTAAAATTATATATATGCAGCACCAAAATTTTTTTTTATGAATAAATTAGAAATTTTTCTATACGCTTCTCAGAAATGTAAAAAATATCGTAGGAAGTTCCTTGAGAGTGCATACAGAATTCTCTGTGACAATGTATACATATATAATACATTTAAATTTCCTTAGACAATAGGTTACGTTTTCAAGTCGACCATTAACATGAAATTCGGTACGTTTATTGAACGCATTGGAAATGATATGAATTCGGCAGTCAGTCGTCTTAACCAATTCGGACAAATTTCGACATGTTCAGTGTGTATATGATGTCTGTAGCAAAGTGGCTATACATCACACTTTTTAATGCAAAATATTATGTCTAAAATATTATGTGCCCAAGGTACCCAATTTTGGGGTGGCCGACCGTTCGCAGCTCTGCCCAAAAACACGTCTGCCTCGCCTTTGTGAATTTTATTAAGATATTTTTGAAGATACTAATGACTGATGTTTCATGAAGTACCGAATTATGTCCAAAATACATTGTTTTTAAAGCACTGTGCACTGTAAACGTCACCTATTTAACCAAACAATTTTGTAAATAAAAATATAAGTAATATTTAGAGATTAAAAAAGGAAACTTAAGACAAACTAATTCATTCACGTGTTATTAATAATTAATTTCGTATATTGGGTTATCTTATATTACGTTTAATAAATTCGCTAAGAAAGTTTTATAAAGTATTGCCAAATTATTAAACAAATTATGAAATTGAACGAAAGTCTTTATTTGATAAGTTTTATATTTATATTTTTAACTCCAAGTAAAGTCCATTGGATAAATACTTGACTCTTTTTGTAGTCATTAAAAAGACTCATTCTTCTGGAGTGCGCTTGAAATCTATAACAGGCCTGAATAAGATCGCATTAACACCTTTCGGCGCCATCACCGGATAAACTCAATCGCTTTTTAATATTCACTACCCTAATTTTTGACAGCACCGTGACAAGGTAAGAAAATTTGTTTAGTTTTTCGCAGTTACATTTTAGAATGGCCAGCTATTCTGCAACGAGTAATGCCTTAGAAGTGTTTAGAAAAAGAGCAATTTCGAGCTACTATTCCAACAGTTCGCTGTTCTTTTAATTGCAGGTAGATTTACTTCCAAAAGACTAAAAGCATTAAGGAGTCATCTTCTGGTGATTAAGTTTTTGTATAAATATATTTGTTATATTTAAAATTAGCCACTAATAATACACTTTATATGAAATTGTATTTATCAATAACTGTATGTACAAAATAATTTCTAGTTAAACCGTTTGTTTAACTTTAAATTTGCATAAATTAATACTTTTAAAAGTATATCTTTTGACTAATCTAACTTAAAATAAAGCCTTCAAGGAATATGTATATTTTAAGTAAAACATTTATATTTTTATTATTTATTTGAGTTATAAAAAAATACAACAATCAAAATTATTTGAGATTATATTAGACGCGACTAAAAAGAGAAAGAACATCATTAATAAATTTGAATAATTTAAATTATTACTATTCAATACTTTGTTAAATTAATTAATAACGTTTAAAATAAAATACCGTCCTTCAAACGTAAAACTAACTTCAAACGTAATTAAATTTTTTTATAGATTTTCTACTCAGTAATACAGGTAAAAACAGTAAATACATGAATACAAGGACAGGTTTTTGACTTGTCATTTATCTTTAAGTTGTAGATATTTAGACACAAAATTTAGTTTCTCTAGGCACACCTAAATGAAACTTAAGTTACCATTCTTGTGCATTTAAAGTCCATTTAATTCAAGGCGATTTGAAAACAATTCGACATGATTTAAATAAAACAGTTTCACCTTATGGTTATGGCATTTTTTGTTGTTGTTTCGCAAAACTAAACAAAAGCAAACAAACATTTCTAGCCATTGCTAGAACAAAATCTTATGTTTTGCTTACATTTGTTGATTGAAATAGTTTCTGGTAATTAAAAAGCTAAATGAGTAAATAAAATAAGTTTAGATTGTGAAGACATTTTTTGATATATTTTAAATATTTTTTCAAAATTTACATATCATTGTGTTTGTTAGCAGCTGCTTTTCATAAACCGTTAATAATTTTTTTTTTATTTTTCGTAACGCTGCCATATTTTTATCATAGTTAAATAAGAACGAACATAAACCACTGAAAATCTGAAACTGTATTTAACTACAACTTTAAATGTGAAGTCAAAAACTGGACACAAGAGTTGCCAATAATAAGTCATGTCACATTTATTTGACGAAAGTAGTGAATCATGGTTATATAAGGCAATGTCCGATAAAGCTGTTAATTTCTCAGGATTAAAAGTAACAAAAAATAGCAGCTAAATGCCAGAATATAGGCAGGTTTCTTTTAAATCTGGTATGTATGCAATAGTTCTGGTGTGTTGTTAGCGTTATAGCCGTTAGACTAACATCTTGATCATGGTGAGATATTTCATATATATTAATTTAGAGAGAGGCTGCTGGTATAATAGTGTGGTAAGTATTTAACAACAAGTTCTTGACTACCAATTGTTTACACCATTTTAACCGACTTTAAAAAAAGAAGGATGAAGAGAAAATCGGCTTGATTAGGGTTAGAAGATTTAGGTGTTTTGGGTAATTAGTTTAAGTGAACTGTAAATTATAGATGTACCTAAATTAGATCTAAATCAGCCGTTTCTTTGACAAGGTTTCATTAATTTTCCTAATGGGAGATTGATAAAATGAGTAAGAGATTTGGAATTAGAGAAGTAAAAACTAAAGGAGTTGGAATTCCAGTAGTTATAAATTAAAGTTTATTGTTTACCGTGTGTTGGTTAGTAGATAAGTAAGTCATAGGATGTTTTGAAGCTACCAAGAAACTTCATGTTAAGTTCATTTAACAATTATTCAAATATTTTATGGTAGTAAATTATATAAGTCAGTAATATAATTCACGATGATAAAATTCATTACGTTGATCTTAATACTAATAATAATGTTATGACAAATTCTATAACATAACTTCATTTATGTTGCTGAACTAATTGTTAACAAAAATGCATGACAGTTTACATAAAAGTTATGTTGTTAAATAATTCTTGCAAAAAAAACCGACTTCAAAACAGATTTCATCTGTCTGCCTATAACAGCTCAAGTGTATGGCCACATAAATTAGGTTACATTAACTATTGGGACACGCTTATATCTCCAAACATAATACTTTTTCAACTGTTCAATAGTTTGGCAATAAACATCAAATTACAGCAACTATAGAGGCACCCTTTAATTTCCAAATTCGCATTATATACTTGCTGTTGAAGTAGATTTAGCAATCAGGTTCTGTGTAAATTTCAGCCGTCTGTCTGTAACGGTTCAACAGTTTGCCTACATACATCAGATTATATTAACTATTTATTTTATATTTTTATACTTATTATTCCAAAAAAAGTAGTGCACATTCTTTCTAACATTAAGATATTTGTATACAACGGTTCAAAAAATACTGCCATATAGAACTAATGACATTAGTTTTCGGCACACCCTTTTCTCTCTAAATTCAAATAATAAGCTTCTTGTTATAGCGGATTTAGAAAAACATGTCCCTTGTAAATTTCAGCTGTGTCTATAATGGTTCAAAAGTCCGGCCACATCAACTATTGGGACACCCGTTTATTTCTTTGTAAATATCAATCGTCTGTCTACAACTATTGGTGCACCCTTTAATTCATAATGTTAAATATTAGCAATACAGATCCCTTTTAAGTTTCAGCGTTCTGTCTATAACGGTTCAAAAGTTTGGTCACACAATTTAAATTACATCAACTGCTGGAACACCCTTTAACTTCTAAATCCATATTTTATACTTGTTGTTATAGCGGACTGAGCAATACTGGCTCGTTGTAATTTTCAAGCGTCAGTACACAACTGTTCAAAAGTATGGCCATATACATCAAAGTTTATGAACTATTGGCGCACCCTTTAATTTAAAATTTGTAATATTAATACTTGTTACTACAACGGCCATAGCAATTGACATTCTGCCCAATTCGCAAGCGTTTGTCTAAAACGGTTCAAAAGACAGGCTCATATAAGTACATCAATTATAGGACACCCTTTAATTTCTAAAGTCTATCTTTAACTGTTAACAAGTATGGCAATATAGATCAAATTAAATGAACTATTGACTCACCCTTTAATTTATAATTCTTAATAATAACACTTGTTACTATAACGGCCATAGCAATCGACATTCTGTCCAATATGCAAGCGTTTGTCTAAAACTATCTTTATAAGTAAATTTACATCAATTATGGGGGCACCCTTTAATTTTTAGGTTTATTTTTGTATAATTTTTTGTTTTTGAGAGCCATAGTAGTACGCAGTCATTTCAAATTTTTCAGAATCGCCCCTTACAGTTCATAATACCCGTAAAAAATATGTATGTTGTATAGGGACACCCTTTAATTTTTAAGATTATGAACTTTTTTTTTAAAACGGGACCAATCTGTAAGCATAATCTATCATATTACCAAAAATTTTTAAAATCGGATCATGATGGCCATAAACGTCAAATTTAATGAACTATTGGCGTACCCTTTAATTTATAATTTGTAATATTAATACTTGTTACGATAACTGCCATAGCAACCGACATTCTGTCCAATTTGCAAGCGTTTGTCTATAACGGTTTTAAAGATAGGCCCATACAAATAAATTTACATCAATTATGGGGCACCCTTTAATTTGTAAAATGAATACTTGATACTATAACGGCCATAGCAATCGACATTCTGTCCAATTTGCAAGCGTTTGTCTATAACGGTTCAACAGATAGGCCCATATAAGTTAATTAACATTAATTATGGGGCACCCTTTAATTTTTAGATTTATTTTTGTATAATTTTTTGTTTTGGGAGCCATAGAAATACGCAGTCATTTCAAATTTTACAAAATCGCCCTTTACAGTTCGTAATACCCGTAAAAATATGTATGTTGTATGGGGACACCCTTTAATTTTTAAGATTATGAACTGTTTTTAAAACGGGACCAATCTGTAAGCATAATCCATCATATTACCAAAAATTTTCAAAATCGGATCAGAAATGACTGAGTTCTGGAGGCACAGATATTAAAAAAAGCAACGTTCAGCCGAATTGTATAACCTCCTTCTTTTTTTGAAGTCGGTTAAAAATAGAAATTTTTAATTGTTTAAGTAGTAAGAGTTAGATAGTAAGTTAGTTTGAGCGTAAAAATCTGATAGTATTAGTGATCTAGTGGGATTGATAGCCGTTAAGCAGTGGCGAAAAACAAAGTTTTACGATAAGTGTTTTTAAAAACCCGGCGGTAGTTTTTACTTCTGCAAATCTGACTTGATTGTCTGAACTTGCGTGTGTATTCGCACCATTCTACATTCGGATGGGGGTAGCAGATCGCCTATAACTACGACAAGATCACCGTCTTTGAGATTGGAAGCCGAGCTTTACCGTTTATATTTATTATGTTAAGATTTTAAATAGTCCTTTTTCCACCTTGCCAGTTGATGGTGAAGTGCTTTACAAGAGATATCGTTGTAAAAGATTTTAATCGGTTGGGTCACTTGACTTGAGATTGGACGCAAGTTTAAAATCCCTTCTATCTGAGCGAAAAGAGTGGTAAATTCTTCGAAATTAAATTAATGTTCTCCAACTATACGTTTGAGGTAAAATTTGAATCTTTAGACTGTGGCCTCCCATAGGCCGCTCATGTGTGGAGCGTGTGAAGGTATAAAACTCCATTCGAATCCTTGAGTGACATATTTTTGGGAAATATTTTCTGAAGCTGAGTTAATAAAAATGCCAATTCTCTGCTGAATTCCCAGCTAGCCCCGAGAATCCGAAACTATTCTGTCAAGAAGCCCCCCCTTCCAATAAAGCAAGCGAATGCCGCTCGAAAAGCTGCGTAGAGAGGTCAGCAGGCTTCTAAATATACAGCTTAAACAGACAAAGATACGTAGGCGAATTTGGTATTGTTGATGTTTTAAGATCGAATGGACCGGCGAAATCAATTCCAATATTAATATTATCAGCGCACTTTTTCGGCAAATTGGCTGAGAGTTCGACAATTGCCTGTGTTCTGAATCATAAGCAAAGTTTTGAGCGAGATAGATGAGTCCATTTTAAACGAATATAACATCTTTTTGAGTAAGTCTAAGAAATTTTTGAATTGGCTTCATTTTTGATAGGATGTTGTTAATAAAACGAAACACGTAACATAGAACTAGTAGCGATCTATGATATGAAGAAAACATCTTTAAAATGTCATAGTTTTGAACTGGATTTAGTGTCGTCGCAAATGAGAATTGCATATTTTGTATCTCCGCACTTGCCGGCCATTCCGATATCTTTAGTTTAACATTGTATATAGACTGTCGCACAATATGCTTGCTTTGAAGCGTCTGAAAAGCCATGTGTTTGTATAACAATAAGCTAGCCCATACTTTCCGAGTTACAGGGCTCTGAAATTTAAAAATTATTTTTGAATATCATGGGTATCATTTTAAAGCTATAAAAGAGATCTTTTAGGAAATACTAAAATTTTTTAAAAATGCTTAATCCATTAAGAGCCTATGTCATTTTTATGTAAAATTATATATAATATATATAATAAACTTAACGGTTTTGACATACGGGAGAGTTGTGGTCTTTTTGAAAAAGATCTGTCTTTCGGGTGAACTAGAATTTGGCCATACATTTTCTGTATGTCGCTGCTGAAAACGAAGCGATACTTTCACAAATTGAGAATTACGTTCATGAGATCTTGCTGTAGAGTTGGACCGGTATATAAGACGTCAGTCCTATTTTTTGTTTACCGAGATGCATTGAACACTACTCTAACTTCGTTTGTTTTGTGCTCAGGTCTTACGACTCCATGATATGGCAAGTAGAAAGAAAAGTATTTGCTATCCATATGAACTTCGTGAAAAGACGATTTTTCCATATGATGAAGAGATAGTTATTCATTAAGGACCGAATTGTATTGGACCTAAAGTTGCGATTCTTTGGATAGAGATTGCCTCATTCGGGAATCATGTGTAAGGGCCAATATTTTGGATGAGCCAAGCTATAAAAATTAATGGAATTTCCTTTTAAAGGGTAAGTTTTAGCGTAAAACTCTTCGCAGTACTGGTTCACTTTAGATATCTGCTTGGTTGGCGGTAATTCTTCCTGTTCCTATAACTTTCTAAGAAGTTTGTTAAGAACTGAACTCTTAGCGGGAATTACGGAAGTTGTAAGTTAGCTAACCTGGGGGGTTACTCTCTATTGCGATGCGAAAGAAAAATGGCACGTAATGAAACAATTGGTACCCTCTATTGCGTTTTGGTATTTTTTTCGCATCTAGTTTTATTCTCTTTCATCTTCTGGTGATTAAGTTTTTGTATAAATATATTTGTTATATTTAAAATTAGCCACTAATAATACACTTTATATGAAATTGTATTTATCAATAACTGTATGTACAAAATAATTTCTAGTTAAACCGTTTGTTTAACTTTAAATTTGCATAAATTAATACTTTTAAAAGTATATCTTTTGACTAATCTAACTTAAAATAAAGCCTTCAAGGAATATGTATATTTTAAGTAAAACATTTATATTTTTATTATTTATTTGAGTTATAAAAAAATACAACAATCAAAATTATTTGAGATTATATTAGACGCGACTAAAAAGAGAAAGAACATCATTAATAAATTTGAATAATTTAAATTATTACTATTCAATACTTTGTTAAATTAATTAATAACGTTTAAAATAAAATACCGTCCTTCAAACGTAAAACTAACTTCAAACGTAATTAAATTTTTTTATAGATTTTCTACTCAGTAATACAGGTAAAAACAGTAAATACATGAATACAAGGACAGGTTTTTGACTTGTCATTTATCTTTAAGTTGTAGATATTTAGACACAAAATTTAGTTTCTCTAGGCACACCTAAATGAAACTTAAGTTACCATTCTTGTGCATTTAAAGTCCATTTAATTCAAGGCGATTTGAAAACAATTCGACATGATTTAAATAAAACAGTTTCACCTTATGGTTATGGCATTTTTTGTTGTTGTTTCGCAAAACTAAACAAAAGCAAACAAACATTTCTAGCCATTGCTAGAACAAAATCTTATGTTTTGCTTACATTTGTTGATTGAAATAGTTTCTGGTAATTAAAAAGCTAAATGAGTAAATAAAATAAGTTTAGATTGTGAAGACATTTTTTGATATATTTTAAATATTTTTTCAAAATTTACATATCATTGTGTTTGTTAGCAGCTGCTTTTCATAAACCGTTAATAATTTTTTTTTTATTTTTCGTAACGCTGCCATATTTTTATCATAGTTAAATAAGAACGAACATAAACGACTGAAAATCTGAAACTGTATTTAACTACAACTTTAAATGTGAAGTCAAAAACTGGACACAAGAGTTGCCAATAATAAGTCATGTCACATTTATTTGACGAAAGTAGTGAATCATGGTTATATAAGGCAATGTCCGATAAAGCTGTTAATTTCTCAGGATTAAAAGTAACAAAAAATAGCAGCTAAATGCCAGAATATAGGCAGGTTTCTTTTAAATCTGGTATGTATGCAATAGTTCTGGTGTGTTGTTAGCGTTATAGCCGTTAGACTAACATCTTGATCATGGTGAGATATTTCATATATATTAATTTAGAGAGAGGCTGCTGGTATAATAGTGTGGTAAGTATTTAACAACAAGTTCTTGACTACCAATTGTTTACACCATTTTAACCGACTTTAAAAAAAGAAGGATGAAGAGAAAATCGGCTTGATTAGGGTTAGAAGATTTAGGTGTTTTGGGTAATTAGTTTAAGTGAACTGTAAATTATAGATGTACCTAAATTAGATCTAAATCAGCCGTTTCTTTGACAAGGTTTCATTAATTTTCCTAATGGGAGATTGATAAAATGAGTAAGAGATTTGGAATTAGAGAAGTAAAAACTAAAGGAGTTGGAATTCCAGTAGTTATAAATTAAAGTTTATTGTTTACCGTGTGTTGGTTAGTAGATAAGTAAGTCATAGGATGTTTTGAAGCTACCAAGAAACTTCATGTTAAGTTCATTTAACAATTATTCAAATATTTTATGGTAGTAAATTATATAAGTCAGTAATATAATTCACGATGATAAAATTCATTACGTTGATCTTAATACTAATAATAATGTTATGACAAATTCTATAACATAACTTCATTTATGTTGCTGAACTAATTGTTAACAAAAATGCATGACAGTTTACATAAAAGTTATGTTGTTAAATAATTCTTGCAAAAAAAACCGACTTCAAAACAGATTTCATCTGTCTGCCTATAACAGCTCAAGTGTATGGCCACATAAATTAGGTTACATTAACTATTGGGACACGCTTATATCTCCAAACATAATACTTTTTCAACTGTTCAATAGTTTGGCAATAAACATCAAATTACAGCAACTATAGAGGCACCCTTTAATTTCCAAATTCGCATTATATACTTGCTGTTGAAGTAGATTTAGCAATCAGGTTCTGTGTAAATTTCAGCCGTCTGTCTGTAACGGTTCAACAGTTTGCCTACATACATCAGATTATATTAACTATTTATTTTATATTTTTATACTTATTATTCCAAAAAAAGTAGTGCACATTCTTTCTAACATTAAGATATTTGTATACAACGGTTCAAAAAATACTGCCATATAGAACTAATGACATTAGTTTTCGGCACACCCTTTTCTCTCTAAATTCAAATAATAAGCTTCTTGTTATAGCGGATTTAGAAAAACATGTCCCTTGTAAATTTCAGCTGTGTCTATAATGGTTCAAAAGTCCGGCCACATCAACTATTGGGACACCCGTTTATTTCTTTGTAAATATCAATCGTCTGTCTACAACTATTGGTGCACCCTTTAATTCATAATGTTAAATATTAGCAATACAGATCCCTTTTAAGTTTCAGCGTTCTGTCTATAACGGTTCAAAAGTTTGGTCACACAATTTAAATTACATCAACTGCTGGAACACCCTTTAACTTCTAAATCCATATTTTATACTTGTTGTTATAGCGGACTGAGCAATACTGGCTCGTTGTAATTTTCAAGCGTCAGTACACAACTGTTCAAAAGTATGGCCATATACATCAAAGTTTATGAACTATTGGCGCACCCTTTAATTTAAAATTTGTAATATTAATACTTGTTACTACAACGGCCATAGCAATTGACATTCTGCCCAATTCGCAAGCGTTTGTCTAAAACGGTTCAAAAGACAGGCTCATATAAGTACATCAATTATAGGACACCCTTTAATTTCTAAAGTCTATCTTTAACTGTTAACAAGTATGGCAATATAGATCAAATTAAATGAACTATTGACTCACCCTTTAATTTATAATTCTTAATAATAACACTTGTTACTATAACGGCCATAGCAATCGACATTCTGTCCAATATGCAAGCGTTTGTCTAAAACTATCTTTATAAGTAAATTTACATCAATTATGGGGGCACCCTTTAATTTTTAGGTTTATTTTTGTATAATTTTTTGTTTTTGAGAGCCATAGTAGTACGCAGTCATTTCAAATTTTTCAGAATCGCCCCTTACAGTTCATAATACCCGTAAAAAATATGTATGTTATATAGGGACACCCTTTAATTTTTAAGATTATGAACTTTTTTTTAAAACGGGACCAATCTGTAAGCATAATCTATCATATTACCAAAAAATTTTAAAATCGGATCATGATGGCCATAAACATCAAATTTAATGAACTATTGGCGTACCCTTTAATTTATAATTTGTAATATTAATACTTGTTACGATAACTGCCATAGCAACCGACATTCTGTCCAATTTGCAAGCGTTTGTCTATAACGGTTTTAAAGATAGGCCCATACAAATAAATTTACATCAATTATGGGGCACCCTTTAATTTGTAAAATGAATACTTGATACTATAACGGCCATAGCAATCGACATTCTGTCCAATTTGCAAGCGTTTGTCTATAACGGTTCAACAGATAGGCCCATATAAGTTAATTAACATTAATTATGGGGCACCCTTTAATTTTTAGATTTATTTTTGTATAATTTTTTGTTTTGGGAGCCATAGAAATACGCAGTCATTTCAAATTTTACAAAATCGCCCTTTACAGTTCGTAATACCCGTAAAAATATGTATGTTGTATGGGGACACCCTTTAATTTTTAAGATTATGAACTGTTTTTAAAACGGGACCAATCTGTAAGCATAATCCATCATACTACCAAAAATTTTCAAAATCGGATCAGAAATGACTGAGTTCTGGAGGCACAAATATTAAAAAAAAAGCAACGTTCAGCCGAATTGTATAACCTCCTTCTTTTTTTGAAGTCGGTTAAAAATAGAAATTTTTAATTGTTTAAGTAGTAAGAGTTAGATAGTAAGTTAGTTTGAGCGTAAAAATCTGATAGTATTAGTGATCTAGTGGGATTGATAGCCGTTAAGCAGTGGCGAAAAACAAAGTTTTACGATAAGTGTTTTTAAAAACCCGGCGGTAGTTTTTACTTCTGCAAATCTGACTTGATTGTCTGAACTTGCGTGTGTATTCGCACCATTCTACATTCGGATGGGGGTAGCAGATCGCCTATAACTACGACAAGATCACCGTCTTTGAGATTGGAAGCCGAGCTTTACCGTTTATATTTATTATGTTAAGATTTTAAATAGTCCTTTTTCCACCTTGCCAGTTGATGGTGAAGTGCTTTACAAGAGATATATTTTAGGGAGGTGGCTCTGCAAACGACATTATCGTTGTAAAAGATTTTAATCGGTTGGGTCACTTGATTTGAGATTGGACGCAAGTTTAATATCCCTTCTATCTGAGCGAAAAGAGTGGTAAATTCTTCGAAATTAAATTAATGTTCTCCAACTATACGTTTGAGGTAAAATTTGAATCTTTAGACTGTGGCCTCCCATAGGCCGCTCATGTGTGGAGCGTGTGAAGGTATAAAACTCCATTCGAATCCTTGAGTGACATATTTTTGGGAAATATCTTCTGAAGCTGAGTTAATAAAAATGCCAATTCTCTGCTGAATTCCCAGCTAGCCCCGAGAATCCGAAACTATTCTGTCAGGAAGCCCCCCCTTCCAATAAAGCAAGCGAATGCCGCTCGAAAAGCTGCGTAGAGAGGTCAGCAGGCTTCTAAATATACAGCTTAAACAGACAAAGATACGTAGGCGAATTTGGTATTGTTGATGTTTTAAGATCGAATGGACCGGCGAAATCAATTCCAATATTAATATTATCAGCGCACTTTTTCGGCAAATTGGCTGAGAGTTCGACAATTGCCTGTGTTCTGAATCATAAGCAAAGTTTTGAGCGAGATAGATGAGTCCATTTTAAACGAATATAACATCTTTTTGAGTAAGTCTAAGAAATTTTTGAATTGGCTTCATTTTTGATAGGATGTTGTTAATAAAACGAAACACGTAACATAGAACTAGTAGCGATCTATGATATGAAGAAAACATCTTTAAAATGTCATAGTTTTGAACTGGATTTAGTGTCGTCGCAAATGAGAATTGCATATTTTGTATCTCCGCACTTGCCGGCCATTCCGATATCTTTAGTTTAACATTGTATATAGACTGTCGCACAATATGCTTGCTTTGAAGCGTCTGAAAAGCCATGTGTTTGTATAACAATAAGCTAGCCCATACTTTCCGAGTTACAGGGCTCTGAAATTTAAAAATTATTTTTGAATATCATGGGTATCATTTTAAAGCTATTAAAGAGATCTTTTAGGAAATACTAAAATTTTTTAAAAATGCTTAATCCATTAAGAGCCTATGTCATTTTTATGTAAAATTATATATAATATATATAATAAACTTAACGGTTTTGACATACGGGAGAGTTGTGGTCTTTTTGAAAAAGATCTGTCTTTCGGGTGAACTAGAATTTGGCCATACATTTTCTGTATGTCGCTGCTGAAAACGAAGCGATACTTTCACAAATTGAGAATTACGTTCATGAGATCTTGCTGTAGAGTTGGGCCGGTATATAAGACGTCAGTCCTATTTTTTGTTTACCGAGATGCATTGAACACTACTCTAACTTCGTTTGTTTTGTGCTCAGGTCTTACGACTCCATGATGTGGCAAGTAGAAAGAAAAGTATTTGCTATCCATATGAACTTCGTGAAAAGACGATTTTTCCATATGATGAAGAGATAGTTATTCATTAAGGACCGAATTGTATTGGACCTAAAGTTGCGATTCTTTGGATAGAGATTGCCTCATTCGGGAATCATGTGTAAGGGCCAATATTTTGGATGAGCCAAGCTATAAAAATTAATGGAATTTCCTTTTAAAGGGTAAGTTTTAGCGTAAAACTCTTCGCAGTACTGGTTCACTTTAGATATCTGCTTGATTGGCGGTAATTCTTCCTGTTTCTATAACTTTCTAAGAAGTTTGTTAAGAACTGAACTCTTAGCGGGAATTACGGAAGTTGTAAGTTAGCTAACCTGGGGGGTTACTCTCTATTGCGATGCGAAAGAAAAATGGCACGTAATGAAACAATTGGTACCCTCTATTGCGTTTTGGTATTTTTTTCGCATCTAGTTTTATTCTCTTTCGCAAATATGGTATCACTGCACTCAGTAATACGAAAGCTTATGTCAAAATCGTTCGTTATACGCAAATATCTTGCGCTAACAAAATATCAAACGCAAAGGTAACGAATCATGTAAGTAAGCATAAATAATTTTTTATATAAATATCTAAATCTTAATTTTTTTTAGGGAAATGCCAAAAAGGTTAATTTTAATAGACTTCCCAAAGAGATAAAGAGGGTAGAAAACAAGTCATCATGTATTTTGATAAATATGAAACTAACGCAGCATAAATATTTATTTATGCGGAAGAATAAGGTAAGCATTTCTACTAAGGATGGTTGGATTCACAATATTGCGTTGCACGATGAAGGAGTAGATAATCAAACTTCTGCATATGAAAAAAAACCAACAACGGGATGCTAACATCAAAATGCTTTGGCGCAAGTATAAATGCTACCCAACATGTTACAGCAAACAAAAAGCCTGCAGAAGAAGTTTTGCTATATTCACAAAATGGAAATTACATTTTAAATGTTATGTTCATTTTCCGCCTCCATCCATAATGCCGCTGAATCCATCACTATTTTTTATTTTTTTATAAAAAAAACACACACAAAATTATATTTATAACATTTTGTTCGTCAGAGATCTTTTAGTAATCTACATTAAATGTTTATAATTAATAATATTTTGCATTAGACGCGAAGCTTTGTGCATTATTTAATAAAATGAATGTTTTTGTTTACAAATTTTGACATTTCATTTTGTCATTCTTTTCTATTGCTTATTTTGTTGTGCCAGAGTTGCTTCTTTTTTAATTTATTTTGCGAAAGCGTTTGCGTAAACATTACAGAGTATAAAATTGTACTCTTATCTTATAGAGAGTAACCCCCCTGATTACGCGTAGTAGAACCGCTTAGAACCAGGCCAAATATTGTATTGTGAGCGGATGCTAGACCGCAAATGTTGTTCTTGACCCCATCAATATTAATGGATCGTTCAGAGTCCTTCTCTAAAATAAGGTCTATCTGAGAGGATTTGTTAAATGATGGATCTACTAAATCAATAGTTTCAAATATATTTTTGGGAACTTCAAATGAAAAAGAAGGAATATGTTTAGTGACTTAGGGTAATATAATGGCACTAATTAAAAACTTAAGGTTAAATTTTTTTTGCGACTAGAACGAAATCACACTTTTTTGTAGCAGTTTGTGTTTGGCCTCCGATACCAATTATATCAACGTGAGATCTACGAGAAGCAAATTGTATTGCATTATTATTTCTTTCTGACAAAAATGTTTTTTTGAGAGCCAGGGTCAATGAGTACTCTTGCACTAAAAAGTTCACCCATATGTTTAATGTGAACTATAGCCGTTTTGAGCATTATGACTCCAGTATTCACTGACTTATAGCCTGAAGTTGCCTTTTGAGAAGTGGGCGGAAGATCTGAATTTTTGTAGTTGGTTTTAATGGTATTTCGTTTATCTCGAAATGAGTTAGTACGTACAAACCTTCCCAGATTCGATTTAACGATTGGGTTTGAGAAATATTGGACTTAGGTAAATGCAAGGAGATATGGTGATTTAATTTTTATATAAAACAGGTAATCTTGCTTGGACAATTTAATTTCTGATGGTTTGGAGGTAGACAGTTATTACAAATTTTATTTACAGACACAAAGTCTATTCCTTGCTGAACCGTACACCTTTTAAATTTTGGGTAAGCTCTTAAATTTGATCGCCAGTACAGGCTTTGCATGTTGGACTAAGCTTCTCTTGTGACGCGTAAGATTGAATGTTACATTTTGAAGTATTTGGAAAAGTAAGATTATCTCTTGTAATTATCATATAACAGATTCTTTCAACTGCTTTATACCTGTCGTAATAATTTCTTCTAACTGGGACCATTTGAGCAGTTCACGATGTGATTTCAGAGATTGCTACCACAGAGCGAATATTTTTTTGGGGAGTTAAGAGCAGACGTGGTATACTATGAAAAAACCACAATTTTCTGTATTTATGTTAAAAGTTTTAAAGGTCTGAAGAACATCAGTTAAGGTGGAGTGAATTTTTTTAAAGTTTTTCTATCTTCTGTAGTGGCTACAGGGATATTGAAAAGAATTTGTAGTTGATGATCTACCAAAACTCTTTTATTTTCGAAGCGTGCCTAAAGAGCATTCCAAGCTAGATCAAAGCTAGCGTTAAAAAGAGGATAGCGCCTTACGATCGCTCCTGCTTCATTGCTGGTTTTATTTCTGAGATGAAAAAGTTTTACTACAGGTGGGCAAGTTGTTACATTAATGTATACGGCCGTGCACATGTCACAAAATGATGGCCAGTTTTTTAAGTGCCTTCGAAATCTTCTTCTTCTTTTGAATAGGGTAGGACAAAAGGGGTTATCTCAGAAGAGATATTTTGGGAGAGAGTCATTCTTTTTATTTTTAACAAATCGAGAATATTAGATTTACACGAGTAAAAAGTTTCAGAATACACTTAAAAGTGTTCTTTGGCACATTCTTTTGCCTGTTTGCTAATTGCAGGTGCAGATAACATCATTATAGTCGTGAAGTTTGAACAAAATAAGTCAAATATAAATTTGTCGTGAACAGGGGACTGGATCTTATCTGTAGAAGTATTATTTGACTTTGATTTCGTTTTTCCTTTTGATACTTTATTTTGAGCGTTCATGCTAACCTCATAACCATCAATATGATAAAAAAAAGCATCTATAATGTTGTGAGTAAACAAGTAAGAATGACTTAAAATAAAAATTACCTTCGTGTTCAATCGATAATTGGAACAAAAGCAAAAACAAATGTTAATGATGAAATACAGAGACAACAGTGAACAGTTGGTTTGTGTGTAAATTTTCGTCTTTGTCGTCAAAAATACGAAGCGGTATACTTTTTTTGACACTAGTCCAATGCAACATTTTAGGAACTCTTCTCTGTTTAATGTTGTATGAAATTTCTAGAAATTTTTAGAAAGAAAAATTATTTACAAATGTATGCGGACGCTTTCCAAAGAAACCAAGAAAAACTAGACGCTAGCAGAATGAAATGCAGCATTTTCTGGACCGCCACATCCTTCATCAGCATTCTTTGCATCTATCTACCTTATGTTATGTACGTCGTAAACATCATCTATTTAACCAACTAATCTTTAATGTTAATTTGGTGAGACGAGGTTCACACATAACTTAAAGCTTTTTTCTTTGTCGTTCTCTTTGTAACTCGTCTTGTACATTTGTTGTTGCTTTTTTGTGCTAGCAATTTGATAGCCACAACATGCAACTTTTTATTTTTAACCGACTTCAAAAAAAGAAGGAGGTTATACAATTCGGCTGAATGTTGCTTTTTTTTTAATATTTGTGCCTCCAGAACTCAGTCATTTCTGATCCGATTTTGAAAATTTTTGGTAATATGATGGATTATGCTTACAGATTGGTCCCGTTTTTAAAACAGTTCATAATCTTAAAAATTAAAGGGTGTCCCCATACAACATACATATTTTTTACGGGTATTACGAACTGTAAACGGCGATTTTGTAAAATTTGAAATGACTGCGTATTTCTATGGCTCCCAAAACAAAAAATTATACAAAAATAAATCTAAAAATTAAAGGGTGCCCCATAATTAATGTAAATTTACTTATATGGGCCTATCTGTTGAATCGTTATAGACAAACGCTAGCAAATTGGACAGAATGTCGATTGCTATGGACGTTATAGTAGCAAGTATTAATTTTGCAAATTAAAGGGTGCCCCATAATTGATGTAAATTTATTTGTATGGGCCTATCTTTAAAACCGTTATAGACAAACTCTTGCAAATTGGACAGAATGTCGGTTGCTATGGCAGTTATAGTAACAAGTATTAATATTACAAATTATAAATTAAAGGGTGCGCCAATAGTTCATTAAATTTTATGTATATGGCCATCATGATCTGATTTTGAAAATTTTTGGTAATATGATAGATTATGCTTACAGATTGGTCCCGCTTTAAAAAAAGTTCATAATCTTAAAAATTAAAGGGTGTCCCTATACAACATACATATTTTTTACGGGTATTATGAACTGTAAGGGGCGATTCGGAAAAATTAGAAATGATTGTGTATTACCATAGCTCCCAAAAACAAAACATTATACAAAAATAAATCTAAAAATTAAAGGGTGCCCCATAATTGATGTAAATTTAGTTATATAGGCCTATCTTTTGAACCGTTATAGACAAACGCTTGCAAGTTGGACAGAATGTCGGTTGCTATGGCAGTTATAGTAACAAGTATTAATATTACAAATTATAAATTAAAGGGTACGCCAATAGTTCATTAAATTTGATGTTTATGGCCATCATGATCCGATTTTGAAAATTTTTGGTAATATGATAGATTATGCTTACAGATTGGTCCCGTTTTAAAAAAAAGTTCATAATCTTAAAAATTAAAGCGTGTCCCTATACAACATACATATTTTTTACGGGTATTATGAACTGTAAGGGGCGATTCTGAAATATTTGAAATGACTGCGCATTACTATGGCTCTCAAAAACCAAAAATTATACAAAAATAAATCTAAAAATTAAAGGGTGCCCCCATAATTGATGTAAATTTACTTATAACCTATCTTTTGAATTTTTTTAGACAAACGCTTGCAAATTGGACAGAATGTCGGTTGCTATGGCCGTTATAGTAACAAGTGTTAATATTAAGAATTACAAATTAAAGGGTGCGTCACTAGTTCATTTAATTTGATGTATATTACCATACTTTTTAACACTTAAAGACAGACGCTTGGAATTTACAACGAACCTGTATTAATAAGTCCGCTATAACAACAGGTTTAAAATATGGATTTAGAAGTTAAAGGGTGTTCCAATAGTAGTTGTAATTTCAAGTGTGTGGCCGTGTTTTTGAACCGTTATAAACAGAACGCTGAAACTTACAAGGGACCTGTATAATTTGAATTTAGAAATTAAAGGGTGTCCCATAATTGATGAAGATGTACTTATATGAGCCTATCTTTTGAACCGTTTTAGACAGACGCTTGCAAATTGGGCAGAATGTCGATTGCTATGGCCGTTGTAGTAACAAGTATTAATATTACAAATTTTAAATTAAAGGGTGCGCCAATAGTTCATAAACTTTGATGTATATGGCCATACTTTTGAACAGTTGTGTACTGACGCTTGAAAATTACAACGAGCCAGTATTGCTCAGTCCGCTATAACAACAAGTATAAAATATGGATTTAGAAGTTAAAGGGTGTTCCAGCAGTTGATGTAATTTAAATTGTGTGACCAAACTTTTGAACCGTTATAGACAGAACGCTGGAACTTAAAAGGGATCTGTATTGCTAAATGCGCTATATCAACGAATTTTTAATTTGAATTTAGAAACTAAAGGGTGTCCCACAATAGATGAAGATTTACTTATATGAGCATAGCTTTTGAACCATTTTAGACAAACGCTTGCAAATTGGACAGAATGTTGATTGCTATGGCCGTTATAGTAACAAGTATTAATATTACAAATTTTAAATTAAAGGGTGCGCCAATAGTTCATAAAATTTAGTCTATATGGCCATACTTTAGAACAGTTGTGGACTGACCCTTGAAAATTACAACGAACTAGTATTGCTAAGTTCGCTATAACAAGTATAAAATATGGATTTAGGAGTTAAAGGGTGTTCTAGCAGTTGATGTAATTTCAATTGTGTGACCAAACTTTTGAACCGTTATAGACAGAATGCTGAAACTTAAAAGGGATCTGTATTGCTAATATTTAACATTATGAATTAAAGGGTGCACCAATAGTTGTAGACAGACGATTGAAATTTACAAAGAAATAAACGGGTGTCCCAATAGTTGATGTGGCCGGACTTTTGAACCATTATAGACACAGCTGAAATTTACAAGGGACATGTTTTTCTAAATCCGCTATAACAAGAAGCTTATTATTTGAATTTAGAGAGAAAAGGGTGTGCCGAAAACTAATGTCATTAGTTCTATATGGCAGTATTTTTTGAACCGTTGTATACAAATATCTTAATGTTAGAAAGAATGTCCACTACTTTTTTTTGGAATAATAAGAAGTATAAAAATATAAAATAAATAGTTAATATAATCTGATGTATATGGGCAAACTGTTGAACCGTTACAGACAGACGGCTGAAATTTACACAGAACCTGATTGCTAAATCTACTTCAACAGCAAGTATATAATGCGAATTTGGAAATTAAAGGGTGCCTCTATAGTTGCTGTAATTTGATGTTTATTGCCAAACTATTGAACAGTTGAAAAAGTATTATGTTTGGAGATATAAGCGTGTCCCAATAGTTAATGTAACCTAATTTATGTGGCCATACACTTGAGCTGTTATAGGCAGACAGATGAAATCTGTTTTGAACTCGGTTTTTTTGCAAGAATTATTAATTATTCATACTTGTTTGCTCACAACGTTATAGACACTGTTTCAGTATCATATTGACATTTATGAGTTAAGTATGAATGTAAATACGCGTTGCCTAGCGTTTGTTTTAATTTTTATTTTTCCTGATGAAGGATGTGGCGGTCCAGAAAATGCTGCATTTTATTCTGCTAGCGTCTAATTTTTCTTGTTTTCTTTGGAAAACGTCCGCATACATTTGTAAATAATTTTTCTTTCTAAAAATGTTTAGAAATTAATTAAAAAGAACCAAAAAGCCGAAAATAAAGTAAAATTTCATTAACTTACAAAATCGATGGTTCGAATCCTGGTCAGGGAAAAATTAAAATTGTTGTATGAAATTTAATTAGTGTATTTTTTTTGGCAATAGCCTTTGGAAGTGACTCTTCTCCATCAATAACAATCTTATGTAGTACATTATAAGGACGTTTAAGATGTGCATTATTTCTTGCACTTAGTTCTTTTTTGCTGGTTTCAACAAGACACTTAAATTTTTTTGTTTCTTCATTAAAAGTTGCGGATTTTTAAAAACAAAACTTTTTTCGTTTATTGTTTTCTATTGATTTTTACACGTCACAAAAAATAATACTTGAAGCCAGGATAAATATTTTCACACTGAACATGAATGAAAATTTGCTTTATTATTTATATCCTATATGTATTATTTGTTATTCTGGTATATTAAACATTTACATTTCTTTTACATATGTATGAGGAATAGGTAGAAACGATCTAAATTTTTTGCATTAATCTTAACAAGAAAATTTTATTTTTACCAACAATACTACGAGTTCTATAGTTTTGTTTTGAGTACCAATAATTTGATGTTTTGCTATCAATTAAGAAGAAATAAAACAATAACAAATACACAAGTAAACATCCCCAACCTAAAACATAAGCAAAACAAATTTACTGTTGAACAACAACAAATAACACAAGCTGTAATGAAGATAGTAACAAAACAATAACAAATGCACAAGTAAACATCCCATACTTAAAACATGAACAAAGCACATTTACTATTTTAAAAAACCACAACAAAAAATAACACATGCAAATTTAAAGCAGGAAAACAAGTGGAAACAAACTGTAGCTTCTTGTGTTTGGCGATTTTAAAGGTTTCAAGAGTGGACTGTATATTTGAGTTAGGATTAAGAATTTATCAAGAGGACACCAATTTCTTCTAAAAGGTTACCCTTGTTTTGTGTGTGTGTTAGCGAGGGTGTGCTTAGATGTGTGCATGTAATAAAAAGAATATAGATGAGTGTTGAATTTAAATATTGCTTCCAAAGGTACTTTTTTCATTGGAATGTTCGAAATAATAATTCACAATAAGAGCACATCTTAACTACTTATTGAATTCACAATTGCCTTATGTTTAATATGTTATGTTACAATGTTATAACTTGTTGTAATTTTAATTTTAATCACATTGAAGAAATAAGAAAATTGTTTTACAATTTTGTGTATAAAATGGGGAATTTTATACATTCCGGCCACCAGAAGTGGAATTTGTGGGTTGTGCACAAAGAACTTGAGCTAATGACCGGATGGCTTCGGAAATAATATGTTGATCTGGAATTGATGGTATTGCTGACTGACTATTAGATGCTGATTCAGCAGTTGCAAGTTGGATTTTAGATGATGGTCGACGGTTAGGTACAGGCTGGCTTTTAGACGATGATCGTTTGTTAGCTGCTGTTGAGGGGGATTTTACATCAACACGAGTTATTTTTCTAGTGTTAAGTCTGGCTTGAATACCCGGATGGAGCAAAGTATGGTGGTAACTTCCACACTTTCGACAAGTATCCAATGACGTACATGCTCTTAGATCATGACTTTTGGCCAAGCAGTTAACACAATACCTGTATTTACTGACCACTTGATTTTTTCTTCTCACATCCATACTTAAAAATCTTCTACAGAATCTTATCGAGTGGTAATGTTGACAAAGACTGCACTGATAAAACTCAGGATCACGACGTTTTTGACGATAACTATACTTTCGTCCCCTGAAACTGTAAATAGAGTGAAATTGAGAAAGAAAAACAATTAATTAGGAGAGGTTTTTTATTGGCATGTTTTTTTTTTTTTTTGAGATAATAAATATGAATGGAGAGAGTAGTTAAAAAGTTAGATAAATCAATTCTCATTAAGCAGTGGCAGAAAACATAGTTTGACGATGGGACGTTTTATAAGGCCTGTGGCTGTTCTAATATCCGCAATCCGAACATTATCATCTGCACTTGAATATGTATTTTCGATTCTACCTAAACGCCATTCGGTTCATATCCGGCTCGAAGGGCCATGTAGCTTCTTGTGTTTGGCGATTTTAAAGGTTTCAAGAGTGGACTGTATATTTGAGTTAGGATTAAGAATTTATCAAGAGGACACCAATTTCTTCTAAAAGGTTACCCTTGTTTTGTGTGTGTGTGTGTGTTAGCGAGGGTGTGCTTAGATGTGTGCATGTAATAAAAAGAATATAGATGAGTGTTGAATTTAAATATTGCTTCCAAAGGTACTTTTAATTTTAGTTTGAATATAGTTAACAATATTAATAGCCCTTTAGAAATGAGTTTTATACTTAGGTTTTACAAGTTTAATAGTGTACTTTTTATTATAATAATTCAGTAGTATAAGCTTTAGTATTTAATTAGTAATTTAAGTGGTATGAGAAAATTTGATGTTGATCGTTTGATGATAAAGGGATAAGTGACTCGACTTATTTTAGATATCTATAAAAAAGCTGAGTTTAACAATTCATTGGAATGTTCGAAATAATAATTCACAATATGAGCACATCTTAACTACTTGTTGAATTCACAATTGCCTTATGTTTAATATGTTATGTTACAATGTTATAACTTGTTGTAATTTTAATTTTAATCACATTGAAGAAATAAGAAAATTGTTTTACAATTTTCTGTATAAAATGGGGAATTTTATACACAAACAAAAAACCCAAATGCAAATAATTATTTTATGTTAGTAAAAATCAACAATTCCTTCCTTAGGTTTAATTGCAATAATGTTAAAGGTAAGCAAATTCTTACCCTTAATCCTTACTTTTAATAACACTTCTTATAGCACATTTTTATTAATGAGCCATTCATATGACCCTCGCTTGAATTTACCAGGAACTCCACTACTTACCAATAATCAAAAACAAACTAAAATAGTAGACTTAAATTTTAACTAAAAAAAAAATAATAATAACAATAAAAAATGTTATTATATTAAAAGTACATGTACTTTTTTGCCGTCCGTACACGCAGTTATTTTTATTTTTTCATGTACGTTTTTTTCGTACACGTACTGAAAATAGAGTACGGGTACACAAACAATAACTAGAGTCGTACATTCACTTACGTGTACGCAAATAAATATTTTAATAAAACATAATGGTGGATGTGTACAGAAAATTTCAAAATTTAGAAACACACATAATTGTTAAAAAAAAAGTACGGGTTGGTTTTAGTTGTGTATTTTTAATTTATGTACGACAGTTTTGTACACAGAGAGTACTTTTCTAAACTCTGTTTTATTGTTGCTATTTTTCGATCGCGAAGTTTTAGTAAAAGTTTTTTGTGAATATTTTGTGTACTGCCATCCCTAATTTAGTACGTAAAGCGCAAGATATCTGTCAAAATTTCAAAATGTATGACGCATCCCTAAATAGCACGTTGCACGGCGTCAACGCTTAGCAATTGGAAAATCCAATTTTGACAGTGCGTTAGGAAGTAAAGTTGGCTGCTTGTTGGTTTGTTTTGTTATGATTGAAAAGTAATGACAACACGCCTACCTCTTATTTTCATTTGAAATAGTTAAGTGACTCCACTCAAAAAAATAAATATATAGGGCGACAGAGAATTAAAAAATAAGAAAAAAAAACATCAAGTGAAAAAATTGGCGCTCATCCATATTTTCCGAGTTTCGGGGCTCTGAATATTTCAAATTTTTTAAATATTAATATGGGTATTATTTTAAAGCTTTTGAAGAGATTTTTAAGGAAATATGTACTAAAATTTTTCAAAAATGCTTAAGCCATTAAGAGCCGATGGCATTTTTACATAAAATAATATATATGCAGTAGCAATTTTTGGCTTAAATCCAGTTTACAAAAAGTTGCCTACGGTGTAAAATGAAATTCTAAGCACAAAATGTTAAGTGACAAATTTGGCGCAAACGCCTAGTTCCGGAGTTACGGGCCTCAGAAATTTTTATGTTTAATATGGCATATATCAAGAATTTGATGCCAGAATGGGACAATATGGATAAAATTGGAAAGGTAAAATAAGCGGCTATCAGATTAAACAGGAAGAAGGTAAAAAAAATAAAAATATATCTGCTAAAGACCAAAAACCGATTTTTTTAAATTCAAACGTAATAAATAACAGTCTGTTTATAGTACACGTCAAGTGCGAAACAAAACCGGATAGCATATGGACGAATACGTAATAATAAGCGTCCGTGTAACACGTTCCGGTGTTTTTGTTTAACTTACGTTGTATTGTATTAATTAGTATTTTTTATTTACTTTTTTTCATATACATTTTTTGTTATTGCCCTAAATGATGGTAACCCTGCTTTGGCGCTTAAAAAGAAACAGCTGAGTTTAATAAACAAAACAAAATTATCAAACAAGCAATCGGTAAAACAAAAATTTGTGCAAATTAAAAAGTTTAAACAATACATTAATAAAAGAGTTTAATAATAAAAATAAATAATAATTCTTAAACTGTGAGTGCACTGATTATATGTATGTATAATACTTTTATAGTAGATGTATACGTAGATGTTTGATTGGTGAAAGTGGGCATCAGCCCAACAATATCAAATCCTTAAAACTTCCTGAAAACTCCATATTTTTTATTTTATTTAATATTTTTAAACTACTTTTAGAAACACAACTAAACATGTATATGTAAAATTTTTAAATCGAATGTTTTTTTTCTTCACTCAGTTTTGACGTTTCTGACACTACTGTTTGTGTGAAATATTTTCTCCAAAAATATAAAATAAAACTTATTATTTCGTAAAACTTACTTTCGGGTTGGCGGGTAGAACAAAAGTGAAAGAGAAAAGGTAAAAAGAGATTTTATACAAATTTAAAGCAAAGGCGCCAAAGAAAAAAAAAGAGAGGAAAGATTAAAAAGAGAAATGTCAGAGAAAGTGGAAGATGAAAAAAAGGGTTTTTCGAACATAAACATCTCGCTCCCCTTGCAATCGTGCAACAAAGAAGGGTAAGGAGTTGTGTGAATTAAAAACAATTAAATAAAAATAATTTACAAAAAAAATGAAAAAAAAAATACTAATAAAAATGCAATTCATTTATGTAAAAGAGAAAAAACAAAACCAAAAAGTAAATAAAAATAGAAAAATTGTCTTAAGATATGCGCCCATTTTGAACATTTATGACAATGGTTGCAGTGTCCTTTGCATAACTGGAGTGCTGTGGTAACGGCTGGGTATGTGGTTGAATTTGTTGTGAATTCTGTTGTAATTGTGCGAGTTCTTGTTTCAATTGTTCTATTTGTTGTTGCAAATGTTGAGTGTTTTTATCGCTCTTGTTACGTTTCGTTTTTTTAGCTTTCTTTTTCTTCTTTTCCTGTCCCTTCGTCTGAGTCCCTTCAGGACGATCAGTGCGTGTTCTCCATCCGTCATCCCGAAAATGGTGCAGAAGCGTGCGGTGCTCTGCTGTGCATTCCATACACCGTTCTATACTGACGCACTTATCCCTCATGTGAGAGTGAGCCAGACAATTAAAACAATAGCGATATCTCGTTACTACCTTCCACCGCTCTCCTACCGACATTCTACGGAACTTGGGGCATTTCCGGATGGGGTGTTCGCTTTTACAAATGCGGCAGTCTCTAAGGCTTTCATCACGGGGTTTTGTTTCGGGTTTACTCCCTGCTGAATCATTGACAGGACGGTGAACTTTAAAACGGGCCGAAGTTTGAAAATCTAGTGGTTATAAAAAATAAGAGAATAGAAAAAAAATTTATTAATTCAGGCTTGAATTGGGAAGGAGAACAAGCTTCACAATTGGCCGGGTAATAATGCCAGAAGCTATTAACACTTCAGTGACTCTAACTTTAGAATCTTGACCAGAATAGACTTTCTCTAAGCGACCTAATCTTCAACAATTTGAGGGCAAATTATCTTGACGGACCACAACCAAATCGCCAACTACAAAGTCCCTATTAGAAAACTTCCACTTTGTGCGTTTATGGAGCTCCTTTAAATATTCCTCTTTCCACCTTAAGGCAAATTGGTGGTGAAGAATTTTAAGCACCTGTTGGCAAGGCTTAAGGATAATTCTGAGTGGTCAGGCTCTGCAGGCCCCAGTAGCAGACGTCCGACTAAAAAATGACCGGGGGTTAAAGGAACCAAATCAGTTGGGTTATCACCCATTGCACATAAGGGTCTGGAGTTCAAACAGGCTTCAATACGAGTCAACATAGTTTCAAAATTCGGGGAAAGTAAATTTCTGTGAATTAGAAATTGTTTTCAAATGGGTTTTGAAACTCTTCAACCCGGCTTCCCATAAACCACCCATGTGAGGAGCGCCAGGCGGAATGCCATTTCAATGGATCATCGGGACTAAGGGCATGAACTTTAGATCCTAATTCTTGAAAAACTTCCTTCGATCGATATTCAGTAACTTTGCAGCACTGACGAAAGCTGTGCCATTATTAGATTACATATGTCGTGGTGCCGAACGACGGGATATAAAACGGGTAAATGCTGCTAGAAAAGCTTCTGAGCTCATATCCTCGGTCACATCTAAATGTATTGCTTTTGTACTAAAGCAAACAAACACTACGCCATAACCTTTGGACATTCGAAAACCGCTTCCACTGTAGGATTTAATGTCAAATGGTCCTGCAAAGTCAACGCCTGTATAATCAAAGGGCTTCCCAATAGACGTTCTTTCCGGGGGTAAAGCAGCCATCATCTGATGACTAGTCTGCTTACGATGAATGATGCATTCCTTGCAGTTGTTCACAATCATACGAACTAAATTTCTGAGTTTAGGGACCCGAAATTCAATTCTAACAAGTCGTGCCAATAACGCATTTCCACCATGTAGCGAGTATTTGTGGACAAAGGTTGAGTATAACCGAGTAAAAGGTGCATAATAGGGTAGGGTAGGGTATTTTGGGAAAATGTTCATCATACGTCAGACCTACAGCCTGAGCAAGGCGTCCATTTACTCTCATGAGTCCACTTGAATCAAGGAAAGGATTCAATGAGATTAATTTACTATTTCGCCCTTCAGAAGCCATGAGTATTCGGGTAAGTAAAAATGTTGTGATAAAAGGGTTAAGCGTGTTTTCACAAATATTATCTCCGACCTAGATAACTGCCGGGAATTATAAACACAGTCACACTTTCGCACTCTATTATAGAAACGAAAAATATAGGCAATGACTCTCATAGCTCGGGGTAAACTAGAAAACGTCTTTAGAATATCATCAGTGCTATTAGAGTGGGTAAAAAGAGTCATTATATTTTTTGTCTCGAGATTAGTGTGATAAGTAATTTTCGTCCGGGGTCAATTCTCCTCAGGCTGGTTTAACCACTGCGGGCCATTCCACCATAAAGTGTTTTCGATTAAATCTTGAGCAAGAGATCCTCGGCTTGCCATATCAGCGGGGTTATTCCGAGAGTCAACATGAGACCAATTCTTAGTGCCGACTTTTTTCAGAATCAACGCAACTCTATTTGCAACAAAAGTAGGCCAGTGGCACGGGGGTTTTTGAAGCCAGGATGAAACTATGGTAGAATCAGTCCAAAAATTATTTTTTTTCCTGGCCAGATTCATTTGAGAACAAAGGGATTCTGTCATATTCGCCATTACTGCTGCTCCGCAGAGCTCCAGACGGGGTAATGTCTTACATTTAACCGGCGCAACTTTTGTCTTAGCCATAAGAAGATGTGCTGTTATTTTCTTTTTAGGACAAATAGCTCGTATATACAGAGTTGCTGCGTATGCCTTCTCAGAAGCATCGCAAAAACCATGGATCTCTACATCAAAATCGGGGTGAAAATTAACCCATCTTGGAATGTTAATTTTCTCAATTTGCGGGTAGTCCTCTAAAAAAGCGTGCCGTTGGTTGAGAGTTGAAAGGGTTTAAACATTCATCCCAATCTGTCTTATCATTCCAAATCTGTTGCATTATTATCTTAGCGACAATAATCTTAGGGGCAAGCCAACCGGCAGGGTCAAATAGCTTAGCTATTCCTGACAGGACAGCACGTTTTGTAACAAAGTCCCTATTCGGCTGCGTAACAAATTCAAAATAGAAGTGTCGGAATAGGCATTCCATCGCAGGCCAAGTGTCTTAGTCGTGCTCGCGTCCGGAAATTTCAAGAAGTCTGCTGCTAACAGACTCTCGCAGGGTAAATCCTTTAATAAACGATTATGATTCGCAGTCCATTTCCGCAGAACAAAGCCAGCAGAACCAAGAACGTTTATTAGATCATTACGTCGTATTATAGCTTCTTCTAGTTCATGTGAAACAGCAAGAACATCATCGACGTACACTTGGGCATGCCAATTGGATTAGAGTCCGAATGGCAAGATACGGCGCACAGTTCACTCCGAACGTCACCGTTTGAAGCTCGAAATCCTTGACTTCGACTTAGGGACTTTCGCGGAATAATATTCGCTGAAAGGGGGTATGATTGGGATAAACAATAATTTGCCGATACATTTTCTCAATGTCAGTATTAAACACGAATCGATAAAGACGCCACCGTAGAATTAAGATTGTAAGGTCAGCCTGTAGCACAGGGCGTGGGTAGAGAGTATAGTTTAAGCTGACGCCGTTTGAAGACAGGCTGGATGCATTAATTACAACACGAAGTTTCGTTGTCACACTATCGGGTTTGTACATAGAATGATAGGGTAAGTAATAAGAGTTCTTTTCTAAACGGCAGGAAGAAATTTCCCGCAAATGACCCAATTCAATATACTAGCCAATTACTTTGTCATAAGTTCGGGGTTTCGTAAAAGGCGAATTTCATTCCGTTTAAATTGAGAAAGCGCAATCTCACGGGAATTACCTAAAGAAAGGTTTTTTGAAAATTCCTGTTTAAAGGGTTGGGAAACTACATAACGGCCATCGGCATTTCTGAAGGTTGTCGACTGGTAATATTGTTCACAAAATTGCTCAGCTTCGGACAATTGAGTTGCCTTCGGTACCTCTTCGAGTTCCCAAAACCGAGATAGTTGATTATTTAAATCAATATGGCTAAAATATAAATTAACCGTATTCAGGGGGTTGCAGTAAAACACTTTACCAGTAACAATCCAACCAAACATTGTATTTTGAGCAATAAGGTTGCCATCGGGGTGCTTTTCTACTACGGGTAATAATGTCTGGGGGTATACATCTCCTCCTAGGAGCAGATCCATTCGGTAAAAAAAAATCAGTCTTATCGATTTTAGAGAAATTAGACGGGTTGATGTTAGCAATTGTACATGTTGGCAACCGGCCAGTCAACTTCTCTACGACATATGCCTCACATTGAAGTCTAAAATCTGGGTTTTATTTAGAACCAATTGTGATTAAGCATATCTTAGAAGCAGTCGCCGTTAAACTGCCATCAAGCGCAGTAATTGTAGCCATAGCAGACGACATTGTGGGTAAACATAATTTCCTTTGCAACTTTTGGGAAATAAAAGTGGCTTGAGAAGCAGGATCGATTAGCGTCCGTGCCATGCATTTCATATCGCCGACAAAAATATCACAAGTTGTTGTCCCTAGCAATACTGTAGATTGGGGATTTGAATCTACATGCAAGGCATAAGACTTAAACGATCGAGCTGCGCTAGAAGTCGAGGGTCTCTCATCAGAGTTAACTTGGGGTGGACTGTAATTTGAGCCATGATTGCCAGCACTTTTGAAAGCATTTCCATTACTGGAAAGATTAGGAGGGTTCGAGCAAGACGGATTAGGATGCGTAAAGTTACTTAGGCGATCAGGGTTTCGAGTAGAATTTTTATGCAGAAGAGAGTGATGTTTCTGCCTACAAATATAACAAACATTAACGCTTTTGCACGCTCTATATTCATGGGATGACGCTAAATAGTTTGTGCAAAATCTAAGCCTCTCTACAGTGGATAATCGATCATTAACAGTTTGACCTAAAAATACAGGACAAAGCCTAAGGGGGTGTTTCTCGGGACAAAAAAAGCACTACGTCACATTCTCGCCCTGATTTGTCTTAGCAACAAATGCTTTAACTTTTCGGGAATCATTAGAGGGTTTTTTCGTGTTACTCGAAACATGATTCTTAAAGGGGGTTTTGAGGGGGATTTAGATGGGATCCTCTAATATCATAAACGGATTCCAGGGTCTTGTAACGCAATGTTAGGAACTTATCCATTTCATCCCATAATGGCATGTCCACATCAGATGAG
This sequence comes from Gymnosoma rotundatum, assembly GCA_916610165.2. NCBI lineage: Eukaryota > Metazoa > Arthropoda > Insecta > Diptera > Tachinidae > Gymnosoma > Gymnosoma rotundatum. The sequence continues at coordinate 9,409,567 of OU744341.1, read as the reverse complement.
CAGATGGAATAAAATTAGGCTCCTGAGCCTTCTCGTTTTTCGAGGATTCCTTTAAACGCTCTAAGTGATCCGTTATGAGGGAGGCGCCACGTACATACGAACTCATGTACTTTTGCTTCACCTCAATAATCTGAATCTTCGGATCACTTTCGGCTAAAATTAATAAAGCATCGGAGGACTTCCTCACTACTTCCCATAAGCGATGCAATTCTTTCTCATGGATACTTAAAAAACCAATGCTATGTTCCGCGGGTGGAACAATACTAACGTAGGCCTCAAAATCGACCAAACGGTCGCAATTCCTAATCAAATCATTTACTGTCGCTATCTTAAAAATTGGTTGGTGGATTACTTTTGAGAAAAAAATACCGAAAAAAGCTAATAAATTAGACAATAAATTAAAGCGGGTGAAAAATAAAACGTTTGAAAAAAAGCAAACAATAATTGAGTAAAAAAATCAAACTGAATTTGATAAAACGGGGTATATTTTTTTTCCTGAAACCTTTAAATAAAAAATAATTAAAGTAAATTTACACTGTCAGGCTTAAAACCAAGTAAAAACGACAGTACTGAAAAATATATTCAATAATGAATACACTTTTCTCACAGTGTAAAAGCGCTTTTTTTAAAATAAAAAGGTATAAAATTTAAAACAACAAAAGTGTTGCACAAATAAAAGATGAGTACTTGTTACGGGTACAAAAAAAATTTATTTACCAAAAAACGGCTTTAAATCAAAAAATTCCAAATAAATATGGGTAAAATTATTAATTAGCACGTAATTCGCCATATTTGATTAGAATTTTAAGTTTTATCGGGTAAAAATTAATATAATTATTACAAAACAACCGAGTACTCGTAATATTCGTTCACTCTGAACTTTTGCAACACTAATGTAATGTGTGTTACAATATAAAAGCAAGCAAAAACAAAAATAAATAACAAACAAACAACAACCGAGAAAGAGAAAGAATTATGCATGCATTAACATACAAACAAACGTTTAGAAAATTTTTATTTAATTTTGTTTGTGTTTTAAATCAAATTTCACAATTTGCATTTAATTTGAAATTAAATTACAAATCGCAACACGGCCGTCCGTCTGTTTTGTTTACTAAAAAAAACAACGAGTAAAATTATTTTCTTTTGTTCGATGTTCGTATTAGAGGCCTGCACAAATGCATTTGAACACACAATCAAGACATCGCAAATTTTTTAAATGGTGTGCTGAAGTATGGTCGCGACAAACAAATACTGTCAAATACTGTACAAATAAAACACAAACACTTTCTTGTGTGTATTTGAAAAATGTCTTGGTATCTTAGTATGTCTTGAAAACAACAAGATATCTTGAAATGTTTCAAGACGTCTTGTTATTTCAAGACGTCTTGTTGTTTCAAGATGTCTTAAAACATTTGTTGAGTAAATTATGAAGACAGCATTGCAACCATATGTTTATTAGACGCGAGTGAAATAAAACACACAAGAGTAAATTGTATATTTGCTATTTTTGTCTTTTATTGTTGATTAAAATTGGATTAATTATGGAACATAATCCACTGTTACTTTAGTTTTTTATTTAAAATTTATTTAGTACAAAATGTGTGCATATAAACATAAAATTTTAATGTTAATTTTTTAAATTTATAATAAGCATTTACAGTGATTTAATGTATAGAGATTATCATACATATTTTAGATCTTATACATATATACACATGCGGGTATTTAAGAGGGAAAAAATTAAAAAAATTGCTTGTTTATTTTTATAAAAATTAATTTTATTGCCTTTTAAAGTAAAAAGTAAAACATAATAAATAAGTTAATGTTAACATTACACGTTAAGAAAAATGCTTAAAGTTTATCATCTTTGTTTTAAAAAGTTGCTGTTTATTCAGTATTACTATGTAGATACATCATATATTTAAAAGTTTTGGAGCTTACTGACATATTCGTCCTCTTTTCTGATAGCAGTTGCCTAGCAACTGAAAACACTCTTTCAGATGCTGCACTACTGGCTGGAGTGGCCAATATTTTGCAACTTAACCTATATAGTACATGAAATTGCGTTTGCTGTAAATGCCACCAATTATTTACATCAAAATTATCTTTAAATGGAATGTTTAAATTTTGGTATATTTGTATTTCTTCGGCACTTAAGTTTGATGCAGGCGTAACAAAGTTTTTAAAATATGATGAGATAATTGTATTATTAGATGATGGCGATTCTTTATTTGGTTTATTGTCTTGATTTCGCCAATATCTCTTTAGTTCCTCTATACATTCAGACTTTATAAGATTTTTGTCTTGTTCAGAAAATTGCAACAATTTATTAGAAGGTGGTAAAAGAAAATGTGCAATTTTGTGTAACGTGGTAAGTTTGGAAAAGACAGTTGTTTGTAAATGATGGTACAATATTTCTTTAAATCGTCTCATAACTTCAATTTCGTCGTTTTCAGATTTGCAGCTGTCCATTAATCCACTGATATATGCATAAACGAGATGTAATGTTGCATATTTTTCACCTTCTAATGTTTTAGATGCCTGTTCGAATGGTTTTAAAATATTCACGATGCATTTGACGTAGCTAATATTAATTTTTTCAATCCTTTGCAGCTCCGTATCCGTATCCATTTTCAATGTGATACGATTTCATTCTTTATTTCCATGTTTACTGGTATTCTCGAAACATTAGCTTCCTTAATAGCGACATAACATTTATGCTTCACTAAATTTGATGTGCTCCTCTGATCAAACTTCATCACGGAAAAACAGTTTCTGCAGGCAACTTTCTTTTCTATCTCGACGCCATTATTGTCTATCATTCCGTAAACGTCCCAAACCTTGCTTCTGCCTCTTTTTGCAGTAATCTTAAATTTACCGGACAAAATGTTTTCCTTTATAATGGCACTGTCCATTAATTCATGGGAATCGGATTGGGTTGAACTCTAAATGTGGAAGCAAAAATAAGAAAGCACTATTAAATAATGTAACATTTTTAAAAATAGTTTTTTCTTACCATTATTTCTGTCATATTAAATGTTAAAAATCGTTACTTTTTTAATTTAAATTATGTATGTAAAATTAATATGTATGTCTAACACCACAGGCTCTTTTAAAAACTGATTATAAAACTGTTATCGACACTTTCATTTATACAAATAGAAAATATTGTTTTGACTATCTTACTGCCCTTTTATAAACCAGATTTTATTACGTGTGAAAAAGGATAATAATTGTGGTTTAAAAAAATCTGATTTACAAAAAAAAACCAATTCGGGAATGTCCATAGACCAAAAAAAAAAAAAAACAGGTAAATAAAAAAAATTCAATTGAGCATTAATTTAGAGCAACAATTTTGAAAAAGCAGTAAAATTTTATGATAAATCAGGTCAATTTGGATGTACAAAATAATGTAATTAGTAATTGTGCTTGTTAAAACTACACCAATTTGGGAATGTCCCTAAATAAAAACAGGTACTAGAATATTTATCAATGGTATTGCAGTAGGTAAGTAATTTCAGTTGAAAGTGAAAATGTTTTCAAGTGTGATGTAAAAAGGGTAATAACTGCGGTTGTAAAAAATCTGTTAAAATTGCATTTAGAAATGGTAAAAAAGGTAAAATAATACTTATGTATGAATTTCTGCAATAACAAATATTGTCGTTTTCCATATTATAAATAGATCTAGGTAGTTATTGAACACTAAAAATTAAAATTCTTTAATTAAAAACTCTTGTATGCAAATTTCTATTTAAAAACGACAAAATTTAGTAAACTTTTATGGACGCATTCAAGAAGAAATAGTTTTTATTTATAAAATAATACCAATGTAAATTAATTTAAAATTAAAATTAACTTAATCGCATTGGCCTGTACAAAGCATCCAATCGTTCATATGATACACACATAAGAACAACAAGTATTAAAAAAACACACAAATTACAAGTGAAGATGTTGATCGTCAGTTGTATTTTTTCAAATACTTGGACCATTTGAAATTTTTTTCTACTGTCACGAAATGTCTTGTTACGAACAAATACTGTCTTGACAGTATTTGAAAATAGTCTTATACACGAAGTTCTCTATTTACTTCGTGGTACGAACAGTATACGACAGTATTTTATGTTGTTGTAATACAAGGAATGTGTATGCAAACCATTTAAACATAAGGGTGTGTTTGATGTTTAAATACATTTGTGCAGGCCTCTAGTTCGTATTTAATAAATACAGCTTAAGAAGCACTGGGTTAATGCTTTACAAAAGCTGTTATTAAAAACGAGTAAACAAACAAAACAGACTTTAGTTAACATACAGCACAAATTATGTTAAAAATAATAAAATTCTCACGGGTAGCCGACTATTGTTTTTTGTAAAAATGCACTTCGGTTTTTCAATATGGTTGAATATTTGTTTATTCTTAAATGCACAATTTATTTTTTCCACTTTTTTTTGCCTTATAATGTAACACTTTTTGTAAATAAATCACTCGTTAATTTAAAACAAATGACTTACTGTTGTTATAATTTTCGGTAATAACCGTCGTCACTGGCTGTGTACTTTGGATGTTCGGCGAGCGCTTTCGATGTGATAACATCATTTTCAAGCCGCGTTTTTATTAAAACTGAAGAGATAGTGTTAAAAATAGATAGTGTTAAGAATAAAAGGTGGTGGGTTTAGGTAATTTTTGTCCGTTTAAATAGTATTATGCAGGTAGATTCCCTGATATCTGTCTTGTTTATTAGGGTAAATAGTTAATATTTGGGTCTTTTATTATTGGATAGGAAAATGTGACCGTCTGTGGGTGTTTTTCGTTTGTAAGAGTGTTTTAGTAATTTTAGTGGTGTAAAAATCGTGTCAGAGGTTGTGTTTACCTGTTCGCTAATAATGTCTCTGTTAAACGTTCGTGTTTTGTAAATTTCCATGTTTTCAAGAATGTCTAGTCTTCGTCCTTTTTTACTTGGGTGTAATACTGTCATACATTCATCTATTTCCTTTGGTTCGTGTCCATGTGTGTTGAGGTGTTTTGCGAAATTGGAGTCTTCCCTTTTCCTTTTGTATGATCGTATGTGTTCTGTAAACCTTGTTTTTAATGTTCGTCCAGTTTGTCCGATGTATGTATGGTTGCAAGTACAAGTAAGTCTGTATACTCCGCTGGTGCTAAATTTATCCGTTGTTTCTATTGATGTCTTGAGATTGTTACTTAGAGTGTTGCTCGTTTTTAATGTTGTGTGTAAACCTTCTTTTCGGAAAAGGTTGGTTAATCTATATATTTCTGGTCCTGTGTAAGTAAAGATGTGTCGTCGTGTTGTGTCGATTGTTTCCTTGTCTTCTTTCTTCTTGTTTTTGTTGTTGTATTGTCTGAATAGTTTGTCGATGGTTGTGTGGTTGTAACCGTTATTTTTAGCTATAGTGTAAATTGTATCGAGTTCTTTGTTGTATTTATCTGGAGCGAGTGGGACTATTTTAAGTCTGTGAATCATGTGTCTAAACGCTGCGAGTTTATGTTGAGTAGGATGGTTTGAGGAGCTGTGGATAATTGTGTCTGTCATGGTTGGTTTTCTATAAATGTCAAAGTTTAAGGTATCAATTATTGATATGTCAAGATAATGTAAAGTTCTGTTTTGCTCTTCTTCCATTGTGTATGTGATTTTGTTGTGTATTATGTTTAAGTCTATAAGAATTTGTTCTGCGTTGTCTCTTTCTAGGATGCATATGATGTCGTCTACGTATCTGTAGTAATGGGTTATTTTATGTTTTTCCATCAGTTTTTTGATGTGTAGTTGTTCTAAGTGTTGCATGAAAATCTCTGTGAAGATTGCGGATGTTGGGTTTCCCATGCCGAGTCCATCAGGTAGTTTATAGAAGTTATTGTTGAATCTAAAGTAGTTTTGTTTTAAATGACTTACCTTTCCTTCGTACAAAATAGGGGTGGGTTTTAAATACTCAAATATTAATCGCACAGGCAACAAGAGCTGTTGTGTTCCTTCGGGTTTGTTGTTCTGGAAATAAAAAATATTTTTAAAGAAAAATATTTCACCGGGGTTTGGTAAATCCGGCTCGAAGGACCAAAAATGTTTATGTGAAATATTTTCTCCAAAAATATAAAATAAAACAAATATGTTTTAGTTTGGGGTTTTTTCTTTCGATTTATTATTTCGTAAAATTTACGTTCGGGTTGGCGGGTAGAACAAAGGTTAAAGAGAAAAGGTAAAAAGGGATTTTATACAAATTTAAAGCAAAGGGGCCAAAGAAAAAAAAAAAAAGGAAAGGGAAGATTAACAAGAGAAATGTCAGAGAAAGTGGAAGATGAAAAAAAGGGGTTTTCGCACATAAACAACTACAATGCGTGATAACAACCAGAAACAATTGTTTTAAAAACCCAAAGATGGAAAGTGGTAACGTTTTTGTGCATGTAAACAGCAGATTGTGTTTTGTAAACTGGCTGTAAGTGTAGTTGGAATACTTTACAAAGAAAAGTTATATGAAGTGTGTAAAATGTAATTTTATTCAAAAAATATTAAGTGATAATTTTCGTAAAATTTTTTGTTTCCGAGATACGGACCTCAAAAATTTTTTCGTATAATGTGACATATATCGACTACGCATGACATACCATAGAGCAGAAAATTCTGTAGAAAGCGAAGCTGGTGTTGGTCATACCACAGAGGAAAAAATTTTTGCGCCCGGTCAAAGGCCGGCTACGCAGGAAGTCTTTAGAAAGCGAAGCCGATGTTGGCCATACCATAGAGGAGAAAATCTTTGGATCTGGCCAAAGGCCTGCTACTCAGGCCTTTGCTTAAAATTACATTTTACATCCTCTAGATAACTGTTTTTTTAGAAAGTATTCCTATTAAACTTTATAATGTTGAGTAAAGTTGTTTATATAAAAAAAAATAGTTTTTTTTCTACCTTACCAGATTTTGTTAATTTTTTTTTACTTTTTTCCTGTTTACTTAAATAGGACCTTAAACAACCGTTCCAGTTGTACCCATATTGTCCCATTCTGTCACCAAATATATATGATATATCGATATATGCCATATTAAACATAAAAACTTCGGAGGCCCGTAACTCCGGAACTAAGGGTTAACGCCAAATTATTTACTTTACATATTTTCTTAGAATTGAATTTAACACACCGTAGTTAACTTATTTTTCTTTTGGGGCGATGCCCGTAAACTGGACTTGTTCCATTTATGAAAAGCTACGACTAAGTAAACGCTGTTTTAACACCGTTAAATCTTTATCACAATAAGAGTGAAAAGGGGTTTTTCAATGTTTTTAACAAGAAAGAGTGTGTTCTCATTGTTGATCAATAGATGGAGTAAATTCAAAATAGAGAAATCATACTAAAAGTCATATTTGATGGCGAACATCATTGCTCAGACAAATCTTCGGCCAACGATGTTTGCACATGAACGAAACATGAACATTGCACATTAGCCGAATTTATGTGCAACATAATGTTCATACCAAGTTTATGGCTCGTGGAGACGTAAGGTAATATAAGACAGTAATATAATTCACGATAATAAAATTCATTAGGTTGATCTTAATACTATTATGTTACGACAGGTTGTATAAAATAAATTCATTTATGTTGCTGAACTAATTGTTAACAAAAATGCATGCCATTTCACATTGTAGCATATATATTCATAATAAGTTTACATTCTTTTGAAGTACTTGCTACAGATTTTTGTGTTTTTCTTATTACTATTATTCGTTCTTATATTACTTATACCTTCTAAGTACAATTGCATATAATAGTAATCAATACCTTAAGATTATAATGAGTAGACAGAGACCGTTATTAATAATACTGATTTTGTAATGATCATGTAATATTCATATATTCATTTGATTGATGAGCAAATACTTCCTTACTCTCTAAGCAACTACCAAATAAGTAAGACGTTTCACGAAGCAAGAAAAAAAAATTATCTTTTTACAAAATAAACTTTGCCTTTTGAGTTTATTACAGTGGCGACGAGGACAAAAGTGATTTTTTTAAGTTAATTAATTACTTATTTTTTGTGAAATTTAAGGTAATGGCCTAACCAGTTTTTGGAAAAGGACCGCATTTTGATAATTCCCAAAATAATTGGACTGTGTTTCAAAATCAATTACACCAGTTTTTAATTGCAAACGAAATAATCGATGCATACGAGTACAAGAAAAAAGCTATCCTCTTAACAAAAGTGTGTGAAACGTCAAATATGCTATTGCAGAACTTGGTGAGTCCAGCAAAAGTGGAAGATGTAGGAACTACATATGATATTTGTTTGTCAGCAATGAACAGACATTTAAACATTTTTAAATTTTATAATGCAACAAATGCGGAAAAAAAAACAATTAACGAATGAGCGGTTCGAGTTAGATCTCTTGCAGTGCATATCGATTTCGGAGTTAATTTGGATATAGCTATCCGGGAGAAATTCGTAATAGGGTTGGAAAAGGGTCCGGCCCGTGAAAAAATTTTTTTGAATCCGTTGGAGCCTCTTTTGAAAAGGTCGTATAAATTGCCAATAATGTGGAATATACCAACCACTAATATAATTTAGAACAAGATGTTAAAGAAGGAGAACATGGCTTGCAGGACCCCTTCTGTTGAGAGTGCAACAGCACACTTTCCATCTATTCCGCGCCAGACTCGTAGATATAGACTTTTTTTTACCAACAGCCACCACGTGTACCCCGAAGGGACCTTACCGATAATAGTCTACAGAGATGGGCGGCTCTCTGTATGGGCCACCGGTTTCCGTGGTGCCACTTTATTTAGGCTATTATTATTCACACGTTTTATTATCAATTAAGGAAACTGGTAAAAACCTTCGACAGTACCCAACTGTATATCCAGCATCAGTGCCTAAAACACCGGGGGACTGGTTCCCCCTATACCCCCGAGGAATCCCGTCTGCACCTAGGTTAGATCAGCACAGACTCTTGGTTCCCCCTGGAGGGAATAGAAACGGACAATACGTGATACAGATTAACGTCAGTTCCCGGCCGTGTAGGCCCTAAACCGACGGTGGTCTTACCACTGGGTGAATACCATGCGTTTACCAGCGCCCCTATGCATTATGGGTACCAATTCGATCCGACGATTTTGGTCATGGGATCCCCCTTGGTTTGGAGCGGAGCCTATCTAAAACTCCTGCTGATCTTTGAGTCTCAGCACCCGGTTCCAATTCAATTCCACACCGAGCTTTCGCTCTCCCCGCGATTTGGATACAAAACACAGACACCACGTTACACCCCGAAGAGCCGCACAATTGCCAGGCTGAAACCAAGATTCCAGGGGCACCTGACACCCGTGGTACCAGATGAAAGCCTCCGGTCAGACCTTGTAACCGAGGTTACTACCAGTTGGGCCCTAAAAAGCCCGGGGCTGGGGGCCGCATACCCTCATTCACACTTCAATAACATACTAAATCAAACAAACCGAAAGGGGGTGGGGTTAAGGGGTAAGAGGCAACCAGGGGCCAGTCCACGTTCGCGAATACTCGACCAAAATTTAGCAATCGAGCAGGTGGACTAACCCCAGAAGCCCTAAAACTCCAGTCCGCCCACTAACCTAACTTCTACCTCCTCCTTCTCTAAAAACTTCTGTCGCAAAAGCATTCAATCCACTCACAGAAAGCACACCATTTATACCATAATTTCCATTCACACACACAACACCTGTTCAATTCGGATCATAATGTCAGAATAATACAAGCACTCAAAAGGGGCGGGGGTAAGAGGCAACCAGGGGTCGGTCCACCTTTGCGACTACTCGACCACAATCAAGCAATCGAGAAGATGGACCAAACCGAGAATCCCCAAACCCCCAGTCCGCCAACTAACCTAACTTCTACCTCTTCTTCTTTTAAAAACTTTAGACGCAAAAGCATTCAATATACTCAAGTTCTCGGCCACAGAAAGAACACTACATACGTCATAATTATTATTCACACACAGAACACCTATTTCTTCCAAATCCCTAATATTAGAATAATACGGGCATTCACAGAATACATGCATCCAATTTTCAGAATTCGCACCACAATCACAATCAGGTCTTTCACTAAAATTTCTAGCAAACAGAAAATCATTCAACGAACCGTGACCCGTGAGAATAAAACCCAGACATAGATATAAGCTAAACTTATCATAACCAACCACACTCCGCACATCCGTTATGAATCTATAGGTCATCCTACCATTCACACTGCTGCCCCACCTTGACTGCTATTTATGTAAAGAATGCGAATTCCAATAAAACAAACGCAATAAATGTTCGTAGCAAACTGACTCTCCCAAGCCAAGCATGCGTGCTTTATTATAAAAATGTATTCTAAACTAAAGGAACTTTTTACTAAATTAATATAAATATAATAAAGGAAAATATATCGGTATTATCTTATGAGTACTAGATATATAATAGAAATAAATAGGAATAATAATAAGGGGAAATATAACTGCTTAATCGTACGATGTCAGTCTATAATAATATTAAGTATATAGTAATAATAAAAGTAAAAAGAATTTAGTAAAATAAAGGGTGATGCATTCAATTTATGATAATGCATTACATCTCCCTTGTTTAAAAAAAATGTTGAATCAAATCAGTTGGCTAGACTACTGGATTCAATATTTTTTTCTTTTATAATTACATAATTTTTTTTTTTTTTTTAAGATTCTCATCTTGTGTTTCTAAATTTTTTCTTAGTTTTTGATACAATCAGTTTTATTTTGTTTATTGTGTGTTTATATTTCCAATACTTCTGTATAATTTGTTATCTTTGTTTTCATTAATATCGTATAATTTTGGTTTGCATTTCTATATAATTAAGTTTTTCTCTTCTTCTGTTTCATTTTTATGTAATTTTGGTGTTTCTTTATTTTTAACAGTATTGATTTTGGTGATAGTTTTGTATTATCTTAGATTTTTTTAAATTTTTAATAGTTCTTTATGTACAATCAGGTTTTCTTTATGTTTTGTTTAGTTATATTTTTCAGCGTTTTTATATATGTTTTTAGTTAATATCTTATGTAACAATTTTCTATCTTATGTTACAATTTTCTGTTTTCATAATTCTCTTTTTGTTGAGCTTTTTAATTTATAATAAATAAAATATTTTACAAAATATAATATAAATGTTAGAAACTTGCTTTTGTTTAAGCAATTCTCAGTCTATTCTTATGTAAAGTTCTGTGCGTTTTTAATATATTATCGTAAAAAGTTACATTTACTCCATCTATTTCCGTTACTATGTAAGGACCATCATAAATGCCTTTAAATTTGTCATAAGGTTCTTTCTTTATATATACCTTGTCGCTTATTTTAACATCGAGTGATCATATATTAGTGATGTTATCACTAATATATGATCTAACATATTCATTTAAAACCCTATGATTCCGCTCTACCGTACCTACTGTTTCATGGTGATATGCCGTTGAGAAATTTGTCTGAATATTCAAAAGTTTACACAGTTTGCTGAATATTTCATTCTGAAATTCAGTACCTAAATGAGACTTACCATTTTACCAAAAATTAAAATAAAATTCTCAAAAATTGCCGTAGCCACTGTCTTCGCGCTTTTATCATGTAGGGGCATTGTCACAAGATACTTTGTAAAATCGCTAATCAAAGTCAAAGCATACTTGTTTCCATGTTCCGACATTGATAAAGGAACTATTGTATCTAATACTACTATATCAAACGGCTTAATCGGTGTTGGTGTTAGAGTTATTTGCTCCTTCTTTCCTATTTTAACTTTATTCAGATTACAGTGCCTACAATTTTTAATGAAAGTCACAATATCCCTAGTCATATTTTTCCAATTATATCTCGACCTTAATTTCGCATACAGGCGTTTCCGTCCACAATGCCCTCCTATAATGGGGTCTTTATGATATATTTCCCAAAGTTCTATCTTTTTCTCATCTTCAGTTACTTTTTCAACCGGGTTAATTAATATAATTTCTAATGTTTTCAATATTTTATTACCTAAGTATTTCAATTCCTGAACAGTAAAAAATTTATCGTACTTTGACCATTCTGCAACGTAATTGTTGTTAATGTTGGCTACTTCCTGTAACCTCAAAGCATTGTTTCGAAATTCAATGTTTTGTTAACAATTTTAACACTTCTAATCAATTTAAATCTATTGTACATCGTTAGCTCTATGCTAGTAACATTCTGATTTTTCAAATATACTTCTGACGTAATTTTCGCGACCTTTGTACTAAATTCTTGTGGAAATTTATCATAAACTTTCAAATTTTGATTATTACAACCTTGGGATTCTTCTTTATGTATCTTACTCTGCCTAGACATTGCTCGCGTTGTTGCAGTAAAGATATTTGGAATACATGTTCCATCCTTCAAATCACTTATCGAAATACGAGAAAGTGCATCTGCACCCACGTTGTCCTTATCCTTTATGTGTTAAATCGAAAAGTTATATTCTGAGAATTTAAGTCTTATACCTGTAACTTTGGAAGATGGATCTTTCATATTAAACAAATACACCAGGGGTCGATGATCGGTTCTAACGACAAACTTTGTTCCATAAACATACGGCCGAAATTGATTAATAGCAAAAAATATGGCAAGTAATTCCTGTTCAATGGTTGGCTTTTGCGTTCTGAACGATTAAAAGACTTTGAGGTGTAATATATAGGGAGATCATGACTATCAAAATTTTGGCTAAGGATTGCACCACATCCTATATTTGAAGCGTCCACCGTTATAAGAAATTGTTTAGTAAAGTCTGGATATTGCAATATTCTAGGAGAAATTAGTTTAATCCTCTCGAATGATTTTTTACATTGTGTATTCCATTCAAAATTCACTTTCTTACGCGTTATGTTATTTAAAGGAGCTGCTATCGAAGCAAAGTTTGGTATAAATCGCCTATAACAGTTAGCGAATGCCACAAAAGGTTTCACTGAATCTTTATCCGTTGGTACTGTGTACTTCTTTATAGCCGCAATTTTAGTATTATCTGGAAGGAGCCCATCCGCAGTGCACTTATGACCAAGGAATGTAACTTCCGGTCGGAAAAAATTGCATTTGTAGGAATTGATTTTCAGATTGAATTTTCTCAATATATTAAAGACACTACCTAAGTTCCTTAAATGATGTTTTTTACTACATCCAATAACTATAATATCGTCTATATATAAAAAAGCTTTATTTGATTCAAGACCAGAAAAGGCTAGAAACATCATACGTGAAAACGAATTTGGAGCTGCGTTTAGCCCAAAATGTAAAACTTTCCAACGGAATGCGCCTTGATCTGTACTGAATGATGTTGTCTCTTGATTCTTCATGAAGTGGAATTTGATGGAATCCAGTAAAGAGATCTATTATAGAAAAGTGTTTTGCACGACCCAAATTGTCAAGTATGTCATAAATTGGCGGCAAGGGAAATTTATCTGCTATCAGTTTTTTATTAATTGCTCTGAAATCTACACACATACGATATGATTTACTGTTATCCGGGCTTTTCTTTGGTACAAGTATTAACGGACTGTTGTAGTCTGATGTACTTGGTTCTATTAAATCATTATTAAGTAAATTCTCAACCTGTTTCCTAATCTAATTTCGCTGCCTGTATGGAAGACGGTAATTTTTTATGTAAACTGGTTCATCATCCTTAAGCCTCAATTTCTGCTCGTAAAAATTATTAACTGTCATTTTGTCGTTCTTTAGCGCAAAAATATCCGTATATTTCAATTATAATAATATTAAGTCTTTTCCTATATCATCCGGCATTCTGTCTTTTAAAATCTGTTCTAAATGCTGTATTCGTTCATCATTAAAATTGACTTCATTAATTTTATAAACATGATATTCGGAAAGTTTTTCCGTCTTCAAATTATAACCCTCAATAAATTTCGTTTCATTGGTTGTACTCAAAATGCGAAGGATAGGATTTCCCGTGTTAACAATACATTTGGCAATAAAAACGCCAGGGGTAATCTCCTGTGAGTCTACGGAAACTTGTTCATTTGTACCTCCTATACTAACTTGCCTAAACACTTCACATCTTGGTGGGAGATAAAATGATTTTTGATTAAGTCCTTGAGAATTCGGAATGACCTTTCTACGCCCATCTCCGTAAAACGATACCGTCATAGAATCATAATTAATGTTGCATTTATGTGCTTTTAAGATGTCCTTTCCCAATATACTATTAGTTGGAATATTAAAATCATCAGAAACTATATGAAAAATTTGGGGTATTAGAAAATCTGAAATAAATAAGTCAGTAATAACTGTGCCTAAAGTAGTGTCTGTGGTAATACCTACAATGTTAACTATATTTCTATCATTTATCCTGTAATTATCCTTTAAACATGAAACTTTTAAAATTGAAATATCTGCTTGCGAATCTACTAAAAAGGAATTAATTTTATATGATGCCTTGCATTCTAAGCTTATAAAATCAGAATAGTTCAAATTAAAGCTGTATATTGATGTAACGTTATTGTCCCTTTTTAGTCCTGATATTCTTCGTTCACCCCCAACCTTTCCTGTTGAGGGACTTCACCGTTTAAAGTCCTCACACCAGGAAAGTTGCGACCATATCTTGAGGTTGTATTCGAATCCTGTATTTGATTACCCCGATATCCTCCACGTGCATTATAAGTGCGATCTCGAAAAGTACCATTCTGATTGTTATAGTTTGTATTGGAATTATTTCTATATCTATTACTGAAAAAATTTCCTCTATTTGAACTATTGTTGTTGTATCCGTTGATTCTAATACCGTTTCTATTAAACTGCTGGGTTGACCTGTTATGTCGTAATGCTAATACTTGGCGCTCATTCTCATTTGCAGACTCTTTCACAATCAACTTAGCTACTACATCCTTTGGTTCCTTGAAAATTGTAGAAGCTATTATCGCCTTAACCATTTCCGATTTTGCATTATTTCTACAAATTCTAACAGTCTGTTCGATTACCAATTCCTGCGCCTTGTCCTTTGCTATGCCCTCCATTACTAACAAACGTTGAAGTGCATCTGCCAATTCCTCAACATTTTCTGCAAAATCCGTGTAATTATTATCCTTAACATGTAATACCGCAAGTCTACCAGCTACTACTTTCAAATTATCTGGTTTTCTCCTGCTTCGAAGAGCTTGCTTAATTTGTTCTATATCCGAAATATTTTCTGGTAGCACTTCTCTAGCTTTCCCATCTAATTTAGACTTTATAAACGCAATAAAACATTTTTCCAGTTTTTCGGACATTAATTCCTGTAGTAGCTCAATCTTGTCAATAAATGAACTAAGTGTAAGAGGATCCCCACTGTAATTTTCCCTTATAGTGTTAGAGCACATGGCTATGAATTTTGTCTTCTCCTCTATCGAAGTCATCTCAAAGTTTTCTATAATTCCAGACAGATGAAATCTGTTTTGAAGTCGGTTTTTTTTCGCAAGAATTATTTTTTGTATTTTTTCTTTCAAGAATCTTTTCAATACTCGAGGTGCACAACTATTTGTCGTTGTATTTGGCTTTTCTTTTTTTTTTACTTTTCTGTTGCTATTGCTCGCTGTTATTGCTGTTTTAATACTTATGTTAATCCAACGTTTTAATATCTTTTTCTGCTATTTTTCCTTGTTATTGTTTTAGGAAATTGTTGTCAATTGTTGTTGTTTAAGGTTTTTTTCAAAGAGTTACCCACTTTGTGTGCCAATAAGCAATGTCAAACATTATAAAAAGTATGCAAAATTGCTTTCCCAAGGAATTTCATTTTTCAATATTTTATATTTTTGTTAATCTTGCTTTTTAAACTCTTCTTTTTATTAAATTTTTCCATATATTCATCACTTTTTTCCCACATTTTCTACTGGTATTTTAATGGCCTTTTTCAATGTGTTCCTATTATTGATTTCTTTTTTTTTTTTTTTTTTTTGATATTAAAAGACTTGATTTGTCGTTTATTTCTATGAAAAATTATTAATAATTTAATACTTGTTTTATTTTGAATTAAAAGGTAATTTTTGTTTTTCCACTGTGTTTTCCTTCTGTCTTCTTCGTTTTTTCTTATTTCAAAATTACTTTTTTTTTAATTTTTTTTTTGTTAGTTAAACGTTATTTTATACCGGTAGAGAAAACTCGAACTAAAAAATTTCTCAATTCCGTAATGCTGCTAATTATTTGTTGTTATTGTAGTTGGTATTGTTGTTATTCTTTTTGTTGTAAATGTAATGCAGGTGGTTATGGTGTTGTTGCTGCTACTTGTGTCGGTTTCGTTATATTCTTCAAAATTTTTTGCACTTTTTATGCTCAAATATTTTTGTTTCAAATTTGTGTATATTTAACTTTGAAATGTAGTAACAAAAAATTTTTTAATTTTATTTTTCCATTTGTTTTGTGTAAAATTTTGCTCTTTTTTATATTTTGTTTTATATTACTCTCTTTTATGGAGAAACATACTCTTTATTTTTAAGTATACGTCTCTCTCTCTCTTTTAATAACATACTCTCTTAAGAGAGCATTTAGTAACAGTTTGTTGATTTTTATTTGGCTCTTGTTTTTCCACTTCTTTTCGTATATATTATCAAAAATGTTTAATGAATTTATTGTAATTTACTCGCTTTTATTTGTTTATTAACTAACTTTATATTTCTTTTGTGTTTTCGACAGATTACGGAAATGATTTAATTTGTCAATAATAATAGTTGATATGTATTCCAAAAATAAACTATATATTATAAAATCCAAAAAAAATTTTTTTTAATAATAATTTTCACCACTGCTGCTGTTTCATTTGTTTCAAGTTGATAAATTAAAAGGCAAACAATTAAAACATAACGAAATATACTGGCACAGTTCCTTTTTATCAATTCAATTTTCTTTCTTTATTGTTTTTTTTTCGTTTTTTTTTTCGTCTATACCCGTTTGTACTTGAAAATTTGTGTTTAATTTCATGCCACTTTAATACTATTTTCCACTTAATTTATAATAAAAAAATATTTTAATTATTTCAGTTTTTAATTCTTTTCACACTTTTTTTTAGAGTTTTTCAATTTTTTTTAACATTCTTTTTTTTAACTAGCAGGATCGCCATGTAAAGAATGCGAATTCCAATAAAACAAACGCAATAAATGTTCGTAGCAAACTGACTCTCCCAAGCCAAGCGTGCGTGCTTTATTAAAAAAATGTATTCTAAACTAACGGAACTTATTTACTAAATTAATATAAATATAATAAGGGGAAATATAGCGGTATTATCGTATGAGTACTAGATATATAATAGAAATAAATAGCAATAATAATAAGGGGAAATATAACTGCTTAATCGTACGATGTCAGTATAAAATAATATTAAGTATATAGTAATAATAAAAGTAAAAAGAATTTAGTAAAATAAAGGGTGATGCATTCAATTTATGATAATGCATTACATTTATCCATCATACACTCATACAAGTAAGCCTTTAACTCACCAGCATTCATACCCTCAAAATCACGATCCCCATCCCATTCACCTGGCAACAAAGGAAGGCCCCTATTCACCCTAAACAACATACCACGCCGAACCACTTCCAGATCAAGTGGTGGAGCACCAGCCAACACCTGCAAAGCTTCCGTAGAAACCGTGCGACTCACAGAAATACAACCTAGCAATATCACCCTTTAACACATTAGCATCTTACAGCGGACCTTGGAAAACCTGACCGCCACGTACCATACAGGCGCACAATATGCTGCGCAAGCGACAAAAAGTCCACCATGTATGATACGCACGGCACGCCTGCCAAGACCCCAATAACTCCTCAACATACGACGCAAATAACCTACAACACGAATCAGCTTCTTAGGAACCCTATCCAAATGAGGAAAAAATTCCATCCTCTCTCTCATAGTAACCCCCAAGTATTTGATCTCTGTAACGTACCGAAGAGGCTCACCATTCAACCTAATCCAAGGAGGACGAGTACCCGACAAACTACCCTTGAGAAGCATAGCAACCGACTTTTCCATTGAAACAGCCACCCCCACACGTTCACTACATTCACCTATAACAATCATCACCATCTCACCCAGACTTTCAACTACTACTAACCTTCTCCGGCGACATCAAAAGCACAATCACCCTAGCAACCTTCCACGCGCAAGGAAAATAACCCTGACTAAGGCACTTAGAATAGAGAGCCATCAAGTACTCAGGAATCCCTTTAAAGATGTATTTGCATATCTCTCCAGTCAAGCCATCCATACCTTCCTACTCTTAAGCAAACTAATATTTTCGGCAATCTCCCAACTCTCCAAAGGAGATGGAGTGCCCACCGCACCATCAGGAACAACACACTCCCTCCATACAGTCAAAACATCAGGACCAAACTGAAGTCCACACACATCTACACTCCTTTCCCTCCTCCTAACAACCCTGTAAACAGCTAGGGGTCTCTTTGTCTTTCCAGACGCACGTCTGCACAATTTGCTGAACCACAGAGGCGATGCTGCATTCGCACCCATCCCCCGGATAAGCAGAATGCTACTCGCAAGAAGTAGCAGGCTATCCATATACACCAAATAGGGCTCAAAGGACTCACTAAGCTTAGAATAAACACTAGCCAAAAACACTCTACCAAACACACCCTCAACAGACACACACACACCCCACTGAGTCGCACTCTCAACCATACACTCGACATTTGCATCACTCACCACTACAGCAGCATTTGTCCTTAGGTCAAAAAATACCCGCATAAAACCGGGAAGCCCCCTAACACAACCAGAATTTGCATAGGGTTCCTGAAGTAATGCAGAACTACTGCCAGACTCACACAAATTCACCCAAATCACGCACAACTATTCTACCAACCATTTTTAATGCCTTGCGTTCGCCCGGGCAACTATTGAACATTAAACCGGACAAGCAGCCGAGATCATAAGATGTCCAGCTGGCTTACCCTTAAATGCACAAATTCTGCAAGACAGTTCATTAACACACTGACTTGCCCAGTGCCCCACTTCCCCGTAGCGACGGCAGACATCCTCCTTCAGACGACACTCCCTCTTTCTGTGATCAAAACTAAGACATCTAAAACAGCCAAGCAGCGGTTCGTAGGCACGCACATGGAACGAAAACCACTTAATATAGCAGCATCCTCGGACCATGTTTCTACAGGAGCTGGCTTCGTTGAAGCTTTCCTCTAACATCCACCTCTGATACAGACTTCCTCACCAATTTGCCCGCACCATCCAACTTACGCATCTTGACTGACCCAACATCCGAAATGTCCATCCCTGCATCCGTCCGATCCCCAGAGACTACTTCACGTCTCCTAGAACTCATGCCCTACAGTCACGCATAACAAAAACTCAGCAAATATATAACAATATATAACAAATTTCACACTAGAACAGTCGCACTAACAATACACGATAATAACAATATTAATAATAATACTAATAATAACAATATTAACAATAATAATATTAATAATAATATCAATAATAATAACATTAGTAATAATATCATCAACAATAACAATAATATTAACAATATCAATAATAATAATAATCACAACAATAATGTTAATAATAATAAAGCAAACAATTCAAATAATAAAAGTAAAATAAAACAAGTCACTTACCAAAACAACTCTCCAGCGAATATACAGCAAGTCCCAAAAAAGCCGCCGAAAGTCTCAGGTACACCGAAAATTTAAGTCACCAACCGACTCACCAATCCGGAAATACTCAGAAATCTCAACAAAGCGCCACAAAAGTCTACAACTCAGGATGCCACCTGGCGTCCCCACGGAGAAGACACCAAAAGTCCAAGTCACCAACCAATTTACCAAACCGGAAAGCAACCAAGAGTTCCAGCAAATCTCCACAAAAGTTCACAGTGCAAGACGCAACCTAATGGTCCTGCGCAGAAATACAGCAAAATCCAAGTCACAAACTGATTCACCGATCCGGTAACACCGATATAATCAGTTAAAACCGACAAAAACCGGTTCGAAAAGCAAGAGATATGCCAGACAATGTCCCACACAAATATCAATTTCCAGCACGTGGAAACAAAAAGCACTTTCCCGTGTAGACACCACTTAAAAGTTTGCCGCCCGGTCTTGGCGTCGTCAAGAAAAATCCCCACACCGGAGTGTACAAATTTATAAAATGGACGCAAAAATAAATCCGTCTATAATCCGTAAACCGATTTCGACGATATTAACCCCGTCGTGTTCAAGAGGTTTGTAGCTTTCGATTAAGCCACAAATCACCACGCTACCTGAAAAATTAGTGTCCAAAAACGCACCATAAAATCCCGGCACAAAACACACACAACACACTGTGTGTTAAGGGTAAAAATTAAATCTTTAATTTCTCTCAAACTAACAAACCGATTTTAATAACACTATCCGCACACTCAGCACGAAAAGCACTATCGATTTTAGTAACACACCGAATTTATCACCGATTAAACACCACTTATATTTACTTGGCCGTTCAACATATAAGTAACAAGTGAAGTAGAAAGGGACAATACGTAAACGTCAGTGCCTGCCATTGATGGCCTAACCTGATGGTGGTCTTACCACCCCGAAGGGACCTCACCAATAACCGGCTACAGAGAAGGCCCCGTATGGGCTACCGGTTCCCGTGGTGTCACTGGTGCATCCTTTAACCATTTAATGTCTCGCGTTCGCTCTGGCGGTCCTTGGTGCTATGACTGGGCATGCAGCCGACACCATCATATGATCCGATGGCAGACCCATCGGACCAGTGACCCTTCAATACTTTCGGCAATCTCCCAACTCTCCAAAGGAGATGGAGTGCCCACCGCACCATCAGGAACAACAACACGAGCCCCGGCCCTTGGAAAGAACTCGCCCAACAAAACTTCCACACACTCCCTCCATACAGTCAAAACATCAGGACCAAACTGAAGTCCACACACATCTACACTCCTTCCCTCCCCCTAACAACCCTGTAAACAGACCTCTAGTGTAGTTTGTCTGTCCAGACGTACGTCTGCACTATTTGCTAAACCACAGAGGCGATACTGCATTCGCATCCATCCCCAGGATAAGCAGAATGCTACTCGCAAGCAGTATCAGGCTATCCATATACACCAAATAGGGCTCCAAGGACTCACTAAACTTAGAATAAATACTAGCCAAAAACACTCTACCAAACACACCCTCAACAGACACACACACACCCCACTGGGTCGCACTTTCAACCATACATTCGACATTCGCATCATTCACCACTACAGCAGCATTTGCCCTTAGGTCAGGAAATACCCGCATAAAACCGGGAAGCCCCCTAACACAACCAGAAGTTGCATAGGGTTAATGAAGTAATGCAGAACTACTGCCAGACTCACACAAATTCACCCAAATCACGCACAACTATTCTACCAACCATTTTTAATGCCTTGCGTCCGCCCGGGCAACTATAAACCGGACAAGCAGGCGAGATCATAAAATGTCCAGCTGGCATACCCTAAAATGCACAATTTCTGCAAGACAGTGCATTAACACCCTGACTTGCCCAGTGTCCCACTTCCCCGTAGCGACGGCAGACATCCTCCTTCAGACGACACTCCCTCTTTCTGTGGTCAAAACTAAGAAATCTAAAACAGCCAAGCAGCGGTTCGTACACACGAACATGGGACGAAAACCACTTAATATAGCAGCAACCACGGACCATGTTTCTACAGGAGCTGGCTTCGTTGAAGCCTGCGCCAAGTCTGCCGAGGCAGCAACACCAACACCAGCCGCAGCAGGCACACCCCCTACAATAGTACCCCTACCATACGCCTGCAATCTACCCCTAATCCTCTCACCGTCCATCAGCAACCCCATTACAACCGTCTCATACCTTTCTACTCTGGCCATCACTCCCTTAAAAACGTCACCAGAACCTCCCGCATCTAAAATCAGGGCCAGCAACTCAGGCGAGATTTCCTTCAGCTCAGCAAGAGCCTCAGCGCCCGCCCTATCAGAGCCCAATGGATCTCTGCGAGTTCGAGCACGTCCAGTTCTGCCAGCCTTAGATACCACGGTTGCACCACCTTCTAATCCATCAGATGTCTGCCCCTCTATCGTAATACTAACAACACTTTTCCTACTACGACTCCTGTCCTTGCTATGCTTGCCTCTAACATCCACCTCTGATACAGACTTCCTAACCAATTTGTCCGCACCATCCAACTTACGCATCTTGACTGACCCAACATCCGAAATGTCCATCCCTGCATCCGTCCGATACCCAGAGACTACTTCACGTATCCTAGAACTCATGCCCTACAGTCACGCATAACAAAAACTCAGCAAATATATAACAATATATAACAAATTTCACACTAGAACAGTCACACTAATAATACACGATAATAAAAATATTTATAATAATACTAATAACAAGAATATTAACAATAATAATATTAATAATAATATCAATAATAATAATATTAGTAATAATATCATCAACAATAACAATAATATTAACAATGTTAATAATAATAATCACAATAACACTAACAATAATGTAAATAATAATAATAATAAAGCAAACAATTCAAATAATAAAAGTAAAATAAAACAAGTCACTAACTAAAACAACTCTTCAGCGAATATACAGCAAGTCCCAAAAAAGCCGCCGAAAGTCTCAGGTACACCAAAAATCTAAGTCACCAACCGACTCACCAATCCGGAAATACTCAGAAATCTCAACAAAGCGCCACAAAAGTCAACAACGCAGGATGCCACCTGGCGGCCCCACGGAGAAGCACACCAAAAGTCCAAGTCACCAACGAATTTACCAAACCGGAAAGCAACCAAGAGTTCCATCAAAGCTCCACAAGAGTTCACAGTGCAAGACGCCACCTAATGGTCCCGCGTAGAAATACAGCAAAATCCAAGTCACAAACTAATTCACCGATCCGGTAACAAAAACCGGTTAGAAAAGCAAGAGATATGCCAAACAATGTCCCACACAAATATCAATTCCCAGCACGTGGGAACAAAAAGCAGTTTCCCGTGTAGACACCACTTAAAAGTTTGCCGCCCGGTCTTGGCGCCGTCAAGAAAAATCCCCACACCGGAGTGTACGAATTTATAAAATGGCCGCAAAAATAAATCCGCCTATAATCCGTAGAATCCGTAAACCGATTCCGACGATATTAACCCCGTCGTGTTCAAGAGGTTTGTAGCTTTCGATTAAGCCACAAATTACCACGCTACCTGAAAAATTAGTGTCCAAAAACGCACCATAAAATCCAGGCACAAAACACACACAACACACTATGTGTTAAGGGTGGAAAAATTAAATCTTTAATTTCTCGCAAACTAACAAACCGATTTTAATAACACGACTATCCGCACACTCAGCACGAAAAGCACTATCGATTTTAGTAACACACCGAATTTATCACCGATTAAACACCACTTATATTTACTTGGCCGTTCAACGTATAAGTAACAAGTGAAGTAGAAAGGGACAATACGTCAACGTCAGTGCCTGCCATTGATGGCCTAACCTAATGGTGGTCTTACCACTGAGTGAAATACAATGCATCGACTAGCGCCCTCCATCGGACGTAGCCAACAGAGTTGCAATTTCAAGAACATAGACATAGATATAGACCCTCCAACCAACAGCCACCACGTGTACCTCGAAGGCACTTCACCAACAACCGGCTACAGAGAGGGGCTCTGTATGGGCTACCGGTTCCCGTGGTGTCAGTTTATAAAGGACACTGGTGCATCCTTTATCTATTTAATGTCTCGCGTTCGCTCTGGCGGTCCTTGCTTCTATGACTGGGCATGCAGCCGACATCATCATATAATCCGATGGCAGACCCTTAAACGCGCAATTTATACACCGCATGGGGTTTGGGCATTAGGAAGTCCAGTGACCAATTAATCCACAATGGCGGCACACATACTCGCGCATTCTGCACTAACGAGCCCGATGGTCAAAACCAAGGCATCGATAACAGGCCTGAACGACATCCTGTGGCCGTACATTAAAACGGAACCATTTACTGTAAGCACCATTCGCCACCAATTGGTCCATTACCGTCTTGGTACCACATTCGTCTGGCCACCAGTATTTGCCTTCCACGGAATACTCACCATGCGAACGCTCTTCGTGAACACTTCAGAGGACATCTTTTCCTTAAGGTTCATCTCGTACAACTCCTTCATGAATTCGTCCGTAGTCAACTCCGTATGGACGCGTTCCACGACGACCGTCGGTCCTAACTTCTCGTTCACTTTCATCCCCAATCCCACCTCAGCGAACTTTGGCATTTGTGACGATCTTTTTCCTTTCAGCAATTGATGGGGTGAGGATGATAGTACCACCATCCCTCAAAGGCTGCACACCATGGACCCTAACACCAAGTGTAGGCCCAACCTCCCCTACTACCTTCTACACGACGTCCTATGACGAGACACCATAACCACGCACAACTACAGACCAGTTATCCACCGGCTTAGGCACCGAAGAAACACCTACCGCAGCACCACCTCCAACACCCTCAACACGGGGATAAACAGCACCCGGCTTAAAAACACCAACAGAAGCTCCAGGCCCAGCAACCGACGGAACAGCACCAACGGCAGCAACAAGACCCGAAACACCCAGCCGTCCTTTTAATCCCTCATTTTCCATCAGGAGTCTGATTAACAGCGCCTCATACCTAGAGGAAAACTTCATAACCGTGCGCGCTGGCCCCGGCTCGACACTGTCCTTCATAACGGCTCCCATCAGTCCATCGGTAATATCTTTCATATAACCACAGTCACATCCGACTTCACGGACGATGGAAGCACTCGTTTTCTGGGTCTGGCTTTCCTCTCCACACCGTCCGTAGCCATCGCCGAAACCTCACTAACATCGGCAGCAACATCCGAAAAGACATCAGCAGATAAAGTGGCAGCAGCAGAAACAGCAGCAGACCGTTTCGCCTTTGGCGAACCAACTTTCACTCTCTTCTCACGAGCCACACCAAACTCCGACACGGACACATAACCGACAGGGCCCTATCAGCTATGCCATCAGTAGTAACATCGGATGCATCATCCCTCGGTGTTCGTTTGTGTGTGTGTGCACAATCGGCACGATAAATTCACAAAAATATATAAGAAGATATACATTTTTACTTACCAAAATAAACAAAATTTAACAGTCTTAATGCAGCAATCGCCTGTAGTCAGCAGAAATAAGTCTAAAATATCTTCCAAACAAATTCCCAAAAGTCGGAACAAAATCTCCAAAAATCCCAGAATTTCCCCGGAATTCCCAAAAAGGGGCAACACTTAAAGTTCGCAAAAAACGTCACCAGAAAATCCCGCATCTAAAATAAGGTCCAGCAACTCAGCCGAGATTTCCTTCAGCTCAGCAAGAGCCTCAGCGCACGCCCTATCAGAGCCCAATGGATCTCTGCCAGTTCGAGCACGTCCAGTTCTGCCAGCCTTAGATCCCACGGTTGCACCACCTTCTAATCCATCAGATGTCTGCCCCTCTATCGTAATACTAACAACACTTTTCCTACTACGACTCCTGTCCTTGCTATGTTTGCCTCTAACATCCACCTCTGATACAGACTTCCTCACCAATTTGCCCGCACCATCCAACTTACGCATCTTGACTGACCCAACATCCGAAATGTCCATCCCTGCATCCGTCCGATCCCCAGAGACTACTTCACGTATCCTAGAACTCATGCCCTACAGTCACGCATAACAAAAACTCAGCAAATATATAACAATATATAACAAATTTCACACTAGAACAGTCACACTAATAATACACGGTAGTAATAATTCTTGCAAAAAAAAAAACCGACTTCAAAACAGACAAGTCGGGTGTAGTTGAAATTTTTATTACTTGGATCTTACCTTTAAGGAAAAACATTAAATTGAAGGCACTATTTTTGCAAAAAGCTATTTAACAATTCGTATAGAGTATGGCCATATAAATGAAATTTAATGAACTATTGGCGCACTCTTTAATTTATAATTTGTAATATTAATGCTTGTTACCATAACGGCCATAGCAATGGACATTCTGTCCAATTTGCAAGCGTTTATCTATAACAGTTCAAAAGATAGGCCCATATAAGTAAATTTACATCAATTATGGGACACCCTTTAATTTCTAAATTCAAATTACAAACTCGTTGATATAGCGGATTTAGCCATACAGGTTCCTTTTAGGTTTCAGCGTTCTGTCTATAACGGTTTAAAAGTTTGGTCACATACACAAAATTACATTAACTATTGCAACACCCTTTAACTTCCAAATCCAAATTTTATGCTTGTTGCTATAGCGGACTTTGCAATACAGGTCCGTTGTAAATTTCAAGCGTGTCTACAACTGTTCAAGAGTATGGCCATATAAATCAAATTTAATGAACTATTGGTGTACCCTTTAATTTATAAATTGTAATATTAATACTTGTTACCATAACGGCCATAGCAATGGACATTCTGTCCAATTTGCAAGCGTTTATCTATAACAGTTCAAAAGATAGGCCCATATAAGTAAATTTACATCAATTATGGGGGCACCCTTTAATTTTTAGATTTATTTTTGTATAAGTTTTTGTTATTGGGAGCCATAGTTATACGCAGTCATTTTAAATTTTACAGAATCGCACTTAACAGTTCATAATACACGTAAAAAATATGTATGTTGTATGGGGACACCCTTTAATTTTTTAAAACGGGACCAATCTGTAAGCATAAGCTATCATATTACCAAAAATTTTCAAAATCGGATCAGAAATGACTGAGTTCTGGAGGCACAAATATTAAAAAAAAGCAACATTCAGCCGAATTGTATAACCTCCTTCTTTTTTTGAAGTCGGTTAAAAATATTAATAATAATACTAATAACAAGAATATTAACAATAATAATATCAATAATAATAATATTAGTAACAATATCATCAACAATAACAATAATATTAACAATATTAATAATAATAATCAGAATAACACTAACAATAATGTAAATAATAATAATAAAGCAAGCAATTCAAATAATAAAAGTAAAAAGTCACTAACTAAAACAACTCTTCAGCGAATATACAGCAAGTCCCAAAAAAGCTGCCGAAAGTCTCAGGTACACCGAAAATCGAAGTCACCAACCGACTCACCAATCCGGAAATACTCAGAAATCTCAACAAAGCGCCACAAAAGTCCACAACGCAGAATGCCACCTGGCGGCCCCACGGAGAAGCACACCAAAAGTCCAAGTCACCAACCAATTTACCAAAGCGGAAAGCAACCAAGAGTTCCAGCAAAGCTCCACAAAAATTCACAGTGCAAGACGCCACCTAATGGTCCCGCGCAGAAATACAGCAAAATCCAAGTCACAAACTGATTCACCGATCCGGTAACACCGATAAAACCGGTTAAAACCGACAAAAACCGGTTAGAAAAGCAAGAGATATGCCAGACAATGTCCCACACAAACATCAATTCCCAGCACGTGGGAACAAAAAGCACTTTCCCGTGTAGACACCACTTAAAAGTTTGCCGCCCGGTCTTGGCGCCATCAAGAAAAATCCCCACTCCAGGGTGTACGAACTTATAAAATGAACGCAAAAATAAATCCGCGTATAATCCGTAGAATCCCTAAACTGATTCCGACGATATTAACCCCGTCGTGTTCAAGAGGTTTGTAGCTTTCGATTAAGCCACAAATCACCACGCTACCTGAAAAATTAGTGTCCAAAAACGAACCATAAAATCCAGGCACAAAAACACACACTACACACTGTGTGTTAAGGGTGGAAAAATTAAATCTTTAATTTCTCTCAAACTAACAAACCGATTTTAATAACACGACTATCCGCACACTCAGCACGAAAAGCACTATAGATTTTAGTAACACACCGAATTTATCACCGATTAAACACCACTTATATTTACTTGGCCGTTCAACGTATAAGTAACAAGTGAAGTAGAAAGGGACAATACGTCAACGTCAGTGCCTGCCATTGATGGCCTAACCTGATGGTGGTCTTACCACTGAGTGAAAAACAATGCGTCGACTAGCGCCCTCCATCGGACGTAGCCAACAGAGTTGCAATTTCAAGAACATAGACATATATATAGACCCTCTAACCTACAGCCACCACGTGTACCCCGAAGGGACCTCACCAATAACCGGCTATAGAGAGGGGCTCTGTATGGGCTACCGGTTCCCGTGGTGTCACTGGTGCATCCTTTATCCATTTAATGTCTCGCGTTCACTCTGGCGGTCCTTGGTGCTATGACTGGGCATGAAGCCGACATCATCATATGATCCGATGGCAGACACTTAAACGCGCAATTTCTTCACCGCATGGGGTTTGGGCATTGGGAAGTCCAGTGACCCTTCAACACTTTCTGCAATCTCCCAACTCTCCAAAGGAGATGGAGCGCCTACCGCACCATCAGGAACAACAACCAAACCGGAAAGCAACCAAGAGTTCCAGCAAAGCCACACAAAAGTTCAAAGTGCAAGACGCAAAATAATGGTCCCGCGCAGAAATACAGTAAAATCCAAGTCACAAACTGATTCTCCGATCCGGTAACACCAATAAAATCGGTTAGAACCGACAAAAACCGGTTAGAAAAGCAAGAGATTTGCCAGACAATGTCCCACACAAATATCAATTCCCAGCACGTGGGAACAAAAAGCAGTTTCCCGTGTAGACACCACTTAAAAGTTTACCGCCCGGTCTTGGCGCCGTCAAGAAAAATCCCACACCGGAGTGTACGAATTTATAAAATGGCCGCAAAAATAAATCCGCCTATAATCCGTAGAATCCGTAAACCGATTCCGACGATATTAACCCCGTCGTGTTCAAGAGGTTTGTAGCTTTCGATTAAGCCACAAATCACCACGCTACCTGAAAAATTAGTGTCCAAAAACGCACCATAAAATCCAGGCACAAAACACACACAAAACACTGTGTGTTAAGGGTGGAAAAATTAAATCTTTAATTTCTCGCAAACTAACAAACCGATTTTAATAACACGACTATCCGCACGAAAAGCACTATCGATTTTAGTAACACACCGAATTTATCACCGATTAAACACCACTTATATTTACTTGGCCGTTCAACTTAAAAGTAACAAGTGAAGTAGAAAGGGACAATACGTCAACGTCAGTGCCTGCCATTGATGGCCTAACCTGATGGTGGTCTTACCACTGAGTGAAATACAATGCATTGACTAGCGCCCTCCATCGGACGTAGCCAACAGAGTTGCAATTTGAAGAACATAGATATAGACCGTCCAACCAACAGCCACCACGTGTACCCCGAAGGCACTTCACCAACAACCGGCTACAGAGAGGGGCTCTGTATGGGCTACCGGTTCCCGTGGTGTCAGTTTATTAAGGACACTGGTGCATCCTTTATCTATTTAATGTCTCGCGTTCGCTCTGGCGGTCCTTGCTTCTATGACTGGGCATGCAGCCGACATCATCATATAATCCGATGGCAGACCCTTAAACGCGCAATTTCTACACCGCATGGGGTTTGGGCATTGGGACGTCCAGTGACCAATCAATCCACAATGGCGGCACACATACTCATGCATTCTGCACTCACGAACCCGATGGTCAAAACCAAGGCACCGATATCAGGCCTGGACGACATCCTGTGGTCGTACATTAAAACGGAACCACTTAATATACGCACCATTCGCCAACAATTGCTCCATTACCGTCTTGGTAACCTCCAATATCACATTCGTCTGGCCACCGGTATTTGCATTCCACGGACTACTCACCAGGCGAACGCTCTTAGTGAACACTTCAGAGGACATCTTTTCCTTAAGGTTCATCTCGTACAACTCCTTCATGAATTAGTCCGTAGTCAATTCCGTATAGACGCGTTGCACGATGACCCTCGGTCCTAACTTCTCGTTCACTTTTACCTCCAATCCCACCTCAGCGAACTTGGCATTTGCAGCGATCTTTTCCCTTTCATCAATTGATGGGGTGCGGATTATAGCACCACCGTCCCTCAAAAGCTGCACACCAAGTGTAGGCCCAACGTCCCCTACTACCTTCTGCACGACGTCCTTTGACGAGACGCCCTTACCACGTACTAACACAGACCAGTTGTCCACCGGCTTAGGCACCGAAGAAACACCAGCAGCAGCAGCACCACTTCCAATGCCTCCAGCACGGGCCGCAACAGGCCCAGGCTTAAACACTCCAACAGGAGCTCTAGGCGTAGCAAACGACGGACCAGCACCTACCGTAGCAGCAGGACGCGATTCCTCCAGACGGCCCTCCAAAACGCCATTCTCCATCAACAGCCTGATTAACAGAGCCTCATACTTCGACGAGAACTCCATGACCGTACGCGTTAATGCCGGATCAATTCCGTCCTTCAGCACAGCTCCCATCAGTCCCTCGGTGATATCTTTCATATCACCCACAGTCACATCCGACTTCACGGACGATGGAACCACCCGTTTCCTGGGTCTGGCTCTTCTCTCCATCACACCAGCTTCCCCAACACTACCATTAGCCACACCGTCCGTAGCCATGGCTGAAACGTCACCAGCATCGGCAGCAGCATCTGAGATGACAGCAGCAGACAAAGTGGCAGCAGCAGACCGTTTAGCCTTTGGCGAACCAACTTTTACCCTCTTCTCACGAGCCACACCAAACTCCGAAACGGACACATCACTGTCCGAATGACGGATGCGCCGCACTGAGACCGACAGGGCCTTATCAGCCATGCCATCCGTAGTGACATCCGACGCATCACCCCTCGGTGTCCGTTTGCCAGCCGAAGCCATCGCAAACACACAATCGGCACGGTAACTTACAAGATATATTAAAATATATAAATTTGCACTTACCAAATAAACAAAAAATCAACAGTTTCTATGCAGCAGTTGCCTGTAGTCAGCCGCAATCGCCTGCAGTCAGCAGCTACAAGTCCGAAATAACTTTCAGACAAATTCCCAAGAACCGGAACAAAAATCTCCAAAAATCCCAGAACCTCCCCGGAATTCCCAAAAAGTGGCAACACCAAAAATTGATGAGCGACAAGTGGCAACACCAAAACCGTCAAGGTGGCAACACCAAAATCGCAAAAGTGGGAACACCAAAAATCGCCAAAACCGAAAATCACAAAATTAATAATAGTTCGTAAAAACGACTATACCAAAAACGCACTATGGTAAAGCAAAATTTTATTTGGCCGGAGTTTGACCTTCGAGCCGGAGATTGACCTTCAAAATTATTTGCCAGCGGAGTCTCAATCAGCGGAGTCTCAACTTTAAAATATTTTTTCCAATCAATTTTCACTAACACACGCGCACTAAAAAATTCACAATTTAATTTTAATTATTATCCGTAAACACGTCTTAACAATTCAACAATCAAACAGCGAATCGGAAGAAAGAAACATATGTGATCGAGATTAGCGACAGTACCTGCCATGATGGCCTAACCCCCTCCATCGGACGTAGCCAACAGATTTGCAATGTCAAGAACATAGCTTGCAGGACCAGATAAAGAGTGTGGAACAGCACACCTTGGTCTATTCCACGCCTGACCCGTAGATGTAGACCCTCCAACCAACGTGTGCCCCGAAAGGACCTCACCAATAACCGGCTACAGAGAGGGGCGGCTCTCTGTATGGGCTACCGCTTCCCGTGGTGCCAGTTTATTAAGGACACTGGTGCATTCTTCATCAGTTTAGAACTGTCTATTCAGATTCAGTGCCTGCACACCGGGGGACTGGTTCTCCCTATACCCCCGAGGACCCTCGTCAGCACTATGGTTAGATCAGCACAGACACTTGGTGCCCCCGGGGGGGGGGGGGGGGGTAGAAAGGGACGAGTGTGTTCAAGATTAACGTGGGTTCCCGCCATGATGGCCCGACCTCACGGTGCTCTTAACACCGGGTGAAAACAATGCGTCCACCAACGCCCCCATGCCGAAACATGAGTACCAATTCGAATTCATGCATTTGGACATGTTTTCCCCCTTGGTTTGGAGCGGAGCCTATCTAAAACTCCTGTCGATCTATGGGTCTCGACACCCGGTTGCAATGCAACACCACACCGAGCTTGCGCTCTCCCCGCGATTTGGGTTTAAACCACAGCCACCACGAAGCTCCCCGAAGGGCCGCACCATAGTCAGGCTGGAACCGAAGTCCCAGGGGCACCTGACACCCGTGGTACCAGATTAAAGTCTCCGGTCAGACTTCGTAACTGAAGTTACTACCAGTTGAGTTCCAAACAACTCGGGACTGGTGACCCAAAATGCAAAAACAAACAAAAAGAAAATAAAATGAAACAAACCAAAAACATACATCAACAAAAAGAACAAAACAAATAAAACAACAATAAACAATCGGCCTCACGGGCGACTCATTGGCCACATCGTGACACCAGCAAGGACGTCACGTACAACAAAAATAAACAAACAATTAACGCAGCCTCCCTCACGGGCGACTCATTTGGCCATAAAGGCACCAGCAGGACAATACGCACAGATACACAAACAACATAAACAACGAAGAGGCAGCAGGGGGGAAACAGCAAGTACAGCAGTTGAAATCAGCAATGAGCAGAAAGCAGGAAAAACGATCGAAGTACAGCAGCGATTCGGCCACAGCAACGATGGCAGCGAGTATCAACCGGCTGATGATGGCAGTAGGAGACCAGCAACGGCAGGAAAACCATACTCGCGAATGCCTGCATAGAGGCCACCTCCACTAACGTCCCGTTCTCCTCCTATTAAATAACTGTCGGGCAAAACCGCCCAACCTCCCAAAAGTCCGACCATCCTCTAAGGCCCTACTGAAATCCCAACCCGCCCCAGTATGAGTAATACCCATACTATCTGGGTCCCTAATGTCATCATAGTCCGGGCACTCCGTCAGTACATGCACCCAGTCCTCAGGTCCCCTCCCACACCGACAGTCAGCAGAGTCAGACAAACCTCGCCTATGCAAAAAGGCATTAAGCGAGCCATGTCCCGTCAGTAAAAAGCCCAAACTTAAGCCGAAGCCAAAGTCAGGGCGTTTCTGTACGAACGTCGTGTCACGTATGAACTCATACGTTGCCCTCCCATGGTCACTGTTTTTCCATCTTGTCCTCCACCTAGAAACAACACACTCCTCCAACACTGCATTGATCCTCCTACTCTCCCCATTCACCAAGTCAGAAGCAGAAATCCAATCGCCGTCTAGAAGCGGTAGCCCCTTCTTGATCTTGAAAGCAATAGCATGACGTATTGCTTCCAGATCAAGGGGGGCCACACCTAGCAACACCTGCAGAGCATCAGTAGATACTGTCCTACAGACCGGCATGCACGCCAGCATAGCAATACGCTGACATGACAAGACCTTGTTTTTGCCTACAACAGACATAACCGTTTCGTACCACACCGGTGCACCAAACATCACACACGCAACGAATAGTCCATCATATATGGTACGAACAGCACGCCTGCTAAGGCCCCAGTCACTTCTAAGGATGCGCCTAACTTTAGCTACCACAGTAGCCAACCTGTCCGCAACATGAGAGAAATGAACTCATCACTATACCCAAATACCTGACCTGAGTCACATAATCGATTCACCATTATCCTTTCCAGCACTTTTCCAAGCACTGGAAGCAGACTGATGCCCCGATAAGAGCGAAGATTACTCCTCACTCTCTCGGGAGACTTCAGAAGGACAACAACTCAGGCCACTTTCCAAGCCCCAGGGAAATAGCCCTCACTAATACACTTCCCAAACATTGACTCCAAATATTCCGGTATGGCCCGCCAAATGCTCCTGCACATTTCGCCCGTCATACCATCAATACCCGGAGACTTCCTACTTCTGACTCGGCAAATACTGTCCTCTACTTCCGATCTCTCCAAGTTAGGAGGGCTAGCTACCTACCTAATGAGAGGAGGATCACCAACTGGCTCCGCTCTTGGAAAGAAAACCCCCAAAAGTACGTCAGTACATTCCCTCCAAGATGTCGACCTTACATCGCCAACCTGGAGGCAAGCTAAGTCCACCTGCCTATTCTTACCCCTGCAGATACGGTAAACCGCACCCCAGGGATCGTCCCTATTGTCCCGTACGAAGCTCCTCCATTGGTCCTCTTTTACCCTAACCAGCATGTCCTTGTACGTTCTAAGGGCAGACAGATAGTCTGCTTTACGCTGAACTAGATCTTCAGCATTGGAACGCCTGGCTCTTTGAAATCGCTTCCTGAGACGCCTTGTATTCCTCCGCATCGTATCCAGCTCACGGGTCCACCATTTGACCTTGCTTAGCCTAGTCTTGCGACGTCGACCAAGCTGTGCATCATTCACCGCACACATCCACCGATCTATACTGCTGACCTGGTCATCTATCGTCAGTGCCCTAAAGTCATCTAATGACTGCTCTAAAGCAGCCGCCCTAAAACATTCCGTGTAATGGTCCCAGTCCACATCGTAGAGCCGCCACTGGCGAAGTGACGACGTCTCCCTAGTCTGTTCCCGATCACGAGAAGTAAGCGGATTATGATCACTTGACCCCCACCCGTCATACACCCTCCACCTAAAGTCAAATCTTGTCATTGCCGCTCCATTTGCGACCGTCACGCCGATATCACTGACGCCCGATGGACCATCGAAAGTATATAAATCGCTCGGCTCATTGAGAACACTCAAACTCACCGTAGCCAACCATTCGCAGAGCATCTCGCCTCTCACGCGGTTCCAACGCCAAGAAGAATTCCTTGGCATCTTAGAGAACCACATGGGACAGGATGCATTAGCGTCCATTCCTAGGATGAGCGGAGTGCTACTCTCAAGGAGTAGCAAGCCATCCATATACCTCAAATACGGTTCCATAGAGTCGCCAGGCCTACAATAGATGCTAGCCAAAAACCTCTCACCAAACCCCCCTTCTGCGCGAACGCAGCCCCCTACTGACTAGAACTAACTACTGTACAGTCAATGTTACTGTCATTAAACCCCTAATGGAGCCACCCGCGAAATATGGCTCCTGCACAAGTGCAAAGGTCACATCCAAAGCGCACATCATCTGCCCAAACTCGCAAACCACCGCATAAGCCCGCTGACAGTTGTACTGTATAATTCGCAAGTTAGCCATATCCATAATTCATTTAGTGTCTCGCGTTCGCTCTGGCGGTCCTTGCTGCTATGACTGGGCATGCAGCCGACATCATCATATGATCCGATGGCAGACCCTTAAATGCGCAATTCCTACACCGCATGGGGTTTGGACATTGAGAAGCCCAGTGACCCGTCAATCCACAATGGCGGCAAACATCCTCGCGCATTCTACAATCGCGAACCCGATGGTCAAAACCAAGGCACCGATAACAGGCCTGGACGACATCCTGTGGCCGTACATTAAAACGGAACCACTTAATATATGCACCATTTGCCACCAATTGCTCCATTACCGTCTTAGTAACCTCCAATATCACATTCGTCTGGCCACCGGTATTTGTCTTTCACGGACTACTCACCAGGCGAACGCTCTTAGTGAACACTTCAGAGGACATCTTTTCCTTAAGGTTCATCTCGTACAACTCCTTCATGAATTCGTCCGTAGTCAACTCCGTATGGACGCGTTGCACGACGACCCTCGGTCCTAACTTCTCGTTCACTTTTACCTCCAATCCCACCTCAGCGAACTTGGCATTTGCGGCGATCTTCTCCCTTTCAGCAATTGATGGGGTGCGGATTATAGCACCACCATCCCTCAACGGCTGCACACCATGGACCCTAACACCAAGTGTAGGCCCAACCTCCCCTACTACCTTCTGCACGACGTCCTTTGACGAGACGCCCTTACCACGTACTACCACAGACCAGGTGTACACCGGCTTAGGCACCGAAGAAACACCAGCAGCAGCAGCACCACTTCCAATGCCTCCAGCACGGGCCGCAACAGGCCCAGGCTTAAACACTCCAGCAGAAGCTCTAGGCGTAGCAAACGACGGACCAGCACCTACCGTAGCAGCAGGACGCGATTCCTCCAGACGGCCCTTCAAAACGCCTTTCTCCACCAACAGCCTGATTAACAGAGCCTCATACTTCGACGAGAACTCCATAACCGTACGCGTCAATGCCGGATCAACTCCGTCCTTCAGCATAGCCCCCATCAGCCCCTCGGTGATATCCTTCATATCACCCACAGTCACATCCGACTTCACGGACGAAGGAACCACCCGTTTTCTGGGTCTGGCTCTTCTCTCCATCACACCAGCTTCCCCAACACTACCATTAGCCACACCGTCCGTAGCCATGGCCGAAACCTCACCAGCATCGGCAGCAGCATCCGAGAAGACAGCAGCAGACAACGTGGCAGCAGCAGACCGTTTAGCCTTTGGCGAACCAACTTTCACCCTCTTCTCCCGATCCACACCAAACTCCGAAACGGACACATCACTGTCCGAATGACGGATACGCCGCACCGAGACCGACAGGGCCTTATCAGCCATCCCATCCGTAGTGACATCCGACGCATCACCCCTCGGTGTCCGTTTGCCAGCCGAAGCCATCGCAAACACACAATCGGCACGGTAACTTACAAAATATATAAGAATATATAAATTTGCACTTACCAAAATAAACAAAAATCAACAGTTTTTATGCAGCAATCGCCTGTAGTCAGCCACAATCGCCTGCAGTCAGCAGCTACAAGTCCGAAATAACTTTCAGACAAATTCCCAAAAACTCGAACAAAAATCTCCAAAAATCCCAGAACTTCCCCGGAATTCCCAGAAAGTGGCAACACCAAAAATCGCTGAGCGACAAGTGGAAACACCAAAACCGTCAAGGTGGCAACACCAAAATCGCGAAAGTGGCAACACCAAAAATCGCCAAAACTGCAAATCACTTATAGTTCGTAAAACGACTATACCAAAACCGCACTATGGTAACGCAAAATGTTATTTGGCCGGAGTTTGACCTTCGAGCCGGAGATTGACCCCCAAAATCATCTGCCAGCGGAGTCTCAATCAGCGGAGTCTCAACTTTAAAATAATTTTTTCAATCAATTTTCACTAACACACGCGCACTAAAAATTCACAATTTAATTTCAATTATTATCCGTAAACACGTCTTAACAATTCAACAATCAAACACCGAATGGTAGAAAGGGACGAGTGTGTTCTAGATTAACGTGGGTTCCCGCCATGATGGCCCGACCTCACGGCGCTCTTAACACCGGGTGAAAATAATGCGTCCACCAACGCCCCCATGCCGAAACATGAGTACCAATTCGAATTCATGCATTTGGACATGTTTTCCCCCTTGGTTTGGAGCGGAGCCTATCTAAAACTCCTGTCGATCTATGGGTCTCGACACCCGGTTGCAATGCAACACCACACCGAGCTTGCACTCTCCCCGCAATTTGGGTTTAAACCACAGCCACCACGAAGCTCCCCGAAGGGCCGCACCATAGTCAGGCTGGAACCGAAGTCCCAGGGGCACCTGACACCCGTGGTACCAGATTAAAGTCTCCGGTCAGACTTCGTAACCGAAGTTACTACCAGTTGAGTTCCAAACAACTCGGGACTGGTGACCCAAAATGCAAAAACAAACAAAAAGAAAATAAAATGAAACAAACCAAAAACATACATCAACAAAAAGAACAAAACAAATAAAACAACAATAAACAATCGGCCTCACGGGCGACTCATTGGCCACATCGTGACACCAGCAAGGACGTCACGTACAACAAAAATAAACAAACAATTAACGCAGCCTCCCTCACGGGCGACTCATTTGGCCATAAAGGCACCAGCAGGACAATACGCACAGATACACAAACAACATAAACAACGAAGAGGCAGCAGGGGGGAAACAGCAAGTACAGCAGTTGAAATCAGCAATGAGCAGAAAGCAGGAAAAACGATCGAAGTACAGCAGCGATTCGGCCACAGCAACGATGGCAGCGAGTATCAACCGGCTGATGATGGCAGTAGGAGACCAGCAACGGCAGGAAAACCATACCCGCGAATGCCTGCATAGAGGCCACCTCCACTAACGTCCCGTTCTCCTCCTATTAAATAACTGTCGGGCAAAAGCGCCCAACCTCCCAAAAGTCCGACCATCCTCTAAGGCCCTACTGAAATCCCAACCCGCCCCAGTATGAGTAATACCCATACTATCTAGGTCCCTAATGTCATCATAGTCCGGGCACTCCGTCAGTACATGCACCCAGTCCTCAGGTCCCCTCCCACACCGACAGTCAGCAGAGTCAGACGAACCTCGCCTATGCAAAAAGGCATTAAGCGAGCCATGTCCCGTCAGTAAAAAGCCCAAACTTAAGCCGAAGCCAAAGTCAGGGCGTTTCTGTACGAACGTCGTGTCACGTATGAACTCATACGTTGCCCTCCCATGGTCACTGTTTTTCCATCTTGTCCTCCACCTAGAAACAACATACTCCTCCAACACTGCATTGATCCTCCTACTCTCCCCATTCACCAAGTCAGAAGCAGCAATCCAATCGGCGTCTAGAAGCGGTAGCCCCTTCTTGATCTTGAAAGCAATAGCACGACGTATTGCTTCCAGATCAAGGGGGGCCACACCTAGCAACACCTGCAGAGCGTCAGTAGATACTGTCCTACAGACCGGCATGCACGCCAGCATAGCAATACGCTGACATGACAAGACCTTGTTTCTGCCTACAACAGTCATAACCGTTTCGTACCACACCGGTGCACCAAACATCACACACGCAACGAATAGTCCATCATATATGGTACGAACAGCACGCCTGCTAAGGCCCCAGTCACTTCTAAGGATGCGCCTAACTTTAGCTACCACAGTAGCCAACCTGTCCGCAACATGAGAAAAATGAACAAAAAATTTCATCCTCTCACTCATCACTATACCCAAATACCTGACCTGAGTCACATAATTGAGCCTAGTGTTACCAGACCGAATGACTGGGTGGCGACCCTGTGACAACTTGCCCTTAAGCAACATTGTGACAGTCTTGTCCCACGCCACACCAACACCTACAAGATCGCCCCAATCACTCACGTCACGCATGGCTTGCGCACCACTGATCTCCAGAGACTCACGAGTCTGTCCTTCAACCAGAATGAGCAAGTCATCCGCATACGCGCACAACTTGTAGGAACGCCCTAGCTGCCTTATCAGAGAATCCATAATAATGTTCCATATATATGGACCACAGATGGAGCCCTGCGGACAACCACGAGTGACGTTCCTCCAAGCCGTGTCGCTGGCACCTACAACACAAGCCCTCCTACTACTGAAATAACTCCTCCAAAGAGGAAGCCCCCTACAACCTACCGCCTCCAACCTGTCAAGTACCTTATCCCAGGAAAGATAGTCAAACGCACCCTTAAAGTCCACAAAAATGCCAAGAACATACCTGGCCGTCGACTCACCTACACTGCGACGAACGTGCACCCATGCATCCTCGACGCTCCTACCTTCCCTAAAACCAAATTGGAACTCAGAAATGCCCTCACTGTTATCTTCCTTCAGTCGATTCACCATTATCGTTTCCAGCACTTTTCCACACTCTCTCGGGAGACTTCAGAAGGACAACAACTCGGGCCACTTTCCAAGCCCCAGGGAAATAGCCGTCACTAATACACTTCCCAAACATTGTCTCCAAATATTCCGGTATGGCCCGCCAAATGCTCCTGCACATTTCGCCCGTCATACCATCAATACCCGGAGACTTCCTACTTCTGACTCGGCAAATACTGTCCTCTACTTCCGATCTCTCCAAGTTAGGAGGGCTAGCTACCTCCCTAATGAGAGGAGGATCACCAACTGGCTCCGCTCTTGGAAAGAAAACCCCCAAAAGTACGTCAGTACATTCCCTCCAAGATGTCGACCTTACATCGCCAACCTGGAGGCAAGCTAAGTCCACCTGCCTATTCTTACCCCTGCAGATACGGTAAACCGCACCCCAGGGATCGTCCCTATTGTCCCGTACGAAGCTCCTCCATTGGTCCTCTTTTACCCTAACCAGCATGTCCTTGCACGTTCTAAGGGCAGACAGATAGTCAGCTTTACGCTGAACTAGATCTTCAGCATTGGAACGCCTGGCTCTTTGAAATCGCTTCCTGAGACGCCTTGTATTCCTCCGCATCGTATCCAGCTCACGGGTCCACCATTTGACCTTGCTTAGCCTAGTCTTGCGACGTCGACCAAGCTGTGCATCATTCACCGCACACATCCACCGATCTATACTGCTGACCTGGTCATCTATCGTCAGTGCCCTAAAGTCATCTAATGACTGCTCTAAAGCAGCCGCCCTAAAACATTCCGTGTAATGGTCCCAGTCCACATCGTAGAGCCGCCACTGGCGAAGTGACGACGTCTCCCTAGTCTGTTCCCGATCACGAGAAGTAAGCGGATTATGATCACTTGACCCCCACCCGTCATACACCCTCCACCTAAAGTCAAATCTTGTCATTGCCGCCCCATTTGCGACCGTCACGCCGATATCACTGACGCCCGATGGACCATCGAAAGTATATAAATCGCTCGGCTCATTGAGAACACTCAAACTCACCGTAGCCAACCATTCGCAGAGCATCTCGCCTCTCACGCGGTTCCGACGCCAAGAAGAATTCCTTGGCATCTTAGAGAACCACATGGGACAGGATGCATTAGCGTCCATTCCTAGGATGAGCGGAGTGCTACTCTCAAGGAGTAGCAAGCCATCCATATACCTCAAATACGGTTCCATAGAGTCGCCAGGCCTACAATAGATGCTAGCCAAAAACCTCTCACCAAACCCCCCTTCTGCGCGAACGCAGCCCCCTACTGACTAGAACTAACTACTGTACAGTCAATGTTACTGTCATTAAACCCCTAACGGAGCCACCCGCGAAATATGGCTCCTGCACAAGTGCAAAGGTCACATCAAAAGCGCACATCATCTGCCCAAACTCGCAAACCACCGCATAAGCCCGCTGACAGTTGTACTGTATAATTCGCAAGTTAGCCATATCCATAATTCATTTAGTGTCTCGCGTTCGCTCTGGCGGTCCTTGCTGCTATGACTGGGCATGCAGCCGACATCATCATATGATCCGATGGCAGACCCTTAAATGCGCAATTCCTACACCGCATGGGGTTTGGACATTGAGAAGCCCAGTGACCCGTCAATCCACAATGGCGGCAAACACCCTCGCGCATTCTACAATCGCGAACCCGATGGTCAAAACCAAGGCACCGATAACAGGCCTGGACGACATCCTGTGGCCGTACATTAAAACGGAACCACTTAATATATGCACCATTTGCCACCAATTGCTCCATTACCGTCTTAGTAACCTCCAATATCACATTCGTCTGGCCACCGGTATTTGTCTTTCACGGACTACTCACCAGGCGAACGCCCTTAGTGAACACTTCAGAGGACATCTTTTCCTTAAGGTTCATCTCGTACAACTCCTTCATGAATTCGTCCGTAGTCAACTCCGTATGGACGCGTTGCACGACGACCCTCGGTCCTAACTTCTCGTTCACTTTTACCTCCAATCCCACCTCAACGAACTTGGCATTTGCGGCGATCTTCTCCCTTTCAGCAATTGATGGGGTGCGGATTATAGCACCACCATCCCTCAACGGCTGCACACCATGGACCCTAACACCAAGTGTAGGCCCAACCTCCCCTACTACCTTCTGCACGACGTCCTTTGACGAGACGCCCTTACCACGTACTACCACAGACCAGGTGTACACCGGCTTAGGCACCGAAGAAACACCAGCAGCAGCAGCACCACTTCCAATGCCTCCAGCACGGGCCGCAACAGGCCCAGGCTTAAACACTCCAGCAGGAGCTCTAGGCGTAGCAAACGACGGATCAGCACCTACCGTAGCAGCAGGACGCGATTCCTCCAGACGGCCCTTCAAAACGCCTTTCTCCACCAACAGCCTGATTAACACAGCCTCATACTTCGACGAGAACTCCATAACCGTACGCGTCAATGCCGGATCAACTCCGTCTTTCAGCATAGCCCCCATCAGCCCCTCGGTGATATCCTTCATATCACCCACAGTCACATCCGACTTCACGGACGAAGGAACCACCCGTTTTCTGGGTCTGGCTCTTCTCTCCATCACACCAGCTTCCCCAACACTACCATTAGCAGCAGCAGACCGTTTAGCCTTTGGCGAACCAACTTTCACCCTCTTCTCCCGATCCACACCAAACTCCGAAACGGACACATCACTGTCCGAATGACGGATACGCCGCACCGAGACCGACAGGGCCTTATCAGCCATCCCATCCGTAGTGACATCCGACGCATCACCCCTCGGTGTCCGTTTGCCAGCCGAAGCCATCGCAAACACACAATCGGCACGGTAACTTACAAAATATATAAGAATATATAAATTTGCACTTACCAAAATAAACAAAAATCAACAGTTTTTATGCAGCAATCGCCTGTAGTCAGCCGCAATCGCCTGCAGTCAGCAGCTACAAGTCCGAAATAACTTTCAGACAAATTCCCAAAAACTCGAACAAAAATCTCCAAAAATCCCAGAACTTCCCCGGAATTCCCAGAAAGTGGCAACACCAAAAATCGCTGAGCGACAAGTGGCAACACCAAAACCGTCAAGGTGGCAACACCAAAATCGCGAAAGTGGCAACACCAAAAATCGCCAAAACCGCAAATCACTAAATCACTTATAGTTCGTAAAACGACTATACCAAAACCGCACTATGGTAACGCAAAATGTTATTTGGCCGGAGTTTGACCTTCGAGCCGGAGATTGACCCCCAAAATCATCTGCCAGCGGAGTCTCAATCAGCGGAGTCTCAACTTTAAAATAATTTTTTCAATCAATTTTCACTAACACACGCGCACTAAAAATTCACAATTTAATTTCAATTATTATCCGTAAACACGTCTTAACAATTCAACAATCAAACACCGAATGGTAGAAAGGGACGAGTGTGTTCTAGATTAACGTGGGTTCCCGCCATGATGGCCCGACCTCACGGCGCTCTTAACACCGGGTGAAAATAATGCGTCCACCAACGCCCCCATGCCGAAACATGAGTACCAATTCG
This sequence comes from Gymnosoma rotundatum, assembly GCA_916610165.2. Taxonomy (NCBI): domain Eukaryota; kingdom Metazoa; phylum Arthropoda; class Insecta; order Diptera; family Tachinidae; genus Gymnosoma; species Gymnosoma rotundatum. The sequence goes on along the minus strand of OU744341.1, from coordinate 9,366,506 downwards.
AATTCATGCATTTGGACATGTTTTCCCCCTTGGTTTGGAGCGGAGCCTATCTAAAACTCCTGTCGATCTATGGGTCTCGACACCCGGTTGCAATGCAACACCACACCGAGCTTGCACTCTCCCCGCAATTTGGGTTTAAACCACAGCCACCACGAAGCTCCCCGAAGGGCCGCACCATAGTCAGGCTGGAACCGAAGTCCCAGGGGCACCTGACACCCGTGGTACCAGATTAAAGTCTCCGGTCAGACTTCGTAACCGAAGTTACTACCAGTTGAGTTCCAAACAACTCGGGACTGGTGACCCAAAATGCAAAAACAAACAAAAAGAAAATAAAATGAAACAAACCAAAAACATACATCAACAAAAAGAACAAAACAAATAAAACAACAGTAAACAATCGCCCTCGCGGGCGACTCATTGGCCACATCGTGACACCAGCAAGGACGTCACATACAACAAAAATAAACAAACAATTAACGCAGCCTCCCTCACGGGCGACTCATTTTGCCATAAAGGCACCAGCAGGACAATACGCACAGATACACAAACAACATAAACAACGAAGAGGCAGCAGGGGGGAAACAGCAAGTACAGCAGTTGAAATCAGCAATGAGCAGCAAGCAGGAAAAACGATCGAAGTACAGCAGCGATTCGGCCACAGCAACGATGGCAGCGAGTATCAACCGGCTGATGATGGCAGTAGGAGACCAGCAACGGCAGGAAAACCATACTCGCGAATGCCTGCATAGGGGCCACCTCCACTAACGTCCCGTTCTCCTCCTATTAAATAACTGTCGGGCAAAAGCGCCTAACCTCCCAAAAGTCCGACCATCCTCTAAGGCCCTACTGAAATCCCAACCCGCCCCAGTATGAGTAATACCCATACTATCTAGGTCCCTAATGTCATCATAGTCCGGGCACTCCGTCAGTACATGCACCCAGTCCTCAGGTCCCCTCCCACACCGACAGTCAGCAGAGTCAGACAAACCTCGCCTATGCAAAAAGGCATTAAGCGAGCCATGTCCCGTCAGTAAAAAGCCCAAACTTAAGCCGAAGCCAAAGTCAGGGCGTTTCTGTACGAACGTCGCGTCACGTATGAACTCATACGTTGCCCTCCCATGGTCACTGTTCGTCCATCTTGTCCTCCACCTAGAAACAACACACTCCTCCAACACCGCATTGATCCTCCTACTCTCCCCATTCACCAAGTCAGGAGCAGAAATCCAATCGCCGTCTAGAAGCGGTAGCCCCTTCTTGATCTTGAAAGCAATAGCACGACGTATTGCTTCCAGATCAAGGGGGGCCACACCTAGCAACACCTGCAGAGCGTCAGTAGATACTGTCCTACAGACCGGCATGCACGCCAGCATAGCAATACGCTGACATGACAAGACCTTGTTTCTGCCTACAACAGTCATAACCGTTTCGTACCACACCGGTGCACCAAACATCACACACGCAACGAATAGTCCATCATATATGGTACGAACAGCACGCCTGCTAAGGCCCCAGTCACTTCTAAGGATGCGCCTAACTTTAGCTACCACAGTAGCCAACCTGTCCGCAACATGAGAGAAATGAACAAAAAAATTCATCCTCTCACTCATCACTATACCCAAATACCTGACCTGAGTCACATAATTGAGCCTAGTGTTACCAGACCGAATGACTGGGTGGCGACCCTGTGACAACTTGCCCTTAAGCAACACTGTCACAGTCTTGTCCCACGCCACACCAACACCTACAAGATCGCCCTAATCACTCACGTCACGCATGGCTTGCGCACCACTGATCTCCAGAGACTCACGAGTCTGTCCTTCAACCAGAATGAGCAAGTCATCCGCATACGCGCACAACTTGCAGGAACGCCCTAGCTGCCTTATCAGAGAATCCATCATAATGTTCCATATATATGGACCACAGATGGAGCCCTGCTGACAACCACGAGTGACGTCCCTCCAAGCCGTGTCTCTGGCACCTACAACACAAGCCCTCCTACCACTGAAATAACTCCTCCAAAGAGAAAGCCCCCTACAACCTACCGCCTCCAACCTGTCAAGAACCTTATCCCAGGAAAGATAGTCAAACGCACCCTTAAAGTCCACAAAAATGCCAAGAACATACCTGGCCGTCGACTCACCTACACTGCGACGAACGTGCACCCATGCATCTTCGCCGCTCCTACTCCTCACTCTCTCGGGAGACTTCAGAAGGACAACAACTCGGGCCACTTTCCAAGCCCCAGGGAAATAGCCCTCACTAATACACTTCCCAAACATTGACTCCAAATATTCCGGTATGGCCCGCCAAATGCTCCTGCACATTTCGCCCGTCATACCATCAATACCCGGAGATTTCCTACTCCTGACTCGGCAAATATTGTCCTCTACTTCCGATCTCTCCAAGTTAGGAGGGCTAGCTACCTCCCTAATGAGAGGAGGATCACCAACTGGCTCCGCTCTTGGAAAGAAAACCCCCAAAAGTACGTCAGTACATTCCCTCCAAGATGTCGACCTTACATCGCCAACCTGGAGGCAAGCTAAGTCCACCTGCCTATTCTTACCCCTGCAGATACGGTAAACCGCACCCCAGGGATCGTCCCTATTGTCCCGTACGAAGCTCCTCCACTGACTAGAACTAACTACTGTACAGTCAATGTTACTGTCATTAACTATAACAGCAGAGTTACCCCCCACGTCCGTGAATACTCGCATACCCCCCGGTAAACCCCTAATGGAGCCACCCGCGAAATGTGGCTCCTGCACAAGTGCAAAGGTCACATCCAAAGCGCACATCATCTGCCCAAACTCGCAAACCACCGCATAAGCCCGCTGACAGTTGTACTGAATAATTCGCAAATTAGCCATATCCATAATTCATTTAATGTCTCGCGTTCGCTCTGGCGGTCCTTCCTGCTATGACTGGGCATGCAGCCGACATCATCATGTCATCCGATGGCAGACCGTTAAATGCGCAATTTCTACAGCGCATGGGGTTTGGACATTGAGAAGCCCAGTGACCCGTCAATCCACAATGGCGGCAAACATCCTCGCGCATTCTACAATCGCGAACCCGATGGTCAAAACCAAGGCACCGATAACAGGCCTGGACGACATCCTGTGGCCGTACATTAAAACGGAACCACTTAATGTCTGCACCATTTGCCACCAATTGCTCCATTACCGTCTTGGTAACCTCCAATATCACATTCGTCTGGACACCGGTATTTGTCTTCCACGGACTACTCACCAGGCGAACGCTCTTAGTGAACACTTCAGAGGAAATCTTTTCCTTAAGGTTCATCTCGTACAACTCCTTCATGAATTCGTCCCTAGTCAATTCCATATGGACGCGTTGCACGACGACCCTCGGTCCTAAATTCTCGTTCACTTTTACCTCCAATCCCACCTCAGCGAACTTGGCATTTGCGGCGATCTTCTCCCTTTCAGCAATTGGTAGGGTGCGGATTATAGCACCACCATCCATCAACGGCTGCACACCATGGACCCTAACACCAAGTGTAGGCCCAACCTCCTCTACTACCTTCTGCACGACGTCCTTTGACGAGACGCCCTTACCACGTACTACCACAGACCAGGTGTCCACCGGCTTAGGCACCGAAGAAACACCAGCAGCAGCACCACTTCCAATGCCTCCAGCACGGGCCGCAACAGGCCCAGGCTTAAACACTCCAGCAGGAGCTCTAGGCGTAGCAAACGACGGACCAGCACCTACCGTAGCAGCAGGACGCGATTCCTCCAGACGGCCCTTCAAAACGCCTTTCTCCACCAACAGCCTGATTAACAGAGCCTCATACTTCGACGAGAACTCCATAATCGTACGCGTCAATGCCGGATCAACTCCATCCTTCAGCATAGCCCCCATCAGTCCCTCGGTGATATCCTTCATATCACCCACAGTCACATGCGACTTCATGGACGATGGAACCACCCGTTTTCTGGGTCTGGCTCTTCTCTCCATCACACCAGCTTCCCCAACACTACCATTAGCCACACCGTCCGTAGCCATGGCCGAAACCTCACCAGCATCGGCAGCAGCATCCGAGAAGACAGCAGCAGACCGTTTAGCCTTTGGCGAACCAACTTTCACCCTCTTCTCTCGAGCCACACCAAACTCCGAAACGGACACATCACTGTCCAAATGACGGATACGCCGCACCGAGACCGACAGGGCCTTATCAGCCATCCCATCCGTAGTGACATCCGACGCATCACCCCTCGGTGTCCGTTTGCCAGCCGAAGCCATCGCAAACACACAATTGGCACGGTAACTTACAAAATATATAAGAAAATATAAATTTGCACTTACCAAAATAAACAAAAATCAACAGTTTTTATGCAGCAATCGCCTGTAGTCAGCTGCAATCGCCTGTAGTCAGCCGCAATCGCCTGCAGTCAGCAGCTACAAGTCCGAAATAACTTTCAGACGAATTCCCAGAAAGTCGAACAAAAATCTCCAAAAATCCCATAACTTCCCCGGAATTCCCAAAAAGTGGCAACACCAAAAATCGCTGAGCGACAACTGGCAACACCAAAACCGTCAAGGTGGCAACACCAAAATCGCGAAACTGGCAACACCAAAAATCGCCAAAACCGAAAATCTCAAAATTAATAATAGTTCGTAAAAACGACTATACCAAAACCGCACTATGGTAACACAATATGTTATTTGGCCGGAGTTTGACCTTTGAGCCGGAGATTGACCTTCAAAATTATTTGCCAGCGGAGTCTCAATCAGCGGAGTCTCAACTTTAAAATAATTTTTTTTATTCAATTTTCACTAACACACGCGCACTAAAAAATTCACAATTTAATTTTAACTATTATCCGTAAACACGTCTTAATAATTCAACAATCAAACAGCGAATGGTAGAAAGGTACATACGTGATCAAGATTAACGTCATTTCCTGCCTGTGAAGGCCTATATGACGGTGGTCTTACCACTGAGTGTAATACAAAGCGTCGACTAGCGCCCCCCATAGGACGTAGCCGATGGAGTTGCAACTTCAAGAACATGGCTTGCAGGCCCATGAACTTCCCCTTGCTTGAGGGTTGGAGACTATCCAACCCCGTCTGTTGAGAGTGCAACAGCACACTTCAGTCTATTCCACGCCTGACCCGCAGATATAGACAATTTAACCACAACCGCCACGTGTACCCCGAAGGGACCTCACCAATAACCGGCTACAGAGATGGGCGGCTCTCTGTATGGGCTTCCGGCTCCCGTGGTGCCAGTCTTTTTTAAAGGAGACTGGTAGAAAACCTCCGACAGTACCCAACCGTCTATCCAGCTTCAGTGCCTGCAATCACTGGGGGACTGGTTCCCCCTATACCCCCGAGGACCCTCTTCTGCACCGTGGTTAGATCAGCACAGACTCTTGGTGCCCCCGGGGGGGGGGGGGGTAGAAAGGGACAGAACGAATCTCGTTAATCCATTCATGCGCATCACTTATTAGATGACGAGGCATTTGGCTACCTTAAGAGAGTCATTGTTACTCCCGCCGTTTACCCGCGCTTACTTAAATTTCTCTACTTTGACATTCAGAGCACTGGGCAGAAATCACATTGTGTTAACACCCGTTAGGGCCATCATAATGCTTTGTTTTAAATAGACAGTCGGATACGCGAAGTCCGCGCCAGTTCTGAATTGATTGTTAATTGATAGTTGTTATAATTTAAAAGGAATATATCTTGCGATAATACCCTTTAAATTTTAGCAAGAAAGTTCCACAATTTTCTATGTAACTACTATCCGGGAAACACCATACGAAAGTATTTCTATTTACCCAGAACGAGTACATAAATCATTTCATTGCTACCCAATTAAGCCCTACTATCTCAATCCTGAAGTTACGGATCTTATTTGTCGATTTCCCTTACCTACATAATTCTATCGACTAGAGACTCTTCATCTTGGAGACCAGCTGCGGATATTCGTACGGCCTATTAAGAACCTTGTGTGACCCCGCCATAAATTTTCAAGGTCCGAGGTGAAAATATTGACACAACAGTAAATGCCATGCTCTTCTAATCCTTCTACCATATCTCTCTTCGAAAGACTTCCACGGTAGTACGATTATAAAACAGAAAAGAAAACTCTTCCGATATCTCTCGACGGCTTCTTTATGGTCGTTTCTTTTGCCAGGATGAGCACAAAGTTCATATTTAAGAACAAATGGATACTAAGGTTACGGGATTGGAACCGTATTCCCTTTCGTTCAAAATTATTCAAGAGGTCAACAACTATGTAAAAAAATATTTTTTTGACTTTTCATTAGTACTTGAAAAATATCGGCTTTCGCCTAAAACTTAGGACCGACTAACTCGTGATCAACCACTGTTCTCACGAAATCCTTCTCCACTTCAATCCTCCAAGGTCTCATCCGAATATTTGCTACCACCAAGATCTGTACCAATAGCAGCTCCATGCAGGCTTACGCCAAACACTAACTAACTAAAGTTTCAACTTAAGCGCCATCCATTGTAAGAGCTAGTTGCTTCGGCAGGTGAGTTGTTACACACACTTCTTAGCGGATTACGACTTCCATGAGTAGTTCCTAAATGTGCAGTTTCGGACAATGGTACGTCTTTTGTTTCAAATAAATTTAAGAAATTTTTAAAAATGAATTGAATTTGTCAAATAATAACAACACCAGTAGGGCATCCAGCGACTAATGGTCAAGCGGGTGCGTTAAAACGCAGTTTAAAAAACGCGACATTATCAGATTTTAACAGTGCGTTATGTCGATTTTTGCTCGACTATAGAAACACAATACATTCAAACACCGGAGCTTCTCCATCTGCTTTAATGTTCAATAACAGAAAGTTAAATATTAAAAACATAAAAACGTTCAATTATTTGTGAAAAATAAGCAAAATAATCAAAAGAAATATTATAAGGGTTTTAAAAAATACAAAATTTATTTTAAATGAGAATGTTATAGTAAAAGACTATTCCATTCCAGGTAAAGTCTCGTGGACACAAGGCATAATATTTACAGTTTTAGGCAAACAAACGTATTTGTCCAAACGGCATCCAATAAAATATGGAAACGACAACGATAACAGATCCATTTCAAAAACTTTATCCAACTAGTATAGACTCTAAAATAAATGGTGCAAATGAAATTATTAAAAATGCACAAAACGATATTGTAACTACAAGCAATCAACACGAAAAATATGGTTCAAAAAATGCCATTGATGATCAAATTGAAGAAAATCAATTTGTTTGTAAATATAACTTAAGACAAAGAAAACTATCTAACCACAAATAAATTAAATATAAGTAAAAAATATTGTATATGTTCATACATGCATATATTAAATTTAATTTTTAAGAAGATTACTATATTTCTTCTTTCCTACTCCATAAACATTTTTTTTCATGACTGAATTTTCTAACAAATAGCATAAATAAGAAAGAATACTGTTCATGGATGAAAGAAGAAAAAAAAATGAAGGGGGTATTGTAGCATATTTATTCTTAATAAGTTAACATTCTTTTAAAGTACTTGCTACAGATTTTTGTATTCTTCTTATTACTATTATTCCTGCATTTTAAATCATTTTATGTTAGACATAGGCCCCTTTCAGATTAGGCAAGTTTACTTGTGCAAGTATAATTTTCACTTTTGTTTATTTTCTCTTGAACTTGCTTTTATGTTCACATTCGGCAACTTTGTTGAGCAAGTTTAATTTTTTTATGCTCGAATTATCTTAATTTGTTGACGTTTTTGTAAACCATAAATTTCTCCCCGTTTTGGAATGTAGCTTAACAACACGCCGACGAAGAAATAAAAGACAATGTAAAAAACTAATAAATAATCCAAGACAAGAATGACAGCAGAAGCAGAATTGCCAAGTACAAGCAAGTAGATACTCAAATCTCGGCAAGTCTTTCCCCTTCAAACCGACCTTTCCTCTCACACCTTCAAACACAAGACTTGCGCAAGTAAACTTGCCTAATGTGAAAGGGGCCATACCTTCTAAGTACAATTGCATATTATAATAACCAATACCTTAAGCTTATAATGAGTAGACAGAGACCGTTATTAATAATACTGATTTTGTAATGATCATGTAATATTCATATATACATATGATTGATGAGCATATACTTTTTTACTCTCTAAGCAACTACCAAATAGGTAAGACATTTCACAAAGCAAGAAAATAAAATTATATTTTTACAAAATATAACTTTGCCTTTTGAGTTTATTACATACATAAAAGTTATATTGTTAAAAAAAAATAGAAATTTTTAATTATTAAATAAGAGCAAAACCTTTTAGGTTTTAAAGAAAGGAGGTTATCAATTCGTCTGAATGGTAGGCTTTTGAATGCTTGTAGCTGCAGGACAGTTATTTCTGTACCGATTTAATTTTTTTTTTGTTTGAAAGGTTATGCTAACAGATTGGCTCCGTTTTAAAAACAGTTCACATTTTTAAAAATGAAAGAGTGTCCCCCTACAACATACATTTTTTACGCGTATTTTGAACCTTGAAAGGCACCACTATAGCTCCCAGTATCACAAAGTAGTACAAAAACAAGTCTAGAAATTAAATGCTGTCCCCGTAGGTGAGGAAAAGTAGGGCCTTTTGAACCGATACAGACAAACGCTTTAAACTAGACAGATTGTAGACTACGATAAGTGTTGTGTTAATAAGTAGAAATATTCAAAGTTATAAATTAAAGGATGTTTTAATAGTTTACTTATTTTGATGTATATGGCCATACTTTTGACAAAGGGTTGAAATTTACAAAGAACCTGTATTGCTTATTCCGCTATAACAGTAAGTATAAAATTTGGATTTGGAAATTAAAGCGTATCCCAATATGTAATGTATATTGATATATTTGGCCATACTTTTGAACAGTTTTACACAGTCGGTTAAAATTTACAATGAACCTGATTGCTAAGTCTACTACAACAGCAAGTATAAAATTTAAATTTGGAAATTAAAGGGCGCCTCTATAGTTGATGTAATTTGTTGCATGTGACCAAACTGTTAAACAATTAAAGACACACGGTTGAAATCAACAGGGAGCTGTAGTGCTAAGTCCGCTGTAACAAGTATGAAATTCGAATATAGGATTTAAAGGGTGTCCCAATAGTTAATACAATTGGATATACACAGCCATACTTTTGAACCGTTACGGATAGACAGATGTGATCTGTTTCGAAGTCAGTTTTTTTTGCAAGAATTATTCGTTCTACCTTTTTCATATAAACACGTTAAAAAACATGTTAAATTTCTTCACTAACTGCGCTTTTTTTCTCAAATATTTGACAAACCTGAACGTACTTTAAGGTCTATTAAAAATAGGAAGAGCTTAGTTTTTGTAGAACATGTAATACCCTTTAATTTAGTGCCAATAAGCAAAAGACCTCATGAAAATATTAAACTGCTAAAGGTGTGTTTAGAGGACGTGTATAAGTCATATGTAATGTAACATTTTCCATATGACAATCGTGTAAACCTCATGAAACATAAAGTGCACTTTGAAATTAATTCACAAAAGTGAGAAGTTTCCTGCAGAGCTAAGTGAGCACTGGCGTTTAAGTTTTCTTTTTAACAACAAGTGCTTATGTCATATGTACGTAACATATGCAATTTTTGATATAAAAATTGTAAACCGTATGTTTAACACTGTTTTTACATACACACTAAATTACATGTGGGTAGTAATATTTATATTCCATATGACTTACACACGTCGTCTACACAAACCTTAGAAAATCGTTAAAGTAGTATTCACAAATGTTTAGTAGCACTTACAGGTTATAGGTTTTAACGGCTTTGTGTTGTTGGGGCCGACGAGAAGTTAGAATTAGTAGTGATTTCACACTAGTTTCAGGTACGCTTGCTTTTATTTAATTTTTTCATTTTTTCCAAAATGATTTAAAAACTTCCAAAATTTTTATCATAAATAAACAAAATGATATAGTGATGTACAAACACTAGTGGCAGGCTCGGCATTTCGATACTTTTTGTACTTCTTCAGTGAATTTTATTTGTTAAAAAATGTTTGTAGTTTTATGTTAAATCATCTGTTTATCTGTTAATAAAATACAAAAAATAATAATTTAAATTATGTCAAAAATTATTGTTCATTATTCACTATAATAAGAATTTCAGCCTATTATAGTTCTCTAGGTTTATTATTTTAATTTTTCACTTAGTATGTAGGTACCACGACCACTGTTTGACTATAAAAACTAATACTTGTGCAAAATTTTACGACTCTACCTGTTATAGTCGTCTAGGAACACGATACAAATTATTTGCTTTGTATGGGGTTACTGATGCAAAATTTCAAGAGTTTATCCATTGTAGTTCGCTGGCTACACGGTAATATATTTTCACTTTGTGTTGGAGGTACATTAAGCACATTAATAAAAGAACGAAGTTCGACCACAAGTTCGAAGTTTTATTTATTTATGTATTCAATATAGATTGTAAGCCCTTATGTCTTAATTAATCCAGTTAAATTATATAGCAAATACATAAAATTTTTAATTAAGGTCTTGAAAGTAATAAAATAAAAACTCTCAACTGCGCAAATGTTGAAAAATATTTAAAAAAATGAAAGGTGAAAAACTAAATAATCACAATTAATGTGGTCCTGTTGCTAATTGGCACGATCAATAATTAAAGATTTTCTGTAAAAGATTTCCTAAAAATTGAGACAAAATTTGTTCTAGTTTCTGCAATGAAAAAAATCCACTTATGCAAAAAAATCGCGGAACACTTGCTAGTTTTATTCTTGGCGTTACTGCGTTTCAGTTAAGGGGAAATCTATTCCAACGCGTATTGAAAGGCAGTTTTATTAATACAATTTATTTATAAAATTCATTTCTCGCCATTTTTTTTGTTTAATTTTACAAAATAAATAACAACCTCTTTAGAAATTTATAAAAATGTCAAGGACATTAACTAAATAAATGCCATGCTACCACACTTTATTAATTTTTATTTTTGCTTTTGATAACGTCTCTTCAGGTTATTTGGCGGGAAGGCAGAATGTTCTAGAAAGATCAGCAAGAAAAGATGGACGGCTAGGCGGGAAAGATTTTTTGGAAAATTTTGGAAAATTCAGAAATTCACCACTAAAGTTTAAAAGTAAATGAGGCAACAAGCAAGGTTAATTCGTAGGGAATTTTCAGAAGGTTATTGTACTTTAAAGTGCAAGCATATAAAAAAATAATAGTGCGAGAAAACATTGGGAAAAAAACAAAAAAATTAAACAAAAGTAAATCCTTTGGAGGAAAATTATAATTATATTAAATAAGGGAAAAAATAACCACAAAAGGATATTTTAAACGTAAGCTAAATTTTATTTTTGTTTTTATTTTGTTATAAGTGCAATTTGTGATATTTATATTTGTTTTGTGTTTCAAAATTTGTAGCTGGCTAGGAAGTTGGATGGTGTAGGGAAGTTGGGTAAAAAAATTAAGAAGCAACGGTTCGTCGGCAGGAAAATTATTACCCGGAATCCAGTGCAGATAAAATAAATGCTGAAGATGAGTAGAACTTTCCACACCCAGATCTAGCCAGGTAATCCCTCTTTCCTTATTTTCGTAATATACTTTACTCAGTGCAAGTGTGTAAAACAAACAAAAAATTCTACGCCAGGATATATTATGTAGAAAGATAAATATAATGAAAGGAAAAGGATAACAAAATTATAAAAACTTTAAATAAAAAAAAAGGAAAATCAAATTTGAAGGAAAAAATTTAAAATAGAAAAAAAGTGATTAAGAAGAAAAAATATTAAAAAAACAAATAAGATTTATTTTATTTATTTATTTGAATTTATAATTACTTATTTTTGAAGATTATTTAAAAGGATATCATTTTAGAAATTATCATTTATTATTAAGTTAAACTATTCTTAGTTTAGTGTATATTATTAGTACCCTTTCTTCAATACGCCTAAAAGCAGCCAAATATATATTGGTTTTATTTGTTGTTAGCTATTGCCCGCTGGAGGGCCTATTTAATTTTGTTGTTGTGATACAATCTATGCAAAAAGAGTGAGAAACAGGAAATAAAAATCGTTTAGTTTGTTTTATTTACAAAAAAAGAGAAATATATACCATTTGAAGCTCTTATCAATTAGTTATTTTTTTTATGTAAAAATTCCTGTGGAATATTGCAGGAAAAATCTTGTATCCTTAGGGAGCTCCTTCAGGGTAGGATTTAGTGTCGTAAAATTAGAGATTGAAGTTAGTAATTAGTTGATCGGAGTTCTAAAAAAAAAAAGAGAAAAGTAAAGCAAATAACGATATTAGAGATAGTTTATTTTTGATAATAGATAATACCTACATTTATATTTCGCTGCGAAAAGAAAATTTATAAGTTTATTAAATGTAAGATAATTTGTATTTTAATAGTAAATTTATATTTTAAATTTTGTTTAGGATTAAGTTTTTGTGTTTAAATAAAATTTGTATATAATATGTGAAGTGGAAATAATAATGTTTTTGGCCTAATTTGATGGGAAAAATGGCATGAAGGTGAGTTAAGGAAAGAGGAATCTGAGAGCATACGGGTTCACAAAAGGAAGTTGGACATGGATAAGAATTTTTGTGACAAGGTTGGGAGGGCAGTCTAATGGTAAAACATCTGCCACGATTGATACTGCTTGTGTGGACGTGTTGCATTGTTTAAGTTTTTATTGCGTGAGTTTTTTTTTTTTGGTAAGTTTGTTTAGCTTGTTGTTGAATATGTTTTATGTACGGCGTACCAAATGAGAAGGGTTGGAACCTTGCTGAGATGTGTTCACCGTCCTCATAGAGCTAGTCGGAAACCTCATTGGCCCCTACGGCCGTAACATAAATGGCGCCCAATGGGGCAACTGTTGAGAGAGGGGGAGGGATGTTGAGAGGCACCCTCGTATTTTTAAACTTTGTTTATAAGTTAATTTAATGTACTATTGAAATATGACTATTTAGCAAGTAAGCAATTTAATTATTTAAATTATTTTTAAGAAATGCTGTTTAATCAGCATTTTTAGCGTTAAGAATTTAGTATAAATAGTGATAAATAATTATTAAAAGTGGAGTTGTAAACTAGAAGTAAGAACAAACACTTATAGCCTGAAATTCCTACGGGACCCTGCAGGCTATATAAATAAATAAAAATCATAAAATAAAATAAATAAGTGTTTTCTTGCTTACGAAAAACTCCAACATTTTTGGCGCAGCCGGTAATAAAAGAATAAATATCCTGCGATTCCTAAGGGACCCTCCAGGAATAAAATTTGGTTATAGAATTTTGATTGATTTTGAATCCTTTCCAAATGTGGCAATAATTTCATAGCAACGAAAGTAAGGAAACCAAATAAACACGGAAGTGAAGCATTAGGGGTCATTAAGCATCTGTATACCAGTACGCCTTTAGTGTCTTCAAAGAAGTGTGAATTGGTGGAATTATTAGTAAACTGCTAATTACTTTGGCCACATTGGGAGAAGTTTTGATTCGATTTGTTTTGCTTGTGAAAAAAAAAATCGGTAAAGTCGGTGGCAAAGAAAAATTTAAAGAAACCACTAAGTATAGAGGTGAATTCCTAGGGGTCATTAAGCATCTGTATTCCAGTACGCCTTTGGGATCTTTGCCAAAATACAAAGTGGTGGAATTGAAAAGTAATTGCCACAGGCCTGAGCCACATTAAGCAGGGCAAATTTAAATTTTGTATAGAGTAAACGTCGCGATCAGTACATTTTTTTTTTTTTACTTTTGAAGACAATAGCGGAAATGTTTTTGGTGCTGGTAAGTATGCCTTTAAAACTTTTAGATTTGTAAATGGACAACCCTAAATCAAGGACGGACGAATTACTATCTAAGATCAATAAGTATAACTATTCGGTTGACAGTCTGCAAGTTCTCGCATGGACAGAATTAAATAGTTTGAAACAAGGAAAAGAATTTACAGAAAGACATAGGGACAATATAAGGCACCAGAAACTAACAAAATTAGAGGAAGTTGGTTATGTGCTACAATTGATAGGAGACCTTAATAAGAACCAGTCGGCAGATTTTTGTAAAAGAATAGAAGAATTGGAGGTCACCAAGGGACTTTTAGAAAAACAGAGCCGCAAATTACGGGAACAGATAAATTATACGGACAGTTTATTAGAGCAGGCAGTAGAAGAAAACGCATCCTTGGTTGAAAAATTGAGACAAAAGGGGTTAAGTGAGAATGAATTTAAAAAACAACTGAAACAACAACAGCAAATAGACGTACAAGACGACACCGTACAAAGATTACAAACAGCCTTAGGAAATGCAAAGCGTGAACTCGACATTATACACAAGACTAGGTCACCCACTCCATCAATAAGGGAAGAATTAACAGAAGAGGATTCCAGAGTTCCTTATATAACAATAGGACACACAGACGGCATTTCTACGGTTACTGACGAGCAGGTAGAGGAGATTAATAATAAGGATACTCGTATAGAGGAGAAAGAAACGGCTCGTGACCTGATATCCAAAACTCGGAGCATCATAATAAATGCAAAAAAGGCAGGGAGCAGAGGCTATACCACAGAGACGACATCTAAAAAATTTAGCGAGCTAGCACAATACAAAGAAACATTCGACGATTTGAAGAGGACAGAAGGGATAGACAACACATTAATTCGAGAATTTGATACATTGGTAGCATCGGCACATGAAATTTTGAAGAGGCGCTCACCATCGCCGAGAGAAATACAAACTACAGACAGAATAAGTGAAGAAATTTCAAAGATAAACTTTTGGAAGCAGGTAGTGTAGTCGACCTGCTAAAATGTATAAAAACAAGACTTTTTGGGAACGCCTACTCATATTTGCACAACAAAGATTTTGGAACAATAGAAGCCCTATGTTTAGCTGTCAGAGAAAAATTTATAAAGTCCAAAACCCTTAATGAAATACAAGAGTTAATATTTAGCAGTAAGCAAGCATCGACGGAAAGCGCGTATGAATTTGGCGAAAGATTAGAAAGGCTTCTTATAGACGCAACAGAATTAATTGCTGCACAATGGCAGGATGCATCGCATCGGAAATCTATGATGGACCACTGCAATCAATCAGCCGTAAGAAGTTATATAAGGGGCTTACGTGACCCGAAATTGGTATCCAGGTTCATTGGGCATGAAAATGACAAATTATCTGAATTGTTGAAGATTACAAAGGATGCACAAAACCTGTTAGGCGCCAACATGCGATTGTCAAATGTAATGACAGTGCAAGCCCAGGAACCGTTGTACGAAACAGTCCAACAATTAGTGAATGAAGTTAGACAACTCTCACTAAGACAGCAAACGGTTAACAACTCAATGCCGGTGGATTACACACAAAGGAATTCTGTGGGTTCCCCAAAATTCTGCAATTTTTGCCATAGGCAGGGACATTTGTTAAACGAATGTTTTAGACGGCAAAACAACACTAACTTTAATCAGGGAAGACGCCAAGAACAATCCAACAATAATATTAATAAAAGTCGTCAGGCCCCTGACCGTAGAGGTAGAGGGCAAAACTCATTGCAATCATCAAGTCAAAACCAGGCCAATAATCGTTTTGGTGACATGAATAGAAGAGAGCAACGGTGCTACAATTGTGATGGTCTTGGACATTTTGCGTCAAGGTGCCCGGAAAATTACTATCATGATAATATGTTTAATAGAAGTGGAGGAAGAAGTAACATCAGCAATAGGGGCAATAGAAATAACAACGTACGAGAAGTGGCTAACAACCGAAATAATTCGGGAAACTCAAGGCGGCCCAGCCAAAACTAAGAGGCTGGGATGCCGGAAATTCTTACTTACTTTCGAAGACTTTAGCATCTAAAACGCCAGAAGACGCAGAAAAGAGCGACCACAAAAACAAATTGTTTTTGAGGTCTATGTCAAGGGTCATGCCAGGTGGGGAGAAATGTAGACTGAGCACCACAATTAAAAACAACAAAAAAGTACACTGGAGTGAGAATATACACACGTACATTCCAGAAACCTGCACAAACTATTTCACTTTCAAATCAGAGTCACAAAAGGAGCAAAAACTTCGTACAGAACAAAAGAACGATGCATTCATAAATTTTCCTTGCAGGGAAGCAGTAAATAGAAGTCTGTCTTTGCTGGTAGATACAGGAGCAGACACTACATTAGTGAGGGCAGAGGCTTTGGCACCTCACGTTAAAATAGATGAACGAAATCAAAAGAGTTTGTTAGGAGCCTTCGGAGGAAACATAACATCAAAGGGGACAATAATTGCTCAGCTTGAAGGCCTGGAAGATTTTTCACTACAAATGCACGTGGTGCCCGAAGGAACCAAACTTCCAGCAGATGGTTTGCTAGGAAGAGATATGATGTGGGACAGATCGGTGACAGACACAATTAATAAAAATTTAAGATTTTTTAAAAACGGACAAGAAGTGATTTCACTACCACTTGTCCCAGAAGGAAAATCATCACAAATATACTTAGCTGAACAATTTTCTATCAAAGAGCGTTCACAAACAATTGCATCAGTTATAGTAAACTCCATTAATGGTGACATTGTCATAGACAAGTCAGAAATTTTGCCAGGTGTTTTCGTGGGTGCAACTCTAACAACAGTGAAAGCCGGAGCAGCTCTTGTACCCATTCTGAACACGAATAACACGGCCATAAATATAAGTGAAAAAATAAGCCTGAGCTACGAAAGCTACAGGGACTATAAGATGAAGCCATTAGCAACAATAAATATAATAGATTCTGGAAAAAGGTTGAAAAGAGAAAAACTACTTTTGGAAACGGTGAAACTAAGCCAAAGTCTTAACCCAGAAGAGAGGTTTTCAATCGAGAATATTTTAAAGACATACGATGATATTTTCCAACTGCCTGGTGACAGTCTTACCTACACTACTGTATTGAAACATGAAATACCCACGGAAGCAAATCAACCCCCAATAAACATTAAACAATACAGACTACCAGAAGTCCACAGAACTGAAATTAACAGACAGGTAGACCAAATGCTAAAGGATAATGTAATAACACCCAGCAATTCTCCATGGAACTCCCCGGTTCTTTTGGTACCCAAAAAAGCAGGACAACACGGCGAAAAAAAGTGGCGATTGGTTGTAGATTTTAGAAAACTGAACGAAGCGACAGTAAAACAAGTTTTCCCAATACCAAGAATCGATGAGATTTTAGACCAATTAGGGTGCAGCAGGTATTTCTCTACTCTCGATTTAGCAAGTGGATACCATCAAGTATTAATGGATCCTAATGACAAGCAAAAAACCGCCTTCAGTACCAACTTAGGGCACTATGAATTTAACCGTATGCCTTTCGGATTGACGGGTGCCCCAGCTACTTTTCAAAGAATAATGAATTCAATACTAACCGGGCTACAAGGAATTGACTGTTTCGTTTATTTGGATGATATTGTTATATATGGCAGAAACTTAGTGGACCATAATTCACGTTTAACAAAAGTTTTTGAGGTCTTAAGAAAATACAACCTAAAATTACACCCCGAAAAATGTCATTTCCTGCAGAGAGAAATTATCTATCTTGGCCACCAGTGCTCAGAAAAAGGGGTTCTGCCAGACCCAAATAAGACTAGGGCAGTGAAAGATATACCACCCCCTAAAAATATCAAGGAGCTACAAGCATTTTTGGGGCTGATGAATTACTACAGAAAGTTCATTCCAAACTCGGCACGAATTTCATTACCTCTTAACAAAATGTTGAGAAAGGATACAAAACTAGAGTGGACACAAGAGTGCCAGGAAGCAATGGACAAATTGAAGGACGCTGTGACAAACCCTCCTCTCCTCCAATATCCTGATTTTAGCAAGTCTTTCATTTTGACAACAGACGCCAGTAATGGAGCTCTAGGAGCAATTCTTTCTCAAGGAGAGCCAGGAAGTGACCTACCAATTTATTTCGCTAGCAGAGTATTAAGCGATACAGAAAAACGATACTCCACAATAGAGAGGGAGTTGCTGGCCATTGTATGGGCCACAAAAACGTTTCGACCATATCTGCTCGGCAGATATTTCACGGTATTCACTGACCACAAACCCTTGAAAGGTATAGCTAACCTAAGGGATCAGGAAGGTAGATTGGGTCGTTTAAGACTGAAATTGTTAGAATACGATTTTGAGATTCGCTACAAACCAGGCAAGACGAATCAAAGCGCGGACGCTCTCAGCCGCCTTCCAACGGAAGAAGTAAACATAGGTGTAATAACGAGAGCACAATCAAGAGGTGTGGAAACTCCGAATAGGGCAAGTGCAGTGGAGACGAATAAAAATCATGAAGAAGAAGATAATACCACATATTTAACAGATGCAGAAGATATAAAGAAGGTAATTACAACGTTCCATGACACGCCATTAGGAGGCCACCAAGGTGCGCTAAAAACTTATTTCCGTATTAGAGCACAATACAAATGGGCTGGAATGCAAAGTCAAATTAAAAAGTATGTAGCCTCCTGCAAGATTTGCCAGCAAAATAAAAGCTCGAGGATAGACAGGATGCCAATGACCCTGACCACAACTCCCAATATGCCTTTTGAAAGAATTTTCATGGATATTGTTGGGCCCTTACCTGAATCATCAAGTGGCAACAAATATATAGTAACCTTTTTGGACGATTTTTCAAAATACCTAGCTTGCGCAGCTATCCCAGACATGGAAGCGGCAACGGTAGCAAGGCAGTTCTTTCGAGAAATAATTGCCCGATTTTTCATCCCCAAAGTTCTCGTGACAGATAATGGAAGCAACTTCAATTCAAAATTGTTCAAGGAAGTTTGCAAATTGCTTGGAGTAAAAAACATATATACAACTCCGTATCATCCTCAATCCAATGGATCTCTGGAAAGGACCCATAGACCTCTTGCAGAGTATTTAAGAAGTTTTGTGAAACTTGACGGAACTAATTGGGATGATTGGCTGCATCATGCCATGCATGTACACAATAACACAAGACATTCGTCTACTAAGCAAACACCCAACAAGGTACTGTACGGATTCGAATTTGAAATACCTGTCAGGTTAAAAAAGCAGCCAGCACCTCTCTATAACATAGATGACTACAGCAAAATCCTTAAATACCAAATTCAACGAAGTTATGAAGTGGTGAGACAGAACCAGGTTAGGGCAAAAGAAAAATCAAAAAAATATTATGACAAAAAATAAATTTTCACCTATATGGTTGGGTCCCTATGAAGTTACGGCAATACCCACACCGGTCAATGTAAGAATACGACAAAGGAACTCCGACAAGGTTTATCATAATAATTTGATAAAACCAGTAAAATAAAGAATTTATAAAAGGTGACAGGATGCAAGAAGTTAGATTGGGAATAATTAAAAAGGGTAATTTTTTGTAAGGATTTTTCTTTTCTTCTGTTGAGTTTAAGTTACTCCGTTTATTTCTGGTTATTTTGGCTCGAAACTAAAGCTACAAAGGATTTAAGCGGAAGTACAAGTGAGTTACTCATAAAACACTGATTTAGTTACTTTACAACACCGCCATCGGTAATTTGCCTGAAACATTGAACTTAGTGCGAAAATTCGATACGATTTCAACTGACGGCAAGTGCCATGGGGTATGCGAAGAAACATTTCGAGGTAAAATATGAAAGGGTAGCAGCAAATAGCCAAATTTAATAGGTTGATGAGATTAAAGAGGACAAAAAAAAGGTGTATCAGCCAACCAATTTCTGATCCTAGATACTTTGGCTCGAAACCAAAGCTACGGGACGAAATTGGGATATGAGGGCGATAAAGGATGAAATATATAAGTAAATAGAAAGGAGGAAAAAGACCAGAGGGTCATATAAGGGAAATAATAGAAGAATATTAACGAACATGAGAAGAAAATGAATAGTATGAAAATATATTGTCAGAAAGGGGGAAATAGCAAGAAATTATAAAAAGAAAAAAAAAATGTGAAGAAACATAAACAAAAATGAGTTAAAATAATGGTAGGAGAATATATGAAAAAAAGGGAAAAACCAGAAGGGCGGATCTACCAAACAAGGCGGTTGTGTTGATACCAGTGATGGAACAAAACCACTGGACACTGGCGATGGTGGAGAAGGGAGAAATAACAATTTTCGACTCCCTTAAGCCGCATGATTTGGAAGTAACTGCAGGGGCTATAAGACGTCTGTATAGTTTCATAGGGAGCCCCTTGAAGCCCTCCCCTTTGATTTACGCCAACTGCCCGCAGCAAAATAACACAATAGACTGTGGCGTTTACACAATTAGACATGCAGAATATTGTTTGAGGCAGTTCGGCAAAGGGTTGGAAATCCAGAGATTACGGGGCTATAACGAGATGAAGGCCAGTCAAATCACACGGAGTTTTTTAATAAAGATAATGGAGCGTTGGTCAAGAAGAAACAACGCCCAGACCCCAACTGTACAGGATCAGGCTGTGGCTGAAAGGGAATTATCGAGTATGAGGACTGCATGGAAGCGGGGTAAATATATGAGGAAGGACCTGGAATTGGGGCGAAGAACATACCGAATCAGCATCGGCACAACAGGAAAGACAAACATAAGACTATTGTAAGACTTTTGCATTAATTTTTTAATTAAAAAAAAACACTTGTTTTAAACAGTGAGTTTTGGAATGCAAATATTTTAAAACTGCATCAAATTTGCTGAAAAAGTAGAGTAAAGTCTTTGCCATTTTCGGTCATTTTATTGAATCGCTAAGAGAAAAAATATATTCTGTATTTTCACATTCTTTTTTTTTGCAAATTTTTTGAATTAAATTTGAGAATTCTTGAAAAATACGCCTTTAATTTTTGAAACTAAATGACATTTTTGCAAAATCTCACTTGGAATATTTCAAATAAACAAACAACTTTTAATGTTTAAGCACCACATTTTGTGCTTTACTTTTGATATTTCATAGCAAATGTTTTAAAGTACTTATTTTTTGAAAAAGTATGAAGTTGTTTAAAAAAAAATATTCTTTGTTTAACATTTTTAAACACTGATTTATTTTAAAAAGCAAATGTTTTGTTGATTTGAAATTTGAGTAAAAATGTATTTTTTGTTTAAAATTTTTGTGTCGGATTTCTTGTGCATTTTTTTTATTCTTGCTTATTCGCTGCATTTTTGCATACGCAACACTCTTTTTTGTGTCACTGGCCTGACGATAACAATTTTATGTAACAATTTGAATTCCATAAACAAGAAAGATTAATATTTTTAAAAGTGCTACTCTCAGCATTAAACGTAAACATTATAGCATGTATATACAATTATAAACATACTTTTGTGTTTGTTTTGTGTTTTTTGTGTTCCACCCAACAAACATTAAGTTAAAACTTTCTTAAAAGAGATAATATTATAAATAAATGTATATATATATATATATATATATGTATACACATATATATGTTTATATGTATGCACGTATATTTGTGTTTATATGTATACACATATATAGGTGTATAAAGATATATATTGGAAAACGCCTGATTCAGAGGTTTGGACTATTGTTTTCAAAATCCAATATATATGAACAAGCTCAATAGGCATTAAAATGCTTGCTTGGTAACAAAAAAAAAAAATATAAAATAAAAAAAAAAATATATGTATAAAAAAACAAAAAAAAAAAGATTCATAAATACTTACAAGAACAATATACAAAATATTTATGAGTTTTTTACGTTGTTTAAAAGTAGCAAAAAAGAATTTTTTTTTTTTTAACAGAAGCAAACAAAAGAAGAATAATGTTTTTTATGTTTAAATTATAGCATTATAATACCAAAACCCCTATATATAATTGTAAATAATTTAATATCAATATAATTTTTTGTAAACAATTTTAAATTATGACATTTTTGTTTTTGTTAACAATTTGAAAAAGATGGGTTTTGGGAATTTTAGTATTTTTTAGTTTTAAAATTTAAAAACTGGGATTACGTGTGGTGTTCTCCAACACAATAAGCGAAACCTTTACATGTCAACTAACATCATGGACTCATCTTGTCCAGCCCCAACGGAGTAGCAACGCAAATGAACAAAAAATACGGAAACATGGCACTAGAGGTGCAAGAAAATAAACAAAAATTTTTTCTTATTAGAGGGCTTTATTGTCTCTAAAGTGGATGAACAACTTTCAAAAATTTCAATTATGATTTTCCTCACTTTATTTAATTAAATTTATCATGAGCAGATGCTGAACCTTATCCAAAAAGCACCATATGATCTAAAACGAAGTGTTTTTGTTATGATCACGATCTACGATTATTTTTCTGAAGTGTGGTGAAAACAAGTGTGATTAAAGCTTCGTTTAACCACTGCAAAATGCAGTAGAGGCAACACAACCGCCACCTTTATGACAACACCTCCGAATACGCAGATGAAATATGAAAATGAAGCAAATTTGTGCATAAGAAAGCAGCCGATGGAAAAATTTCGTTCCGATACAATTCGATATGCATGGTACACATGGTTCTTTGAATGGCATTGACTATAAAAGAAATACTAAAACTTTTCCCGAAGTTGAATTGGTTGGCTATAAAGGACCGACCATAATAAGATGCAGTCTATTTCAGACCAACAGTGATCTTCCACATTCGCATGAGTTGGTTGTACGAAAAGATATTCAAGATATATGTGATCCAAATAATTTGAAGGTGTCACAAGATGTTGGCTATTTTGCAGAATTTAAAAACATGGGTATTACACATACGGCTAAAAGGGAATTATTGAAAAAGAAGCGACAACGTTTGGAACGTGACTTTTTAACAATTAAAGAAGATCAGGAGTTGATACAACAAACAGAAAAAGAAACTAAGGAGAAGAATTAATTTAAAGTACGGCTATGCTTTGAAGATTTTCGAGTTGCGAAAAACAAATCATATACAACTATAGCCCCACCAATTTATATAAATCCAGTTAGTTTTCCGGAAAGAAGGTGACATAACACAAAACAAGGCACCTAAAATAAGCAGCAAAAGACGCATCCTTCATATACGAACGTTAGCTCTCCATCTGCAGCAACATCACACGCAGGGACGCAGTTTCCGATAAGGGGGGAGGGATGTTGAGAGGCACCCTCGTATTTTTAAACTTTGTTTATGAGTTAATTTAAGGTACTATTGAAATATGACTATTTAGCAAGTAAGCAATTTAATTATTTAAATTATTTTTAAGAAATGCTGTTTAATCAGCATTTTTAGCGTTAAGAATTTAGTATAAATAGCGATAAATAATTATTAAAAGTTGAGTTGTAAATTAGAAGTAAGAACAAACACTTATAGCCTGAAATTCCTACGGGACCCTGCAGGCTATATAAATAAATAAAAACTATAAAATAAATAAATAAAAGTGTTTTCTTGCTTACAAATAACTCCAACACAACGAAGGCATAACATCTGCTGGAGTATAACTGCTTGTGTGTTCGTCTTTGTGGAATGTTGTGTTGTTTTGGAATCGATTTTTGTTTTA
Source organism: Gymnosoma rotundatum (assembly GCA_916610165.2). Taxonomy (NCBI): domain Eukaryota; kingdom Metazoa; phylum Arthropoda; class Insecta; order Diptera; family Tachinidae; genus Gymnosoma; species Gymnosoma rotundatum. Next base: position 9,343,022 of record OU744341.1, on the reverse strand, counting down.
TGTGCGGCGTACCCAGTGAGAAGGGTTGGAACCCTCTGGGAATTGTTCACCGGGTAAGCTAGTCGGAAACCTCACTGGTCCCTGCGGCCGTAACAAAGAGGGATATTAAACGAACAAAATGCGCTTGGCTGTAAGAATATCTATGCAGTGGTTCCAGAGATACGTGCGTTGGTGTTGAAAAGTTATTAGGTAATTGATTTCGGTAAGAATACATGAAAGTGGCATGCGAGTGGCTTTTACTTGAAAACGTAAAAATATTTCTAAATTAAGCTTACCAACACTTTTTGTGCTTTATATATATATATATATATATATATATATATATATATATATATATATATATATGTGCAAAAAACGTGGTTTTTTCATTTTTCGCCACTAATTTCAGAAAAGCTTAAAAACTGTGAAGCAGCTACAAAATTGGAAAAATTTAACAACGCATATTATTGTGTTTAATTATGTAAATCGGATAAACTGTTTTCGAATTGTGGTGACATATAATATAGTGTGACCCTTTAAATGTTTGCAATCCCACACACATATTAAAAAAACAGATTTTATCAGGCAGTTGAAGCCATGCATACTTATCCTAGTTTTGCTTTAAAAAGAATTTTTCTGCAGAAGAGTGTTATCAATTTTAATTTAACCCTTATCGGACGCGACTTTTCACACGTTTGATTCTCACCAGGTTGTAGTTATTTTTAACAAATATGAAAAAAAAAACAATAGTATGTTATTATACATTTATATTCATTTCTTTTCAGTTTTGTTACAAATTATTTATTTTTTGTACAACTACTACATGTCTGAGTTTCTGGTAATTATTTATATACTTATTTATATACTTGTAGACAGTATGTTTTCCTTTTTTCATTTAACATTTTTTTAATTTAAAATAATTAAATTATAGAAGAAGCAAAAAACTTAATGAATTAAAAATTTTATTTAATATATCTAATCGCTTAATTGAACTATATATAATTCTTTGTAAATCTTATATTTTTAAAACTTTATAAATTGTCTAAAAAATAATAAGCACTAAGATATATACAGAATATAATTTCAATCGTAATAGAAAGAATATAATAATAAATTTTTATATTCGACTTGTAAAATTGTGAAAAACATCAATATAATGAAATTCATATTATATTGTAACTTTATAAGACAATATCATCAAAATGAAAACAATGAAATTCATCAAAGCAATAGAATTCATATGTATCAAATATTGCTTTGCTTTATAAAACTTAAAAACTTAGACGGCGGCAATAACGTATACAATATTTAAATAAACAAGAGTCTTCTAATCAATATGAAAGTATTTTTAAAACAATTAACGAGTTTCGCTCTGTCCCTATCTTTCACCTTTTGTTCGCTGGGTATGGTAGTATACGGTAGTGTATTTATAAAGGTATTTTTCGGTGATAATTAAAGGCGGTATTTTGTGCAGATAAAAATTTAATTTTTATATAGTGCGAATCAGAAAAATCTGACGGTTCAGAATTTGTGAAAGTTTTCAAAATCGGTTGACGGATGCCCGAAATATAACAAGATTATATTTCGGCATTTTGGACGACAAAACGTTGTAGAAAAACACAAGTTTAACTGTTTGATAAAAGCACGCGGTAGTGTTGTTGTTGTATTTAATTATTTTTGAGACTCCGCTGGCAGGTTGTCTCATTTTGAAGGGCAAATTCCGGCGCTAAGGTTAAATTCCTTTAAAATCGTTGCTGCCACAGTGCGTTTTGGTGGTTTTTAGACGTTTCGGGTTTTTTGGCGATTTTCCGTTTTTGGCGATTTTGGTGTTGCCACTTCCGGGGAAGTTCTGGGATTTTGGGGATTTTTGTCCCAGTTTTTGGGAATCCCCAAGCCTGGTTGTTGACTTTGATAAGTTGGTGAGTGTCCCAACTAAGCTGGTGGTGAGTGTCCCTGCTACTATCGTAGAGGAAGATACTTTGTACGTATCGTCGAGAGGACTGTTGGAGGTTGGAAAGGAAGATAATAACTATCTTCCGGGCCATTTCACACGACACCTTGCTGACAATTTTGTTTTTAAGGTAGGTGGATTTTTTGTTTTTTTACTGAATTTTTTGTATTTGGTGGCCGATATGGCACCGGGGCCGGCTACTAAGCGCAAGCCGAGGGCGAAGGGTGACGCCAGCGACGTTACCACGGACGACGTGCGTGGGCCGCCACCGTTGGGTGTGCCAAAAGTGCGCCATACTGACAGCGAGCTGTCGAGTACTGAGGGTGACGTGAGGACCGAAAAGCGGTATAAGCCTGGTTCGCCGCAAGCTAGACGTGCTGCTATTGCCGCTGCCGCTAACGCTGCTGCTGCTAATGCTGCTGCTGTTAATGCTGCTGCTGTTAATGCTGTTGCTGTTGCTGGTACAGCAAGGCGTGTCTCTGAGGAGATATTTTCAATGGAGGATGACGGGGAGGAGGAAAGCGTTACTGCCGCTGTCGTACCACAGGTGCCCACTCCATCTGAGAGGAGGTCAAGACCGAGGAAGAAGACAGCTGCTGTGGATGTGGCTCGTTCAGAAGCAGTGGTTTCGCGGATGCAGGAGGTGACGGACGATCTCACGGATTTTGTTTTGGGTGACGGGGTAAAACCGGAAATGTCGAAAAAGATGCTACGCTTTGCATCTCGGTACGAGAAGCTGCTAATGCAACTGGTGGCAGAAAATGAGCGTCTTAGGGGTAGGCTGGATAATGGTCGTGATCGTGAGTGCGGCGTTACTGATGGCGTTTTTGCGGTACCGAAGGCGCCGATGAGGGTGCATGCTGGACCAGCGGTTCCTGCTGTTTCTGCTGCTCCTGCTGTGTTGCCGAAACCGGTCGATACGTGGGCGGTAGTAGTGAAGGGGCGCGGTACTGCAACTTCGAAGGAAGTGGTGGAGAAGGTGGTCAGTGAGGTGGGGCCTACTTTGGGAGTTCGCGTACGGACACCGTCTGTTGCGGAGCGTGAGAAGGTGGCTGCAAACACAAAGTTTGCTGAGGTTGGACTTGACGTTAGTGTCAATGACAAGCTGGGGCCGAGGGTGGTGGTGCAGCGCGTCCACGCTGCAATATCCCCAGATGTTTTTATGGGCGAGCTCTATGAGCTTAATTTAAAGGAGACGATGTCCCGGGAAAGTTTCTTAAAAAGTGTACGTCTAGTGACGGCGCCCTGGAAGGTGTTGAATGAGGGTACGGTGAACGTGACGTTGGAATGCACAGGAAGAGTGGTGGACCAGCTTTGCTCGACCGGCGCCTATATAAAATGGTTCCGGTTTCAGGTACGGGCACAGGATGCAGTACAGTCGTGCTTCAGATGTCTAGGGTTCGACCATCGAGTCCATGAGTGCAGAATGCGGGAGGAAACATGTTTGCGGTGTGGCGAGGCTGGTCATCGGGCCTCCAACTGCTCTGCCGAGATTAGATGCCGAAACTGCCTGTTTAAGGGACTTCAAGCTGATCACAGGATGTTGTCGATGGCATGTCCCATTTATGAGGCTATGGTTGCTAGGGCGAATTCTAGACATTAAGTATGGAGGGGATTACTGTAATACAGCAAAATCTTCAGAGGGCATATTCGGCGACTTGCGAGTTTGGGCAGGTGATGAGGCGGCGGCGGGCTCCTTTTGCGCTTTTGCAGGAACCATTTTTTGTGAGGGATCGTATTAGGGGGTTACCGGCTGACATGCGTGTCTACTCTAATTTGCCAGGAAATTCAACTGTTGTTGTTGATGATCCTGATGTCGATTGCACTGTCGTTAGCCGTGCCAGGTGGGGTGTTTGCATAGTAGTAGAGGGCCGTTTTGGGCGATTGTTTTTGGCGAGTGTCTACTGTCCGCCTAGTGCTCCGTTGGATCGTTACATAGGGTATATGGATACGGTGTTACTCCTCGCGAGTAACTTCCCTGTTATCCTAGGCTTGGATGCGAACGCATGCTCTCGTATGTGGTTCAGTAAAATGCCCAGGAGCGCGCCTGCGTATTCGAACTACAGACGAGGAGTTATGCTTAGTGAGTGGCTGATCGCTAAAGGTGCTTCGGTTTTAAATGAGGCTAGCGATTTATATACGTTTGACGGTCCAGTTGGTGCAAGTGATATAGACGTAACTGTCGCGAATAACGCGGCGGTGTCGGCCTATGTCTTTCGGTGGACAGTATGTGACAATGCCGGGATAAGCGATCACAATCTCATAGAGATTGCGATTTCTTACCACAGGCGCAGTTGGACTACTTCGTCTACCCGCAGATGGCGGCTTCATGGCGCGGATTGGTCTTGCTATGCAGACTACTTTAAGGCTGTCGCGTCAGAAATGCCAATAGTGGCCTTTAGGGCTTTGCCGGTGGAACAGCAGGTTGAGCAGATAGATCGGTGGATGTGCACTGTAAATGACGTTGTTCTTGGTCGTTGCCGAAGGACGCGGCCGGGTGGCGTTAGGTGGTGGACTAGCGAACTAGATACGATGCGAAGGGACGTAAGGCGCCAAAGGAGGTTGTTCCAGAGGTCCAGACGTTCCGGCGCTGAGGATTTAGCTATGCGAAAAACGGCCTATCTGGTCAGCCTGCGGTTGTACAAAAGACGGATAGAGAAGGTTAAGGAGGACGAGTGGAGGGCGTTTGTAGAGTGCAATAGGGACGATCCTTGGGGTACGGTCTATCGCATCTGTAGGGGTAGGAACAAGGGGCTGAACTTAGAATCTCTTCAGGTTGGCGACGTTTTGTTGACTACCTGGCGGGATTGTGTAGACGCCTTATTAGGAACGTTCTTTCCAGAGGCGGAACGGGTCGATCGCACTCCTCTCATTAGGGAGGAGCTTGGCCCCCCAATTCTGGTAAGATCGGAGGTTTCTGATAGCATCTGTCGAATTAAAAGTAGAAAGTCGCCAGGTATTGACGGTATGACTGGAGAGATGTGTAAAAGCATCTGGAAGGCTATACCGGAATACCTGGAAGCAATCTTTGGAAAGTGTCTGAGTGAGGGCTATTTCCCTAGGGCTTGGAAAAGCGCTCGCGTTGTCATGCTTCTGAAGTCTCCCGATAGAGTGAGGAGTAATCCACGCTCTTATCGGGGCATCAGCCTTCTCCCAGTGCTTGGAAAAGTACTAGAGAGGATGATGGTGGCGCGACTGAAGGAGTGTGTCAGCGGGAGTCTTTCTGAGTACCAGTTTGGTTTTAGGGAGGGGAGATCCGTTGAGGATGCGTGGCTGCATGTTAGGCGCTGTGTGGGCGACTATTCTGGCAGATATGTCCTTGGACTATTTGTCGATTGTAAGGGTGCGTTTGACAACCTCTTGTGGGGCCAGGTTCTTGATAGAATACGTGAGGTAGGCTGTCGGGAGATGGCTTTATGGGAGAGTTACTTCAGCGGCAGGAAAGCTTGTGTGGTGGGCGCCAGCGATACGGTCTGGAGGGATGTCGTCCGTGGTTGTCCACAGGGATCCATCTGTGGCCCATTTATTTGGAACCTCATGATGGATTCCCTGCTGCGGCAGCTCGGCGACCTCTCCTTCAGGCTGTGTGCATATGCGGATGACTTGCTTATTCTTGTCGAAGGTCAGTCTCGTGCTGAATTGGAGAGAAGAGGTAATCAGGCCATGCGCATTGTTTGTGAATGGGGTGCTAGTGTCGGTGTCGATGTGGCCACGGACAAGACTGTGATGATGCTGCTGAAAGGCAGGTTATCACAGGCTCGTCCACCATGCATACGAGCAGGTGACAGAAGTCTCAGCTATGCGACGCAAGTCAAATACCTGGGGCTAATGGTGGCAGAAAGGATGAACTTTTTAGTTCATCCTATCTATGTGAGGGACAAGCTGAATGGCGTTGTAGGTAATCTCAGACGTATACTTAGGAGTGACTGGGGCCTTAGCAGGCGTGCCACTCGGACCATATACGGCGGGCTGTTTGTTGCCTGTGCAACTTATGGTGCGCCTGTTTGGTACGATATGGCCATGTCTGTTGTTGGCAGGAAGAGGATTTTATCTTGTCAGAGGGTAGCTATGCTCGCTTGCATACCGGTCTGTAGAACAGTTTCAACGGATGCTCTTCAGGTCTTGCTGGGTGTTGCTCCCCTTGATTTGGATGCAATACGTCGTGCTATTGCCTTCAAAGTTAAGCGGGGGCTACCGCTTCTAGCGCATGATTGGCTTTCTGCTGATGACTTGGTGGATGTAGGAGAAAGGACAGTCGAGAGACTCTTAGATGAGCGTCTTGTTTCCATGTGGAGGAGCAGGTGGGAGAACAGTAGTGCAGGTAGAGTGACGTCTGAATTCATACGTGACCCTACTTTTGTGCGGGAGCGCCCAGACTTTAGTTTCGGCTTGAGTCTGGGTTTCTTACTGACCGGGCACGGCTCTCTGAATGCATTTTTGCATCACAGGGCCTTGTCTGATTCTGCTGCCTGTAGGTGTGGGGCTAGTTGCGAGGATTGGAGGCACTTACTGACTGAGTGTCCCATATACGATGACATCAGGGACTTAGATAGTATGGGTGTTATTAGGTCTGGCGACAGCTGGAATTTCAGTAACATTTTGGGGAACGTAGATGCATTAGGTAGACTGCGCGAATTTGCCCGAGTGGCCTTTTTGAGGAGGTTGAGGCGTGTGTAGTTGGTGGCGTTCTGTACGATTGTTCACAAACCCGGTGTCCTCGTGTATCGCCAACGTTGTCCGCTACGTATTGTTGTCCGATAAAATGGCTGATGTTGGTTGTTGTTGTTTGCTGTGGTCTTCGCTGTGGCTGATGTCTTGGGTTTGTGCTGCAGCCATGGTTTTGCGGCGGTCTCTTCGTCTAGCCCTTTTGGGGCTTTAAGGGGTGGCTTCTGTAGTACTTGGGCATGTAGTAAGCAACTCCTGGATGAGTCTCGCTTGTGGATATGGAATAAGATTTGGATTATGGATTGAATTGACGCTGATGGCTGGAAGCTGGTTGCTGGTTCCTGGTTCCTTTTGTAGGTGGCTGGCGCTGGTGGCAAGTTTCTGGTTGCAGATTATTTTGTCGTCAATTATTGTTGCTGCGTCATTTTGTTGACTAAGTTTATCTGTGAGGAAAACTATGTTAATTGTTGTCTCAGTTGTTCGTGTTGTCCTTGCTGGTGTCACTTGTTGTGGCACAGAGTGTCGCTCGTGAGGGCGGCTGTTCATTGTTTTTGTGCGTTTGTTTGTGCATTTTATGTTGATGTATGTTGTATGTTTTGTTGCTGTGGGTCACCAGTCCCGGGTTATTTGGAGCCCAACTGGAAGTAATCTCGGTTACGAAGTCTGACCGGAGTCTTTAATCTGGTACCACGGGTGTCAGGTGCCCCTGGAACCTCGGTTCCAGCCTGACAATGGAGTGGCCCTTCGGGGAGCAACGTGGTGGCTGTGGTTTAAACCCAAAACGCGGGGAGAGCGCAAGCTCGGTGTGGAGTTGCATTGCAACCGGGTGCCGTGTCCCGTAGAACGGCAGGAGTTTTAGATAGGCTCCGCTCCAAACCAAGGGGGAAAACATGTCCAAATACATGAATTCGAATTGGTACTCATGTTTCGGCATGGGGGCGTTGGTGGGCGCATTGTATTCACCCAGTGTTTAGAACATCGTGGAGTTAGACCATTTTGGCGGGAAACCACGTAAATCTGAATCACATCTGTCCCTATCTTTCACATTTTGTTCGCTGGGTATGGTTGTATACGGTAGTGTATTTGTAAAGGTATTTTTTTCGGTGTGCGATAAAAGCGGTATTTTGTGCGAATAAAAATTAATTTTTATATAGTGCGAAACAGAAAAATCTGACGGTTCAGAATCTATGAAAATTTTCAAAATCGGTTGACGGGTGTCAGAAATATAATCGGATTATATTTCTGCATTGTGGACGACAATAACGTTGTTGAAAATACACAATACAGTTTAAAGGCACAATTATGCGAACGTCCACGTAAGCAAACCTAACGGCCGTTTGTTTTTAAATATACTAAAACAATGCAAACGCTTACCGAAATTAACTGTCACGTTTCCGGAACGCTTCAACCTGTATAAAATAGGTTTTGACGGCATTGTGACGTGACATTTGTAAGACAGTGCTGGAATTCTAGGTGTTAGTACAATTGCGGCACATTTGCCCGTTTTAGGTACTTTTGAAGTAATTAGTAATAATTGTATCATTCATCAGTTTTTATCATTTTGCTTAATAAAAGTATAATAAATAAATAGTTATATTAAATACATAATAATATTTTTTTAAATAGATAATTAAATTTGTCAATACATGTAAATGTAAAATATCTTTTAAAGCTAATTTAGTACTTTTTCCAAATTTACATGTACGGAACAGTGCCCGCAACTATGCAACAAATCTCAACACTGTTCTGAACAGCTGCAGCAAATTAAAAATTGTGTTAGGTTTTGTTATTTAATTTTTTAGCTTTTATAGTTTTTTTTTTTTTTGCAAAACAATTGTATATACTTCATGGACGATGAAAATCTGATCTTGCTTGTACAGGTACAAGATACCCGAAAGAAAAAGAAGTGCTTGGCGGCAAATTGCCAATGAAATGAAAGTCCCGGGTAAGTTCTTGAATGTACATACATGTACACTTGTAATTATTTAAAAATAAAATTATCGTTTAGAGGAAAAGGCTATAAAGAGATGGGCATGCCTACGGGATAGGTACGGAAGAGAAAAGCGTCAGGAGATCATTCCATCAGGCAGTGGCTGTCACAGCAGATCGCAGTGGCCTTTTATGCAAACAATGAGTTTCATTGACAACTTTATCCTTCCAAGAGCGTAAGTCAAAAATAATTTTAAATATATACATATGTTTGCATATATACGTACATATATTTGTTTTAATGCCTAAATATTTTATTGCAGATCACGTTCCAATTACAATATTTGCGAAAAATTTAATTCGTCCTCACCGTCGCCATCACCACAGCCATCCACACTTCTGGTTACGTCACCACTGTCATCTCCAGTTTTGATGTCGTCACCACTGCCATCCCCACGTCGTCTTTCGTCTCCAGTAGCCCAAACATCTACCTCCATTGATACATCACCCGCTACGCAAGAGCTTTTCACACAAAAAGCAAAAAATTTTTCTGGAAAAAGAAAAAGACAGGAAGTTTTAGAAGACGAAGCTGTCGGCGTTTTTAAAAAGTTGTGTGAAACCAGAATAGAAAAGCTAATACAAGAGGAGAAGGACCCACTTCTGGGATTTGGGCAAATGATAGTGGCGACAATCAGAAGTATGGAATCAGCAAAGCAATTAAAAGCTATGCAGAAAGTCACAGTTGTGGTGATGGAAATGAAACTTGAACAGGACTAGTCATTTCTACATTTTTTTAATCTCATTTTTGATCTCTCATTTTTAGACTGAAATTAAAAGCTTCATAGTTAGTTTTTTAATTAATTTTTTATTGAATATTATTATCAGTTTTTTGTGTTTTTTTCCTTTTATTTTTTTATTATAAAAATACACATATATGGTATTTACTTACATAGTTTGTTAAATGAATTACAAGTTTTTTTTTATAATAAGAATTGTTAATTTAGTTTAAAAACAGTAAATGTTTGTCTTTTTATTATTTAAACATATATCCATATGTATATATACATACATATATATACATATAGCATTGAATTCCAGTATGCAAAATAGATTAAAAAATGTTATTCGTTTTAGTGGCTTATGCAAAAAAAAAAAAGATTAAATAATGCCTTTCATAACTTTTCAGAAAATTATTTAAATAAAATATTAAATAGCTTTTATTAAATACGGCCTACTAAATCATTTGATGCTGGAATGGGATTGCTCCTTCATTTAAAAAATTTTCCGCCAACCTGTTTCTTAAATCTATTGCTGTTTGTGTAGATCTACGGATGTGGGTTGAAAAAGAACGAATTGGTCTGTCACCATGATTTCTAAGCTGCTTTCGCCAGTCTCCCTCGTGTATAGTGCCGTCTTCCGATTCACGGTCCACAAAGGTTGATGAACAATACCAGCGTTTTTGATCGTTCAGCATAATGAAATTATGTAAAACAGTACACGCCAGCACAATGTTGTCGACATTGTCCGGTGACATTTCTATTGTTGTTAACAATATTCTCCAGCGAGCACATAGGATACCGAAACAGTTTTCTATAACTCTCCGAGCACGAGAGAGTCTGTAATTATAAATAGCTTTTAATGTGTCTAGATTTGAGCCTGGATAAGGGCGCATTAAATTGCTTCGCAATGGAAACGCTGCATCACCTATAAAGTTATGCGGGAAGGGGTCTCCACATAATAAACCTAGCGGCTTATTTGGTGGAACTGGTGCATTGCCTTCCATAACTGCTTGTCCGAATGATGACAAACGAAATATCCCTATAACAAACCAGTGATTTAAAACATTTTGGTAATGAAAACTTTGAAGCAGATTTAAGAGAAATACCTTCATCGCTTTGGCTACCATAGCTTCCCACATTTACGGATGTGAAAGTGTAATGCGCATCACATACTCCCATTAGTACCAAGCTAAAATATTTCTTATAGTTATAATACATTGAGCCCGAATTCGAGGGACACCTTATAGCTATATGTTTCCCATCTATGGCACCCACACAATTGGGAGCATTCCATATTGACCGAAAGTCTTTTTCAATATCCTCATATTGGGACGTTGTTGGCTCGCTTAGGTAAAGTGGAGATAAAACGCGCCAAAGCACATCGTAGGTTTCCAATACTATACCTCGTACCGTGGATTTTCCAATCTTGTGGCTCCAAGCGATTGACTGCAAGGAACATCCATGACCTAAATACCTAAAGTCGACATAATTAGATATTTCAAATCTCAGCAAAAATTTTTTACTGACAGAAGTGTTATTTCTAATCTCTCTTCTGCACCAATTCTTCGACTAGGTCTTGTTAGCTCATCACGAACAAGAGTCAACAGCAAATCAAATATATCACGCGTCATCCGTGTGTGTATCAAAAATTGCTCCTCGTCTGACTTTTTCATTTCTTTAAAAACTTTTTTATTGTAGCCCGCTACAACATAATCTTTGTTAATGGGCCTAACACTCCATCTCCTAAGGCGGCGTCTACGTTTCTCTCTCTTTTTCTTTAGTAAATTTACTAAATTTAAAAAACTTACATCAGCAAATAAATCGTCAATATCCATTTTCTTTTCGGGCTTTTGAAATTAAATTTACAAACAAAATTATAATTACACGCGAACAAATTGTGCTGCACATTGATTTGTTTTTGTTTATTTTATTGACATGCGTGACATTTGTAAAGTTTCTATAAGTATATAACCGGCCGTACGTTAAAATACGTTAAGTTTTTCTTACATCAACGTTCGCATAACGAGGCCTTTACCATCCGAGCGGAATTTATTAAATTTGGATTCATCGGTTAAGATAACTGCATTCCAAAGCGCTGCGTCCTTGAAATCGTGTTCTATAGTGAAGTTGAGCCTTCATATTTTGGTTTTGGCGCTAATGAAAGGTTTTCTTAAGTGCACCTCGACCAATTAAATCATGGTGACGAAGAATACACCGACGCAGCATTGTTTGCCCCGGTCATGTTGAGAGCTGAGAGCCCTGTATTTGCTTTAATTTTCTCACAATATAACGCTCATCATATTTATTAAAAAATTTTTTTGGTGCTTCTCTACATCTGTTAATTAAACGGTTTTCACGAACGAAGCACTCGATAATTTTTTGCGACGTCTAAGCTTTTTTATTCATCATTTTATCTATTTTCCGCTGCGAGTGACTGTTTTTAAAATGATTTGCTACCAATTCTTTCTGTACTAATGTTGGTGGGTGGACCTATTTTAAATTTTCTCGAAATAAACCAAATTACTTACAAAATATGCTGAATCTATATGAAGCAAATAATTTTGTCGCATTTAATTTTCAATTTGTCCCTGCGTTCGGTAGAGAGATTAGTAAAAGGATAATGAAACAAAATTACAAAACTATTACTTAAAAAAAAACGGGACACATATTGAGTATATTAAAGATCATTTATAATTATTGTATGCATGTCTTATCAAAAAAAAAGAAAACAAGTAAAATTGATGTATTCGGCTATACCAAATCTTATATAACCATCATCATCTATTGTAGATCTAGTTTAGGGAAATAACTCCATCAAAGAAGCAAATATTGAGGTGATAGAGAATTAAAAAAAAATTTTTTTTGGTACTGCATGTATATAATTTTACATAAAAATGACATCGGCTCTTAATGTTTAATCGATTGGCATATTACTCTACACGGACGGTCATATGGACATCGCTCAATAGATTTCGCTATGCATAAGAAGTCAGAATATATATACTTTATGGGGTCGGAAAAGGATACTGTGAAAATTACACACGGAATGACAAACTTATATATACCCTTTTTCCACTTTTTGTGGTGAAGGGTATAAAAATAAGAAATAGTTTGATGGAACATGTTACGTGCGGCATTAATTAAAATTTAGTGAAAAATAAACTAGTTAATATTTTTGAATAAAATAAAAACTATTATTCAGGTAGATCAATACATTTCAAATTTAGTCGCATTAAAATATTCAGGTTTCGCTAAAATCAGTATTTGAACTGTTCGCCCTTAAAGTGACTTCTGTTTTTGTCGCGTGCGAATGCCTTGGTTTCTTGCAATTAACTTGAAAATGAACAATTACCTAAAATAAACTTACCACCAATTATACTGCTCATCAAGAGCTATAAGTTTCGCCTTTTCTAAAAATAAAATAATATTTTGACATACTTATGGATTTTTTACTTTCAATGCGTATTCGACATTGGATATGTGGTTTGTTTTCATACTGAAGTTCTCTTCCGTTTGAAACAGTAAAAATATAAGTCAACGTTAGTTTACTTAAGGTTGTTTGGTAGTGTGAGTGGAAATTGTAATCAAACCCAGTTTTTTAAGTTGGAAATTTAAATTTTTGGTTAACTGAAATAAAAAACTTTAAAAAATGGACGACTCATTTGTTTAGTACAAGCAAATGATATTCTGTACAATAAATTTAACAAAATAACAGAAATGCTGTTTTTTATTTTTGTTTTCTTTGTTTATTATAAACAGCTGATATGTCGTTACAGAAGAACTAATCAAAATAATTAAAAAGCAGGACGGTCCGGAACAGAACAGCAACAGAAACTAAAGACTTAACTATGTACTGATAATAAACCTCAGTAATTTGGGAAATAAAGCCCAACTTGAATACTTGGAGTAAATATTATTCTAATAAAATAACAGGTACCCTGGGTTATTTTTTTAATATTATTTTGCTATGCCACCAAGTATACAAAATACATTTCTATTTCGTTGTTCTGACGAACTTTATATAATCTTATAATTTACTTTAAGCGTGCTTAATTCCTTCAAATATAAATATTTCATGATATTCTCATTAAATATTTTTTATTTAAAACTACAAACTGAAATGAATTACTGCGGGGAAAGCATATCCATATGGCCATTTCACTACTGCTCATATAGCTCATCAGTGGATTTTACCCAAATTTTGTATAGAAAATCTGAAAGTCTTATATCAATAGCCAAATTTATTAAATGAGAACTCCATTGAATCAATAAGACATAAAGACGATAACAACTCAATAATGTTTTATACAAAAATACAGCAAACATTCAGTAACTATTTTTATTTTTACTTTATCTTTCATTTTTCTACATAAGGGATCCCATTTTGAACTATTCATATGTATTTGAAAGATTCAATGAAAAAACAAAAATAAAAAATATTTCAAGAGAATATCATGAAATATTTATATTTGAAGGAATCAAGCACACTTAAAGTAAATCATAATCAAAAAGATTCCAAATAATGAATTTTCATACTAATATATTTGCATGTGCACGTTGCAACGAGTAGTCAACTTAATAGAGCTAAGTCAAAGCTCAGAAATCAATTGCAAAACAAAATGGTTGATGCTATTTTAACCGTTAAGTATGTCAATTGCTCAATTTTTTTATTTGCCTCTTTATAATTACTTTGTTGCTTAGGATATGGTCTCCGTCGGCATAACAAATACTGCTACGATTACAAGGTTCCGAAAAAATATGTAAACTTAATCGGTACCTCAATCAAAATCTTAACTAGAGATGAACAATTATTGCCATATTCATAAAAAAAATTAAAAGTTTTTTTATAAATACGGCAGTTAGTATTTAAAAACAGTGTTAAACAAGTACGAGTGCTATTTTCGGCTGTGCCGAATCTTATAACCCCTTTACTATGTAAATTTAGTTTAGTAAAGTAACTCCAATCAAAAAAAAAAAACAAATATTGGGGTGACAGAGAATTAAAAAATAAAAAATGGTACTGCATATATATTATTTTACATAAAAATGCCATCGGCTCTTACTAGGCTAAAGATCTATTTAAAAGCATTAAAATGATACCCTTATTGATGTTTCGGAAAATATGGATTAGCTCCAATTTTTTCAGGAAATATATCTTTCTCACTTTTTAATTCTCTATCTATCATGCTGGTTTCCAATAGCACCTCTTTCGACACTATATATGATTTATTGACATATTTATTTTTTTGTGAAACCAAGTTTGCCTCGGTGAAGGGCATAAAAACAAATTGTTCAAGAAACTTTTTAGCGGTTTATGTCAGCGTTTTTTTCCAACTAGTTAGCGGTTTCTAGCGTTTTTTAAAATAATATCTAGCGGGAATTGGTTTAATAGTTTTAGCAACACTGATGTTACATATCTGTAAATAATAAAACATGATATTCAAATAAATTAACTGAAAAAAAGCACACCAAATGAATAAAATCTTGCTTGAATGTAAAAGAAGAAACATAATTCAGGCTATAATGTTGCACACTGGTTAAGAAAAGTTTTGTTTTACAAATAATTTTGTAGCTTTTTAACTCTTAAAGATAACAGAATAGCGACCCTATAATTCTGAAAGGCTTTGTTGAGAAGATCATTTTTGTAGAACAGACTTATGGTCCACCACGTCTGAGTTTTTTTTTACAGTGGGTCAAAGTTTTCATTTTTTGGTCGAAGGGAGCATTATACTGTATGAAAAAAATGCTGTAAGTTAATGTCCGAGAGAATTCTTATGGTCTGAGTTATAATGTGGAATTGTATGAGGATTATTTTTGTGGAAGATCTTAACTCTCTAACTGGTCCCTTTATGGGTCAATTTGACCTTTTTTCGAGAAAATCAAAAAATATCCTTTAAAAAAGGACATTTAAGGATTAAAATATTGTACGAAAATGTTTGCCGGAAAATTTCAGTGGGGGTCACCAAAGACACCATTGTTGTGAAAAAAGCTCTTGATGCTTAATTAGTAAAATTATACACCAACATATACAAAACAGGTAAAAACAGCGTCAAGTTCGGCCGGGCCAAACACTGAGTTCTCGCGTTTAGTCAGCTGTGACTTACAAATCGGGTGTAATATTAATTAAAATTAATAATAAAAAATAAAAAAAAAAAATCAAACATAATTGAGCTACTCGGCAGTACGTATCGGGTGTGACTTTTACTAAAATTAATATAAAAAAGAAAAATTGAAGCTTAAATAAGCATGGCGGATTCTGTTTGCAAATTAAGAGATTGGTTTTGTTTTATTTGTGGACATTTTACGCACCATCAAAACAGAAGAAAGATATGCCCTATCATTGAAGAACCATATTTTCTCTTCTTTGGAATACGATTTTTATCTGAAGCTTAGATACCAAAAACTGTATGTACTACTTGCGAAAGTGGTCTTTTGACCTGGTACTAAGGCGCTGCCATTTTCTGCGCCTATGACATGGATTAAACCTGAAGATCACAAATCAGATACATGCTATTTCTGAGTAAATTACAAATTTGGTAGAAGCCAAAGGCACTACGCGATAATGACATACGAAGCAACAAATAATGTTATTTTACCAGAAGTGCGCTGTGAAGGTGTTCCGGTGCCTCAACCGCCTTCACATATATTTTCGGCCAATATGACATATTCCAATACAGAAATAACAGCGGCGACAGATATAAGTTACTTGCCTCTAGATGGTTTAAACATATGTCCTAATTTGATAGACCAAGCTTATTTTGAAGATCTTGTAAGAGATTTAGGACTAACATTTCCAAGAAAAAGACACGCAGATCTGGAAAGTTATTTTAAAAAATCAGAAGAACTCTTATACTGTTGCAGTATTGAAGAGGTTCTAAAATATCTAAAGCTTCCACTGGACTCTTCCGCTTGGCGGACTAATCCATTGTCATACTACTGCTATTCCTAATTCCCCTTTACTCGAAAATTTTAAGAAAAAAAAAATATTTACATACTAAATAAACCACTTTAAAACAAAATTATAATTTTTTTATAGAAGTTGCCATGTAATTTTTCCAATTAATCGTAAAAAGCTTTTTTTACAACAATGGTGTCTTTGTTGACCCCCACTGAAATTTTCCGGCAAGCACTTTCGTACAATATTTTAATCCTTAAATGTCCTTTTTTAAAGGATATTTTTTGATTTTCTCGAAAAAAAGGGTCAAATTGACCCATAAAGGGACCAGTTAGAGGGTTAAGATATTCCACGAAAATAATCCTCATACAATTCCACAAAATAACTCAGACCATAAGAATTCGCTCAGACATTAACTTACAGCATTTTTTTTTCATACAGTATAATGCTCCCTTCGACCAAAAAATAAAAACTTTGACCCACTGTAAAAAAAACTCAGACGTGCTGGACCATAAGTTTGTTCTACAAAAATGATCTACTCAACATACTCTTTCAGAATTATGGGGTTGCTATTCTGTTCCATTCAAAAAGTCTTAATTTGTTGGACAGTGTAATCAGAGTTTAAAATTTTTCATTTATGAGCATTCAATTATAAACATTTATGAAATTTTTCATAAACGAGATTTCTACGTTTTTTTATTTTTCACGTTCATAAACGATCAAAAATTTTTCTTACTACAATCACACATGAATGAGTGCGTCTCTTTCGTTTTTAAGCATTCTTATATGATAAGGGATAAGTAAAATCATTTTCATTAATGCTGCCTTTCATAAACGAATGCGGAGAATTTTTCCGCGTTGAAAACTTCTCATTGCAAAGGAGAAAATATTGCAGTTTCTCATAAATGACAAAAAATTTTTTTCTTTTTCACGGTCATTAACCAACAAACAAAAAAAAAAAAAAAAAATTGTCTGCCTGGGATCCCACATGAATGTATGTATGTTTGTATATATCTATTGGCATTGATGCAAGTAAGGGTGAAAAATAAAGAAAATGCCTTTTATACAAGACATTATTATAACTAGACTAGGTACAATCTTTAAGAAATTAACAATAAAGCATACAGAAAACAAAATCTATTAAAAGCTATATAAATGTAATTTATATAATTTATTAATATACATACATACGTTTTATTGAATTCTGTTATTTAGTTGAAACACTACTATGTATGTAACTATATTTAATATGTATAAAAATTGTAACATTATTTTTATTAGGGTGATTTGCTTAAAGCATATAAAATTTTAATTAAATTGAAAAACAATTTGAGTGAGGAATCACTAAGCTATTCACATTCATTAATCTGCTATTCCTAAAACGAAATACTAACTTAACGGATACATTAGAAATAAATAAGCTTAAGCAATTAAACAAAATATCTATTTGGTTTTAAGATAGCTAGTAGAGTAATTTTTTAAAAGTTCACTGAAGAATATAGTAAGCCATAATAGCTCAAAAGTAACAACTGCATATAATCAAAAAAAAAAAATAACCATAACAAAAACAAAAACGCTTTGTAACATACTCGTGTATACGCCGGCAGTAGAACAATAAAAAATGTGCGTATATACACAGACGCGAATGCTTAATAAAAAAAATTTTATGATCTTTTCACTTATGAAAAACTGTTAAAATTGTAAATTCTCAAGCCTCAAAAAAAAAAAAAAAATATTTTCTAATTTTTTCACTTTTGAATAGAAAGAAACAAAATTAAATCATCACATTCATAAATGAAAAAAATCACAATATTTTCTAGCCTCTCACACATTTATAAAAAGAAGCAACAAAAACTAAAATGCCTCACTGCTCTCTCATGTGTGAGTAGTGAGAGAGCATTTCGGTGCTCTGATAATAATGATTAAATAACACTGATCTTCTAGTAAAAAGGAGGATTGTGCGAAGTGTGAAGTGTTTCTATATAATGGTTCAGAAGATAGGGCCATAAGGTCCAATGGGACCACCTCCTTATTTCTTAATGTTCTTATAGCGAAATTATAAATACAAGTTCCTTATAAATTTCAGCTGACTGTCTATAACGGTGTAAAAATTAGGCCACATACATCACATTACTTAAACTATTAGGACACCCTTTAATTTTCAAATCCAAATTTTTTACTTGCTAATACAGCGGACTTAAGAATACAGGTTCCTTGTAAATTTCAACCGTTTATTTAAGCCTGTTCAACAGCGTGGCCATATACAATTAATGAACTATTGAAGCACCCTTTAATTTATTAAAACATTCATAGTAATAGACATTTTGTCCCAATTTCAAGCATTATGTATAACGGCTTATGTCCCCTATGGGACGTAATTGATTTTTAAATTTATTTTTTATATTACATTTTGCTATTGCCCCTTATGGCTCATAATACGTGTAAAAAACATGTACGGTCTATGGGTACATACATCCTTTAATTTTTGAAATTATGAACTGATTTTGAAACAGGAAAAATCTGTAATCGACACCTTTCAAATAAAAAAAAGAAAATTTCAAAATCGGTTCAGAAATGAATGAATTCTGCGGGCACAAATATCAAAAAGAAACATTCAGTCGAGTTGATAACCTCCTACTTTTTTTGAAGTCGGTTAAAAAATAAGTGTTTTGCATACCATATCGATTAATGTCTACACCAACAACAAAATTTAAAAAAAAATGTATCATGTACAGAAATGATTCTGTTGGAGTTTTCTTATTCGTTAATATTAAAGAAAACTGCAGAAGTGGGACTAATACTTTGCTGTATAATTTTTAATGTCCGAATAAAATTTGCCATTTAATTTTAAAAGTTTATTGTAAGGTGCTATTTTAGTTTTTTTTTTAAACGTGGTTTTTAATAAATAGACAGGAAATAACCATTATCATATTTAAAAGGAATCATAACAATTTTAAAACGAGAAATATGTGTGCTAGTATTACTTCAGCTCTATGTGTGTCACAGATACATTTCTTCACAATCTTAAAAGTTAATAAATTATTTTTTAAAAATCAAAAGTTTCCAAACCACTGTGTGATATTATTATATGTATATATACATGCGTACAAATAAACATAAATGTATATGCACCATTGTATTCAAGTGCAAGAAGCATAGATTGTATCAGATAGTTACCATATTAGTTTAGTTTTGAACACCAAACCAGTTAGTCACGCGGGCGGTTGGTCGGGCACAGCATAAATAACGATCACACCTTTTGTGTAAACATGATTTAATGTGCTGCTATCAGTCAGTGCTAATACAACAACATCATTGAAGTTTGTTTATTTACATTTTTTTTATTCCTCGTTTTGTTGTGTGAATATTTTGAACATAAAATATGTTTAAAAGAATTTTTGTATTGCAACTGAATATTATTCGCAAAGTATTAGCAACTACGAATATTTTTAAAAGAAAAAGTTATAAAAATATAAACTATTTTGCATAATTGATCAAACGTTTTTAGGTTACAAATACAGCTACGAAACAGAGAGCGAATCGAAAGACGTAAAAAAAAGAAAGTTTCATATGTAGTGCAAAAAAAAAAAAACAAAAAAATAAAAGTTTTATCTATATATATATATATATATATATATATATATATATATATATATGTAGATATGTATATAATTTTTAATAGTTTTATTTTACATAAAAATATTAAAAACTTATTTATAACAGTGCATAAAATTTCTTAAAATGAAACGAAGATCCGTGGATAAATAAAAGGCCACAAATTGTTTTATACACAAAAGTCACACAATAATAAATGCTAGTTACAGGAGGTAAGTTATTATAAAGTTCACATATAAATTAGCGTATGGTCTTTGGTCTTTTTAATGTAAAAATTTGCCAAAAATGTGTTTTATCAATATAATAACAAAAAACAAAAAAAAAATATAAAACCGTTAATTAATATCGAAAATCATAAATCCAACATACAAAAATTAACAAAGAAGTCTTAATTTTATTTTTTACTCAAAACTCTACAATTAGCCTTTTCTGGCGTTCTGTGACTTTTTGTAAACTTCTCTAATTTTGCGATTTTTTTTTATTTTGTTGGGTTTCTCTTGTGTGAGTTTAATACCAATCAGCTAGTTATCAAGGCTTGTAAATTTACATACTTATTGTTATTTGGCTGGCATCGTTGTTGTAATCATCCCTATTATGATTATCTTTTTCCTCGAAATGTGCAATCGTAAAGAATTCAAGTGTACAATTTCTCGCGAAAACATAAATTCTTCTTATAGTGATTGATTAATTAGAATATTGTTTAATTGGAATATTAAAATAATTATTAACACATTTATTAATTAAAGATCAGTTTTTGCAGTGCAGACTGACATTATGATCGACAAGATGCAAAAGAAACAAATCTATTGCTTGTAAATTTGAGATTTTTTTTACTTAAAAATGTCATTAAAAGGAAAATGGATACATTCTTGTAATAAAATCCTTAATTCGTTATTAAAAATGTTAATTTTTATTTTTAAACTTTAATTTAAAAATTTTCAATGAGCGAATTCTTCTTACACACATTTAATGTGCACTAATATCTTTTTTTATTTTGAACAGCAGTTTAATGAAAGAAAACAAATATTTCATTTGAAATCCATGATACTAATTTTCACTTCGAAGGGAATGAAAATTTCATGAGAACAAAAATTTTACTTCTTTTTTACGATACAAAAGACAACAATGATATAAAACAAAGTGCACCAATATTTCATCATCAACAATATTTCTTCAAAAATAAAGTATAAAACCCAACTTTTATACTGAAAAGACTTTTTGCTGACCATAATGTACTTAAGAAATCTTAGAAACCATAAAGTAATCTTACAAATATAAAGTTATAAACTATTAAAGATCTAACTATTATGTTAATAATCTAGCTTGATCTTTAAAGAATTTTAGGTGACTACAATGTACTTACATAAACTTAGTAACTAATTGGCCATTGTTGCATGTTTATGTTTATTCGTACTTTGGCCAAAAATAATTTCTTTATAAATAAACAAAATTTTAAAACAAAAAAACATATTTTTACAAGAAAATTTATTATTTGGAATCTTTTTTATATTAATTTACTTTAATTGTGCTTGATTCCTTTAAATATAAATATTTCATGATATTCTCATGTAATATTTATTATTTTAAACAAAACTAAAAAATGAAATGTATTATGCGAGGTAAGCATATCCATATGGCCATTTCGCTTCTGCTCATATATAGCTCATCAGTGGATTCTATTGTAAGAAAAATCTCAGAGTCTTATACTTAATGACAAATTGATTAGATGAGAACTCCACTGAATCAATAAGGCAAAAGGCCGTAAAAAACTCACAAAATTTTAATACAAAAACACAGTAACCATTGAGTAAATAATTTAATTTTTTCTTTCATTTTTCTATATAAGCGTTGCTATCGGAAACCATTCAGATGTATTTGAAAGATTTAATGAAAAAATAAAAATTGTAAACAATTTTTACATATAGCAACGTGCACACACAAATAATTTTCAAGAAAATTTATTATTTGGAATGTTTTTTATATTAATTTACTTTAATTGTGCTTGATTCCTTCAAATATAAATATTTCTTGATATTTTCATGAAATATTTATTATTTTAAAGTTTGGGTAGAATCCACTGATAAGCTATATATGAGCAGTAGCGAAATGGCCATATGGATATGCTTTCACCGCAGCAATACATTTAATTTTTTAGTTTTGTTTAAAATAATAAATATTTCATGAGAATATCATGAAATATTTATATTTGAAGGAATCAAGATAAATTCTATTTTTGTATTTGTGGCCAACCATACTATTAATGCAATGGTGTACATCACTTAAATCATTAAATCATTTATTGTTACTACGTTTATACGTACCCTATTTGCAAATAAAAATTATTTCTAATTATTTAACTCAAGAAATTTTTCAATATTTTAGTGGTACCGGATGGCAGTTTTGTATATAACTGGTAAAATTTCGATTGAAATTATGTGAGCATTTTATAATTTTACCCGCAAAAATACTTTTTTTTAATTTTTTATATTCAAAAATTATTTATGAAAAAGTTTTTGTTTTTAAACAATAATTTTTGCCCCTAAAAAGTTATTTTTTTTTTAAATTTTTATAACGCTTAATAGGCAAAAACACTGAAACAGAAAAAAAATGTGGCAGCATTTTATACCTTATTTGCAAATAGTGTATTTAATCAGGAATTGTTTTTGTGATTAAGCTATTCGCAAATAAAAAATTAATTCACCTTTTATGCATCAAAGTTTTCTATTCACAATATTTTTATTTGTAAATAATTTGTATTTGTTAAAAATGGACATGATATAAAAATTTTCTTTTTTCTACATTTTCTATCAAATTAAAATCTAAAAATTTAACACTGTAGATCTTCACTGTAATTTTTAATTATAGATGTATAGCACAACGCACAATAAGCTGTTTCAGTACGAAAAGTGTGTTCAGTTAAAAGAAAGACATTTGACGAGACTTGACAAAAAGTAGATTATAATAATTTAATTAAGATATACTTTAATCTATTCGCACAGTTGTTTAATTTGGATTCAGTTTTCTCATACACATTATAGTTGGGCCTTAATTTAGTAATATTTTGATCTACATATGTAGCGATTTTTACTCTATTTTTTTTTCTATTAATGAGTTTTATTTAAGCAATTTAAAAAGGTTAATTTTAGCAATTTTAATAATTAAAGAAAGAATTATATAACGTAGTGTTTTTTTTTTGTTTTTTATTTTTTTCAACATCTTTAAACTGTATAAAAGTGCCAAAAAAAGTCAGCGGTATACAGTGGATAAAGAAAAGTAAAATCAATGTTGGTTATTGTTGTTTTTGCTTGAACTTTGATTTTTGCCTTTACTTTATTGTTTAGACAAAAATCTTTAGTTCATTTAAAATATTTGTAAGAAGTTTCCTGACGAGCTAAGTAAGCGGTAGCGAAATGGACATAGAGACGTGCTTTCACCTTCAAAAATCAATATCGGTGATTTATAAATAAAATCGGGATATTTAGAAATTAGAACAATATTTTTTTTAAATTTAATTATTTAATAAATGTTTCCCGTCTTCTTTAATTTAATATATGTACATATTTATGATTTGCATTAATGTTATAAAACTAATATAACGCATATAAAAAAGGAAAGGAGACAACAGCTTTAGCACAACATGCAAAAGAAACTGGACACATTATAGACTTTGGCGATGTAAAGATACTAGACAGAGAAAAAAAATAAAACAAAAGATATACTCTCCAGAGCTTGAGAATACAACAATGTATAAAGAAATCAGTAAACACTAAAGAAGACAAAGGCAACACCAAACTTCAATATACCCTGGCAATAATTTGAAACTAAAGCTCTGTGATATTTGTTTGATTAAAAATATTTTTCTGTGATACTCTTATTTTTTCGTTGACTAATTTATATATTGTAATGTGTCGTTCTGTCCATAATTTTGATTATTATTATACATTGTTTTTTCAAACTAAATTTCATCACATCAATAATGTAAATTAACACAAGTTGTAAGTAAAATCATAAGGAATAAAATCATAATTAAAATTTAAATATCAACTATTTCTTGTAATTTGTCACTAGAATAATTAACAATAAAAATACTCCCCTGAAGAAGTCGGAAAAAATCCGACGAAACGTTGGGATAAAGATGGAATAAGTTTTTTATTCGCATCGATAACAAATCTGGCCAAAAATAGCCCGGGATACACTCTTCACTATAACGCATATAATATTCGACTTTGCCACAAGTATCATATTGCAGATTCCCTATTGAATAGAGTAAATAATAACCGGCATAAGACATTCTTTCCTACTATAAAGTTTTCGTGTTCAAAAAAAGTTTTCTTTCCGAAAATTGTATGTTTTGATTAGAGTTGCTGTATCAGTTCAAATCTATCAAATTTTCTTACATGTTTCATTATTAGTTATAAATACAACCAAGGAATATAAGCGAACGTTACAAAAAAAGATGTGACAAAATTGGAGGCAGGCGTAGTGATTTGCTTGATTGGTTCCGTTTAAAAAGTTTCATCCATTTCAATTTTAAAAACGACTAATCTTTATAACGAAATTTAGTAAATATGCTGTATTCATATAAAAATTATTAATTAAGTATAAATTATGATAAATGTGAATATGCCATTGCCAAAAAACAATATTAGATTATAATAAGTGAATAAATAAATAAATGATTCAATTCAATTCGTTTATTCCAATAAAATGATGGTTTACAATTTCACTTAATATTATTTATAAATAGTTCAAGGTTTTTACTTTTTCTTCTTAAAAATAATAGTAAGTTTTGACATTTTATATAATCTACATATATGTACTTATAATACTATTGGAGGCAAAATTTGAAAAAAAACCTATTTGAATTATTTTTAATGAAATTACTAACGCTACTACTTACAATCTACATAAGCTGAATACAATTCACTAATATGGGGATGATCGGATGCAGAGCATCGGGAGTAAAATTGTTGCTTAGTCTGTTTAATTTAACCCCAACAAGTTCTATATTTGAAATGGAGTGAAGCCTATACGTCGAAAAAAACCAAGGAAGGTTAAATATCAGTTTTAATAGTTTGTTTTGCAATCTGAAATTTCTTAATGTGACAAACTTAAGAACAGAAGCTGCATAAAATATTACAGCCTGGAAAATGAATTTTAAATTAACATTTTATTGCATATACTAAGTCTTTAATTTCTGTTAATGATTGGGTTTTTCTCGGGACGCTCAAATCAATTGCAGAATATATTAAATTCTTAAAATGCGTAACCGCTATGTCTATTTGTTCTTCGGAAGCAATGTTCCTTAAATTATGTATGTTTGTATTTGTACTAAGATAGAAACGAAAGGCTAGCCAATTCGCTTTATCGAAGCCAAGCTTAACGAGATTCGTCCTTGATAAATGTTCAGAGACTTTTACCTAGACCGGTAGTTGATCAGAATTTAGGTCATTCAGAACAGCTGCAGGAGAAATTATGTCCGGTATGTTAGTTAAGAAAAAGTCAAGAGTGCAACCCTGTCTGTTTAAACAACTGGGTACATATAAATGTATAAACCATATCAATTCTGTATGATATATGCTATAAACATAATCATGTCCACCGACCATCGACTACAAGATGTCAAAAATAGAATACATGCGTGCTTATGAGAATAAATCTTTTAGCAGCTACATGACTACCGACTACACGGCTACTTTTGTAGCCCGTAGCCAACTTAGGCTAATTTCTATTTTTCTTGGCTACAAAAAACAGATTAGTGGTGCCAATACAATAAATGCATGAAATGGTGTTTTTAAAAACGCAATACATTAAATATCGCTATTAAAAACGCGAAAAACTTTTAAAGTGGCACCATTGGAAAATAATAATCATCTGATAATTTGTTTACATTTTTCATCAGTTTATTACTTTATCTCGAAGGGGGAACATCTGCGCGCGAACAGATTTTTTTAAAAAAAGTGAAGTTATAATTGAAATCGCAACGCGCACAGTTTTTATTCAACAGGATTTTCCACTTCCTATACGAAGGTATATGTTGATGTGCAGTTCCTGGAGAGACTAGTAATATCAAAATACTTGTGGGATACCTTGGCGCTGTAGTTATATACCCCTGCCATTATTAAATTAAGATTAAAAAAAAAAAATACATTTTTCATTTACTTTTTGTTTGTGAAATTTTTCTTTTTTCATAAATTTCTAATTTGTTTCATTTATATTTATTTTTTGGGTTTTTTATTGAAATTGATAAGTATATAATAGTAATTTTTACTGTTTATATACATTTATTATATTGTTTAATGTAAATGTTTAGTTCAATTTACATGCAAATATGGACGTGGACACTTCATACACTGAAGTCTTTGTTTCCACTATTTTAGCAATAGTATTTATAAAGTTAATTAAATTTTCTTGAGACATTTAAATTTTTTTTTTACACAAATTCACTTAAAAAAATCAAGTTTGTTTTGTTTTGGTTAACTTAAATACATACATATATGTCAAAACAGATGTTTTTTTTTTGTAGTTAGTGGTCGATGGTCGTTAAAAAAATTAAGTAGCTGGCAACTTGGCTATTTTTGTAGCCAGCTACTTTTGTAGTCGGTAGTCGATGGTCGGTAGCCTTTGGTTGTGTTTATAGCAATAAGCTTTTCATTTAGGTGTTTCCTCAGCAGTTTGCTCTTAAACAGCCCCAGTTTTGATGCTTACTGCTAATATCACCCCCGAGAATAAATCTATTGCTAACACTGCAGAGCCCACGTATATCCGAAGTAAAAAGCTGCTTTCAACTACCATCAACACCAGCTGAACCATTGGGAAAATAGCACGAAAAAATGTCTACACTACCAAAATCAGTATAAACTTTGACTCCAATATATTCAATAAAATGAGTTTTAACAATAGATAATAAATCATGCTTTACGTGTTTCTTAATTATAACAGCAACTCCACCTCCTCTTGCAGACACTCTATCGTTTCTGTACACAAAAAAAGTTTTTATGCTTAATAGAAATATTTGAGTTTAGCCATGTTTCCGATACTAAGTATACAGCAACGCCACGGTTGTTTAAGAAATTGAATAATTCTAAACTTTTGTTGCGAATGCCTAGTCTTGAATTTTTTCAGAGTAGGAAAATAAACAAAACGAAACGTTTGATTTCATTTTGTTTTGTTCTTTGCAATGAGTAAAACACAAACAAAACAACGAGAACGATTGTCTCATTTAGTTTTGTATTGTTTTTGTTTCTGAGCCCTAAAAATACATTAACTTAAAAGTACATAGGTAGAAAAGAAATGAATGAGAGCAAAATTGAAAAGTTTGAAGAAAATACGTTTGCAAACGTTTACTGAATAAGTTGCTCATTATAACTCTCTAAAATATTGTATATACTTACATTAATGTACAATAAGAGAAACAAGGTTTTTGGCAAAGCAGTAAACATTTTAACTATGATATTAATATTATTCAAAGAAATAAAAAATATACATATGTAACTATCCTGCATACATTTAATAAAGATCAAAATTCTTACTTCTGTTTACAAACCAAATAAAACACTCAAAAATTACATTTCTTCTTTTGTTTTGTTCGCAATTATACGATTGTAACGGTATATCAAAGAAAACACATGAGCGAAAAGCCAATTGTTCTGTTTGTGCTCTTTCTCATTTAAAAAGTATTTGTTTTGTACAAAACGATTGAAAAAAATTTAAAAGTTTATGACTTTGTGGAAACGTTTGCGAAATGTTTTGTTTATTTTCACACTCTGATTTTTGTTAATGAAAGGATAGAGTATGCGTGTAAAAATATTCACTTTGTTTATTACATGTTCTATGTGTTCATTGAATTTAATTTTTGGTTCGAGCAGTACCCCCAAATATTTAACTTTATGCTCCCATTGGACTTTCCTATTTAAAAACCATATGTTTTGCTGAGGAATATAAAAAGATTTTCTTTTTCTTGTGAAATAGATTGCCTGTGTTTTGTCAGCTTATAAACAGATTTTCCATTTGTTAAAGAAAGTTTTATAATTTAAAAAATTAAACATACAACATGAATGTTTTTATGTGTATGATATATGTACATTCACGTTTGTACATGTATTATATAAAATTAAAAAACTGCTTATCACTATAGCTCCCAATAGCAAAAAGTAATACAAAAATTTTACTAAAAAAAATGTGTGTGCCCATAAATAACTTAAATTCAACAACATGAGCCTATCCCTAGAACCGTTATAGATACACGATTAAAAATTGAACAGAATATCGATTACTAGACCGTTATAATAACAATTATAAATGATCAAAATTTTAAGTTAAAGGGTTCCCCAATAATTAATTTAATAGATATGGGAATACATTTGATCAGTTGTAGACAGACGGTTGAAATTTCCGAAGAAAAAGTACAAATACAGTAGTTTTTATGTTTAAAGGCCAGGATTTACTACCATATACAATCATAAGATTTAATCACACGAAAATTTGACAGAATTCTGACCTACTTTAAAAATCGTTCCAAAATGGCGTCGTAGGTGTCGCACTATTATACAAAAAAATGCAAAAAGCATATGGTGAACCATTATGAAAGACAGACAGACAGCTAAAATCTTTTTTTAAGTCGTTTTTTTGTAAGAATTATTAGTGTTGTTACTTTTATTTAATTTATAAACGTTTAATTAATTGAGATCTTTTAATGCAAAATAATTACATACACAACTTTTAGAGTTTTAATTAAATTACACTTTATTTAGACGATTATTTACTATTTGCGAATAATAAACAAAAATACAGGATGGTATCTTTCTACTTTAGTAAAGGATAAAACTGTTGTACCACACGGTCTTAACTGGTTGACGTAAACACTTCGAATGAATCTGCTTGTATGTTCGTTGCTTTTATATACCCAATTTCAAGGGGTTAGAGAATTTACTAAATGTAGAATATTCCATCATATCAGACACATGATGTGGTCACTGTTACTTACTTGTAGAACCTTCCATTATTATTTCAGACACATGATGTGTATTCTTATTTAGTTGTTATACAATGCAGGTGTGTGTGGTAGTGTATTGTGTTTGTTTATTTCTCGCTTTGTGTTAGTTGTTTTTGTTTTGTAATCAAGAAACTTCTAGCCTTGTAAAGAGACACAATAGGCCATTTGGTTTCACTTTTTTGGTCACAATTATTTTTACTTCTTTTTATGATTTTAAATAAAGCATCTTCGTAACACTGCCGCCTACTTAAACCTTTTGTCGCGAATAGGCTCAACATTACCTCTGCCCTATTTGGCCAGCCGCTCCAGGTGAACCACTTTCTTTTTTTTATCTTGGGGTATGATATCTCTGTATCCGGTAAACCACGTCATTCAACTTCATGATCAGCAGTTAAGCAATTTAGGAGATAATCCTTTCATGAAGCTCATGCTCATGTACCTGAAGAAGTTTTCCGTTGTCTTTGTACGCAGGCCCCAGCTTAACACGAATTCTAACTCTGCTGGCAGTTTTTGTTCTATTCCAAATAAGATTTTTGCTAGACTACGTGAGGTTGAATCGTATACAGCTGACCGGTACGCCAGTAGAAATTTGGGTATATGCTGGTCCCAATCCTTTTGGTATGTAATGACCACGTTTCTGAGATATTCCTCCAAGGTACGATTGAATCTTTCCACCATGCCATCAAACTGTGGGTGCAGCGGTATCGTTCTCGTCTTTTTGATACCATAAACGTCGCACATCTCTTTGAATATAGCCGATTCAAAATTTCGTCCCTGGTCTGAGTGCACCCACTGTTTTGGATTCTGGGTTTGGAATGGCATACACTTTGGGCTATTTGGTAAAATAATCCATTACCACTACTACATATTGGCTTCCAGTGTCACTGACAGGGAATGGACCTGTGATATCAACAGCTATTCGATCAAAGAGGGTATCAGCGTTGTATTGTTGAAGTTTGCCACGACTTTTTCTTGGATGACCCTTGGCCGCTCGCTCTTAGCTATCCAATCTGTTACGAATTGTTGGCATCCTACCCAATAAAACTTCTGCTCTAGATGACCGCCGCTGGGATCATTACAGAATTGCTTCATTATCTGGTTTCTTTTAGAAGTTGGCACTACAATTAAGTCAGCTGTGGTTTTGTCATCTGTACTTTCTCATGATCGATATAAGCAGCCATCTTTCACTTTCAGGTTATTCCACTGAGCCCAGTACCATTTTGCTAGCTTTCTGATGAAATTTTATTATAGTTCGGTCTTTTGTTATTTTGCTTAGCTAATATAGTTTTTGCCGAAATTGGGCCATCATTCTGGGCTTTCGACCAGAAAATAAATAATGCACTCTTTTTTCTCGTCAGAACTTGCATTCTAGGTTGCATGGCATCAGCGTTATTATGTTTTCCGCCGTTTCTTTGCACAATACTAAAATCATAGCTCTGCAGACGTTCAACCCAGCATGCGAGCTGCCCTTTAGGGTTCTTAAATTGCATCAATCAACGTAATGCGGAGTTATCCGTCCTTAAGATGAAATGTTAACAATATAAGTATTTGTGATAATGTTAAACACACTCCAGCACTGCTAAGAGCTTCAGTCGGGTAATGAAATAGTTTCTCTCGGCCTTGGATAGCATCCTGCTGTAGTAGCCAATGACCTCCTATTCCATATCCGTTTGCATCCCAGTCCAATATTAATTTCTGTGCAGTAATTGAATAGGCGAAACCTGGTGCCGTAGACAGAAGTTTCTTGAGCTCCTGGAAGGCTTCTTTCGCTACCTCACTCCAGTGATATAGATGTGACTTTCTGATTAACTCATGCAAGCTGGCAGCCACTTGAGCAAAGTTTGGGAAAAATCTCCTGTAGTATGTGCAAAGCCCCAGGAAACTACGCAGCTCATGAAGATTTTGTGGGCAAGGCCAGGTCTTTGCTGCCAATACTTTATCTTCATCAGTTGATACGCCCTCTGCTGTTGACCGATGTCGCAAGTATTTAACCTCCTTTTGAAACAAAGCACATTTTTTAACACTTAATGTTCGTCCTGTTATACGCTTAAATATTTCATCCAGATTTTTGAGGTGTTCTTCAAAAGTCTTTCCCATCACGATTAAGTCATCCAGATACACCAAGCACGTATTCCAATACAGAACTTTAAGCACACGTTCCATTAAACGCTCAAAAGTAGCTGGAGCGTTGCAGAGCCCGAATGACATACCTTTGAACTGCCATAAACCTCCATGAGCGGTAAAAGCAGTTTTCTCCTTGTCGTTATCGGCTATCTCTACTTGCCGATAGCCGCTGTGCAAGTGAAAAGTAGAGAACCATTTCGTTCCGGCCAACATGTTTAAGGTGTCGTCAATTCTAGACAGCGGATAACTATTTTTCTTGGTGACGTCATTGAGCTTTCTGTAGTCAGCGCAAAACTTGGTACCTCCGTTTTTCTTAATTTACTAAAACTATTGGCGAACTCCACGGACTCGATGATGGCTCAAAGACTCCGTTACGTTCCTTTTCGCTGACAAATTCTTTAACTTTATTTAGTTCTTTTGGTTCTACCGTCCACAACCGGTTATCCACACGTGCCCATGCTATAGTTTCTGCCTGAAGTGGTAATTTTGCTGTTCAACGCCAAATAGCTTCCTTACTGCGGTCTTGCTCTTATACCCAACATCCAGGGGTATATCGACATAACACTAGATCATTATTTTATCGCCTATGTGCAGATTTGGACCATGAAATATCATGAATTCCGCACCGATAATAACTTCATTCATTATGTCGGCGGCTACAAATACATGGTCAGTGCTGATGTTTGCAATAGTCAGTCTTACCCTGGCTCTTCAATAGAAAGTGGCTAAGTCCCCAGTAGCAGTGCGCAGTCTTACATTATTTAACGGTTTCACTGCTCCTTTTTAAAAATCGGGCCTAAATTCTCCTGTGTCTATGGTGAGGACTTACTTTTTTCCGTTGATAAGACCGCAAACAGATTGGTTGCTATTTTCTGTTGCACAATGGAAACGAAGATTGTGGGACCATCAGTTGTGGGAGCCAGCACTTGCCCTTTTGTGCTAGCTCGATTCAGTTTAACGGTGACCCATTCGGTTTGGTGTTTTTCGGCCGCTTGTTGTCTCTTGCTGTTGATCAGCAGTTGCGCTAGAAATGGCCAATCTTACCGCAATTAAAGCATTTGGCGCGAAACTTACTTCTTTCCTCTTCCATTATTTGTTTGATTAGCTCTTTTATCTCGCTACTTTTCTCTCCGTGGTTATACGTGTCAGTATCAAGACTAGGGATAGAACAATACCACTAGGGTATCGATATATTTATTCGATACAGTATCGATCAAAAAATATCGATACGTACTCAATATCGAAAGTATCGATACCTACTCGTGTCGGTCGACTATTTCATAAAATTAAGGCAAGTAAAAATTAAAATATTTATCGCTGGTCTTATGCAGCGTGACCGTTGTTGCTACTAAAGTATCAAATTGCTATTTTTTCGAATGCTTGACCCTTATAGTGCCCCCTTTTTAAAAAGAGCTAAATCTGACATATTTTGATATATTTTACCCTTGAGTTTTGCAACAGTTTTTTGTTTGTACACATTTCGAAGAAAAAAATACCTCCAATATAAAAAACTACGTATCTTTTAAGAAGGCTTATCTTCTATAAATAAAATTAATTTAAAAACTTTGTTTTTTATTTTTAAAAGCATAAACAAATTCAAGACAAATTTTCAAAGTGCGTTTTCTTAGATCATATATATCTTGTTTCCTCCACCAAAAACATTTTATTAGGATTGTTTTAAAATTTTTTAAAAAGAATATGTAAGAATATGTAAGAAACTCAAAATAAAAAACTTAGATTTTCCTTATATTTTGAACTTTAAGAATATTGTTTACATACATACATACCGGTTATGAAGCTGACAGTGGTATATGTGGTGAAGAGTATTCAAAAATTTTTATAATTGATATATGAATATTTTGTCAAAAACCAGTAAGAGTGCTATATTCGGCTATGCCAAATCTTATATACCCTTCACCTTCTGTATAAATCTAGTTCAGTGAAGTAACTTTAATCAAAAAAGCAAATATTGAGGTGACAGAGAATTAAGGAATAAAAAAATTGGTACTACATATCTATAATTTTACATAAAAATGCTCTTAATGGGCTAAGTATTTTAAAAACATTTTAATATTTCTTGAAAACTCTCTTAAAATGATACCCATATTGATATTTCAAAACATTTTAAAATTTCAGAGCCCCGTAACTCGGAAAATATGGGCGAGCGCCACGTTTTTCACTTGATGTTTTTTCTTATTTTTTAATTCTCTGTCGTTGCATGTATTAGTTTTTTTGATTGGAGTTACTTTATTGCTCCAAATTATATACAAGCAATTAGAGGTAGGCGTGGTGTTTTGTCTGCTGTCTCGATGGACATGGACCGATCATGCTGGTTTTAAATAGCACCTCCTTAAATACTATATCTGATCGATTGACATATATATTTTTGTTAAATCATTGAATAAATTCGGCACTGCCACCACCTGGTACATGATTTCGCCATGGTACGACCCATTTTTTGCCTTGTATATATAAATATATATTCATTTTAGAATTTAAAATCAAAGGGTTAAGGCTCCTCAAGAAAAGGCAAGAAGACAAAAATTCAAAATTGTTTAAATTAAATGAGATATGGCATCGACAGCAACAAAAGTTTTAATAAAGAAAATATCGATGAATGAATAAAAAACTTAAAGAGGAAAAACATTTACATAATTCGTTTTTGAATATAGACAGAATTGATTATTGCACAAAGTTTATACTGAATTGAACAAGACTGTTTTAAACATAAGTGATACGTTAATTTTGCAAGAAAGTGGTTTTCTATATTTAAAAATGCTGTTAATATTTTCGAACTTTATTGCCAATTTTCAATTTCATAATGCCATAACTCTGTATCTCAAATTAAATATTTCTGCAGTTAAAGAAGTTTTTTTTAAAGATTTAGAGACCATGGCACTTTTAAAACACAAGTTAGACTCAATATTTCGATAATAAAGTACCAAAAAGTCTATACAAGTTCTGGCCTATTAATTTTCAACCGCACTACCACATATAACTAATTTATGCCATTTCAATATGCAAGGATTAAATTTGACCGATACAAGTACTTTTTACCGATACCTACTTGGTACTCGGTGGTAAAGTATCTATGCTAAAAGTAGTTGGTATCGAGAGGAAAGTATCGAATATGTACTTGTATTTACTCGTATCGTTTCATTCCTAATCAAAACGTCGCAACTTGTACACCTGTGGCTTTTAGATGACTTTTGCGGTCTCCTGGGCGTACAAGATGGTTTCTGCAAAAGATGATTTTTGCATTGCACATATTTAACATATGATTTTTGCCTAGAAAAGTCAGTTGTACCAAACGTTCAATATCCATGACTAAGTCTTACAGCATCTCGTTTGCCTTCTGAACCCTGCCCCATAACTCCATTCTGTAGAGTTCTCTTTTGTGCTCGCCTCCGTACTTGCTTTGCAAAGCTATGATTATGTCCTCATAATTATTTCTGTAACAGACTGGTAAGCTTGCGAGTATTTCTGCTGCTGCTCCCTTTAAAGTCAGAATTAGATATATAGCTTTTCCTTGATTTTCCCATCTATTTTTCTGGCCAATGTTTCTAACTGGAACTTAAAAACATTAAAAGGTGCGCTACCTTCAAAGCTCGGGGTGGTTATCTTGATACTAGATCTTCCATTTGCACTCTTATTTCAATTTTTCATCAAACTCACTGACTTTCAGTTCCACTACGTCCACTCTTTTGCCAAACACTTCTGATATTTCTTGAAATTTCTCGTTTACTTCCGCTAGTAGCCTTTCCCCGTTTACACTAGAGCTGTCTTGAAATGCTTCTTGAAGCTTCTGGTTGTTCTCTTCTATTTTTTTATTATTTATTATTTTATTAATAGATTTTCAACAATTATAATATAATATATTGACAGAATTCAAGTATATATTAAAAACCTAATTATGGCTTAACGTGTGAGTTGTGAGCCAGATTGACAAAAGGTATAATTGGGAGTATTTTACATTTTATATATGAGCAGAATTTTTTGCATATTTAAAATGTTAAAATAATATTTGAAGAACTAATTGGGTATTTTATCTTGTAGACCAAACTAAACATCATACTCGTCTATAATAAGTCGTCGATATTTTAGCGCTACTTCAATGTATTTGTACAGGGAGTATAAATTGGTGCCGTTTAATGTATCGATAACTTTTTCTATACTTAGGGAGCTTTTTCTAAGGTATTGTTTTCTAATATCTTTATATATAGGGCAAACGCCAATAAAATGGTGTGTATCTTCAATTTGGTTTAGGTTGCATACTGTGCATAGAAGTATTGTGTTTTTACTAAAAGCCCTGCCGTTCAAGTTTAGTAAACCACCCCTTACTTTAATAAGGAAGGAAGTAGTACGTGACGAAAGATTTGCTGCAAGTGTCAGCATAACATCTTAATTAAGCTTGGGGTACAAGTCGTGATATTGAGAATCTGAAGCCTTTAATTTGTTTTCTTCGTGTTCCTTCCTTTTCAGTAGATTAATTATTGTTTTCCACTGAGTACAAAGAGCCCCATTTATAGGAGGTGCAAACTGCAATTTCTAAGATAGTTCAGACCATTCCTTAGCCCAAAAAATGTTGTTTGTTACAACAGCTTCAGCTAATATTCTTGGTAGTCGGGTATCATTCATGTTTATATAGCATAAATGGAGTTTCAACGTAGAAACGTACATAGAGTAAAGTCCAGTTTCAATATACAACATGTAGTTTGGTGTTGTGGTTGGTAAGTAGAGCATTTTTTTTTCGTGTTTCTTATAACTCCAGACGTGTGCTCCATAAAACATTATCGAACGTGACGCCGCATAAAAGATTTTAAGTTTGCTTTTCTTTGTGATTTGTGGATTTTTTATATACTTTAGCCACGTTGAGTTAATTGTTAATTTTGATGTTTTTAACTTATTTTTTAAATATGTGTTCCATGACAAATTAAAAGTTATATCAAGACGAAGATATTTGTAGCTATGTACTATCTCTATGTGTTCATCGCCATAATGCCAACTTAGTCGGCATTATCATTATTTTTGATTTACTTAAATTAACCTTCAATTCCAAGTTTCACAATAACTGTATAAGGCGTCGATTAATTGTTGTAAATCATTTGGTGAGTCCGATAATATTACTATATCGTCAGCGTAAAGTAAAACTTTAACGGTAGTGTTAGCAACTGTAACACCACCAGGTAAAACTTCGACCAAATCGTTTATATAGATGGAAAATAAAAGAGGGCTTAATATACATCCTTGTTTCACGCAAACGTCACAGTTAAACGAATTAGATCAGCAGCAGCCATCCCAGATACGACAAGTAGTATTTTTGTATAAGTTTTGCAGTATTCTTATTATTTTCGAAGACAGTTTGTAAAAAAGACTATTTCTAGAAATCGTGTCAAAAGCACTTGAAAAGTCCACGAAAAACGTGTAAGTATTTTTCCCATTTTGTTTATTGAGATGAACAATGTTGATTGAATATATTATCTACAGCTGAGTAGTTTTTTCTAAAGCCGGCCTGATATTAAGTACATTTTTCTTTTCCAACCAGTCTGTTAATCTGTTTAATAAAAATTGAGCTGAAAATTTTGCAGATTGAGTCTATTAGAGATAAGCCACAATAGTTGGCTGGTACATTTGCATCGCCTTTTTTATAGAGAGGTACTTAGATTGATCTCTGGAAACTTGTGGGAATGTTCTCATGCAAAAAAAATTTATTATAAAGTGCTAACAACTCTTTAATAAAGCAAGTAGGGGCAAATTTAAAATATTCCTACGGTATTCCATCTTCGCCAGGGGATATATTTTGTTTTAGCGCTTTTAAAACATTCATAACTTCTATCATTTCTATGGGGGAATCCAGAAAAAGATCTACATTATAAGGCAAACACCACATCATTACATTTTCGCTTTCGCAGTCGTGCAACAGAGAACGAAAATGGCATACAAAATCATCAGCACACAAATTTCCTTTAATATTATGACCACGAGTTTTTAGTGAATTGGCTATACTCCACTCATCTTTGCTACAAATTACTTCATTGAGACGTTGAAGGTTTCGATTGAACATATCTGGTTTTTTTCTTCTGCATAGTGTGATATATTTTGATCTGGACGTTAGATATAAAGTTTTGTTGCCAAGAGTATAATTTTTCCTGAGTCTACGCAGATTACCAAACATACTTTTACGATAACGCTGACATTGCCAGTCAAACCATTTTTGTTTCGTCTCAAAACATTTTTATTTCGGGTTCTAACCGCGGATTGTTTTATTCTGGTAACAATTTGTGCTATATGGCTATCAACATGTACATTTGATTGTAAGTTGGAGTGTGGGGTCAGTTCAGACCTTTTTTCAATGTATTTTTGCTTATATTTATCGCTCCAATATAATTTAGCAGTATTACGAGGGCTGCTATATATATTTCTGGCCTGGCGACACTGAGTGCTGCCAAGTGCAATCTGACATTTCCTTTGGAAAGTTTGTCATTTTTAAGCATAATCGTACTCAAAACGTTTTGACGTACGACCATTATTTGTGTTGTTTACAGTGACTTAAAAAAATTAATATAAAAAAAATGGAATTAACTCGTGAACATTTTCGTGCCATCATTTTTCATAACTTTCGACGTGGATTATCACGACAAGAATGCATTGATGAACTTAAATCTTTGTATGGCGATGAAGCACCATCCTATAGCACTGTGAAAAATTGGTACAATGAATTTAATCGTGGCCGAAGCTCGCTCAAAGACGAATTCCGTGAAGGTCGTCCAAAAACGGCTGTTGTGTCAGAGAACATTGATACCGTGCGTGAACTCATATCGCAAGATCGACATGCGACATACCGAGAGATAGAGACATCCTTGGACATTTCTTCCACCAGCATACATTCGATACTGCATGAACACCTGGCCGTAAAAAAGGTTTGTTCTCGTTGGATCCCGCACAATTTGAAAGTCGCTCAAAAAAAGGCTCGTGTCGATCGGTGCAAAGAAATGTTGCAAAAATACGATTGCGGTGCTTCAAAAGACGTTTATAAGATCATCACAGGTGACGAATCATGGATCTATGCGTATGAGCCCGAAACGAAACAACAATCGATCGTGTGGGTCTTCAAGAACGAGCAAAATCCAACGATAGTTGTTTGTGGAAGAAGCACTTCGAAGCAAATAATCGCCTGTTTCTTCGGCAAAACTGGTCATGTGGCGACTGTTCCGCTTGAGCAACGTAGTACGGTCACTTCTGAGTGGTACACTACAATTTGTTTGCCTGCAGTCATCGGAGAAATTCGAAAAACCAACAAGAGAAGACGAATCATTGTTCACCATGACAATGCGAGCTCTCACACATCTGCTCAAACCAGAGCGTTTTTGACCGGCCAAAACGTCGAATTAATGGGTCATCCATCGTACAGCCCTGACTTGGCACCTAATGACTTCTTCTTGTTTCCGCTCATCAAGAAAAAAATGTGTGGTCAACGATTTTCGTCGCCAGAAGAAGCTGTTGAAGTGTTCAAAAACCATGTTTTAGAGGTGTCTCAATCGGAGTGGAAAAAGTGCTTCGACAACTGTTTTGAGCGCATGCAAAAGTGTATAAATCATGCTGGAGAATACTTTGAAAAACAATAAAACCATTTTTGATTAAAAATATTCGCATTTTCACTATTAGGTCAGAAATATATAGAGCAGCCCTCGTACTGCCATTTTCCAAGCAATTATTGTTATTTGTATTTATTTTAAATTCCAGACGTAATGGCATGTGATCAGAGTATGGCTTGACATCAACAGAGAAATTTGTAACATATTTTAAAAAACTGAGTGAGGATATAACATAGTCAATGACTGAACAACCAACAGTACCACAAATGCTAAATTCTCCATCCAGATCATTAATTGTTCTACATTTAAGACAATTCCTCCAATATTTTCAATTAATTCCAATAGCTTTTTGACATTAGTATTTAATACTCCATCCTTGGAAAGTCTATTTTTACGTATATGTGTCAAGTCTATTAAGAAATTACCATCCAAATTTTGCTCAGTTGTAATTCTAGCATTTAAATCGCCAGCAATACAAAAGTTGTCAGTGTTGAACTTCTGTAAAAACTTGTAAAACTTTTCAAAATCAGCGTTCCAACTAGTGCAATTTAAGTATCTTGGAATAAAATAAAACAATTGCTCGTCAAACTTATTAGAAATAATAAGAAAAATGCGCTAGGCTGTAAGAATATCTAAGCGGTGGTTCCAGAGATATATTCGTTGGTGTTGAAAAGTAGTTAGGTAACTGATTTCGGTAAGAATACATGAAAGTGGCATGCGAGTGGCTTTTACTTGGAAACTTAAAAATAATATATTATATTATACTATACTATATTATATTATATTATATTATATTATATTATATTATATTATATTATATTATATTATATTATATTATATTATATTATATTATATTATATTATATTATATTATATTATATTATATTATATTATATTATATTATATTTAATTATAATATATTATATTATATTATATTATATTATATTATATTATATTATATTATATTATATTATATTACTCGTACCATAAATGTTTATAAATTTAAAAGCATAAATTTTTTGAACTTCGTTTTTACAATCATATAGACATCCCCTACTTGCACGACCAGCTCTATGTATTTTCTTTGCAGGTATCCAATGTAAGGAATAATTTTGAAAATAGAAGGTAAAACGATACTGATTATCAGTTGTAACATGTGTCTCAAAAAGACTGAATAATTCAAACTTATTTATATAAGATATGAAATTTCCAAACTTTATTGCCTTTTCTAGATTTGCTACATTAAACGACAAAAATTTACAAACATTAGATTATACGTCTTAAAAAATCAGCATTATTGTTAGAGTATGCCAAGAATTTGTTGCCAAAAAATTCTCCAAGTCTTACTTTGACTGTTTTATTCTGTTTCTTCATCATTTTGCTTAATTTTCGCAGGTTATACCTACCTTGTTGTTCATCAGCAGTGTAGTCTTTATTTATAAAAATTTCCTGATCTTTCGATTTACTTTTGGCAGCTAAAACCATTGATGCTTGTGGCCTTAATTCGAGAGTAAAACAATACGATTTACCAGCAGCTATTATACGAACTGACATTACTTTAATAGGTACTTTAAGAGTTCTTGTACATAATTTTTCAAAATCATTTTTTACTGCATTGGTATTTTGACTGTTGAGACCAGATACTACAACGTTTGACAAACGTCCTCCACGATCGATGTACTCTAGTCTGGAATTAATTCTCTTTATCTCATTGTTTAGCTTTAAATTTTCTTGCCTTAGTTCATCAATTTCCGTTCTGAGTTCATTTAAATCATTTTTCCTTGTAACTTCTTTTAATTTTTCTTCCAATAAGCTGCACAACTCTTCCCATGAGAACACGTCTTGCGAGTGATGATTACTTCCACTTTGCATATTTTCAAACTTAATAAACTTTTTACAAACGTTGATGTTACCGTAATCAGGTGATGTTGTATGTATCGATCGCTTATTCATTTATACAGAGCATACCTTCAGGCATAACACAAAAATATTTTTAAAGTGGCAGCACTTTTTATTTATAGGCAAACAGCTGAGTGATTGGCAGGTAGTTAAACAACAACTACATGCACAACATCTATGAAGTACATACCATCAAAATATATTATTGAATAATTTAGTTTTAACAGCTTTATTTACTATTTTAACTAAAGTTGTAGTTACTTCTTTAATGCCCGATTTTTAGTTAAGCACTTTCCTGCTCTTACACTTTTATATAGAGGATTTTGTACTCCAACCACCATAAACAGCAACAAGCAATTGTTTTACAAATTTCTCCAGAGTATATTCAAGTGCGTATTAACAACAATTATTTAGACCAACACAGGCCAATTATATCGACAAATTTATTTATCACTTGTTGACAATTCTTCTATTTTCTTCATCTGATTGTATTACTTCTGGTTGTTTTCTTACAGTTTCTTCATCTGGTATCCAACTCCAATAAAAAAAAACAAATATTGGGGTAACCAAAACTTAAAAAATAAAAAAAATAAAAATAAATAAGAGTTCTATATTCAGCTATGCCGAATTTTATATACCCTGTACCATCTATGTAAATCTAGTTTAGTGAAGTAACTCCAATCAAAAAGGCAAATAATGATGCGACAGAGAATTAAAATATAAAATATTTTGGTACTGCAAATATATAATTTTAAAGATCTAATCAAAAGCTTTAAAATGATACTCATATTGATATTTTAAAAAATTTTAAAACTTTAGAGTCCCGTTACTCGAAAAATATTGGCGAGAACCAAATTATAAACTTGAATTTTTTTCTTGTTTTTGATTTATTAATGAAGTAACATACAATCAAAAAATAAATATATGGGGCGATAGAGAATTAAAAAATAAGAAAAAACCATCAAGTGAAAAAATTGGCGCTGGCCCATATTTTCCGAGTAACAGGTCTCTGTCAATTAATATGGGTATCATTTAAAAGCTTTTGAAGGAAACACTAAAATTAAAAAAAATGCTTAACCCATTAAAAGCCGATGTTATTTTTATTTTAAATGATATATTTGCAGTACCAAAATTTTTTTATTTTTTAATTCTCTGTCACCCTCTGCTTTTTGACTGGAGTAACTTCACTAAAGTAGATTAACATAGATGGTATCACCACTCTTACTTGTTTTTTAATAATTTTATTTTGTATTTCATTAAAGTGTTTTTTTTTGTGCAGCTTGATATTATTTCGTAAATGTAGAAAATATCAAAGTTGCATGAATCAGTAAAAAGCAATAAGTTGATACTAATTTTGAATGTTATGTATTAATATGTACTATAAGATTATTTTTTTTAACCATCAAAAGTATTATTTAAGACTTTTTATGCTCATAAAGATCTTAACAATTTTTTATTTTCACCTTTAGATCCTTAATTATGGGGAATACGGGAAGTGCACATAACTTACACAATGATTGTGTTGACAGCGAATTGAATTCGTATTATACTCAACAGTATTTAAGACGGACAACAGGTGAAAGAAGAAGAAAATATAATCAAAATGTATTAGGAGGATGGTCGAATGGTAGAAATATACCCGACTGCAAAGTTCTACCAATGCCTACAGAAAATATGAAGCTTAGAGCCACAACTAATGGTGCTATTTTACAGGCTGGTGGTACAATAAGCTTCAGAACCAAAGAACAATCGGACATGGAAATAAAAAGCAATTTACTCCCGGAACATAAAACTGATACAGCTTTGTTTTATCCCATGAGACGATGTCATACTCTAATTCTTGATGGTCAAAATGAGTCCATTTCATATCGCAATTCCGCTCCACCGATAGGAGAACTTCGTCGTTCAAAAACATTGCTTCACGTTGGCTATAACAAGACAAAGTCACAGAATAGAAGTTTAGCAAACTTGGGCTGTTCACCTCAATCCTTCAAATCAAATACATCTACAACATCTACACTTAAAGTCAATAAGTACAATAAAAAACGTAAAGCTCCACCAGCTCCTGCAAAAGTTTCATTAGAAGCAGATTCCAATAGTCCCGGCCAAAATATATCTACTGAAACAAAAAGCACTTCTTTAGCTAAGACCCGCATTTATGCAACTAACAACAACAAAATATCAGTGACACAAAAACTACAACAAAAGACAAATAATCTGCAACCGCAATTAATCAAGATTGCACCTTTCCAACGCAATTCTAATCGACGAACGTCTATAAACTCCTCTGAAGTAATTGAACAGTCCAATATTTCTATTTGCAGCAAATTACCGTATCGAAGAGAAAAAAGTTTTGATGCTGTGCTTCTTAGCCGAAGAGGAACAAATGAATGTAATGATAGAAGAGCATCAATTCAAAACATTCAAAAAAAAAGTGAACTTTCAAATAAACAGGTTGCTAATATATCTGATAAAAATACAGATCCAGTTACAATTGATAGTACTAGGAAGAAAAAAAATTGTAAACAGATTGACAGTGTAACAGCAAATAAAATTTCTTGCTCCTACGTTACGCCTTATAATTCAGAATTAAAGTACAGTAGTGAGACGTATATAGCGGAGGAACAATTTCCACAATTTAACTCAAAAAAGGATACCTCAGCAAAAAATCCACCAAAAAACGAGAGTGAATCTGGATATCCAAGTACAAAAAATGAAAGAAGAGGTAAGTGTCAACAATCACGTATACCTCAGTTAAAACGCACATTTTACTTTGGCATGGAAACATCAAACACGTCCTCAATTCTGCATACTTCCCGAACAGAAAAAGCTCAATGTGCAAATGAAAATAATGATAAGGAAATTAAGGATATAGCGATATTGAATCATAATACTGAAGACGAACAAAAGATTGTAGATAATGGTATATTAGTTCATGTACGACCTACCCTGCCCAAAAGACAGCCTGAAACGCCTATTTTTAGTCCAGCTGCAGCATGGCGAAATCTATTGGAAGAAAAGCAACGATTAAAAAAAGAACGTTTCATACCTAAACAAAATGTGTTGAACAATCGTATTATTGAATTGCCGATATGTCTTCCTTTAAGTCCATCAGAAAATTGTACCCCAACGGCGGCCAGCTGGACTCCCCAACAAGATCTAGACGGTGATAATGACGATGAAGAAGACTACGAACAAGAACAGAGATGTAAAACTACGAATCGACTAGGGAAAGTAAACACAGAGCCAGAAAATGAACGAAATTCAAATTCGTTGCACATTTTTAGTTTATCATTACCAAGAGATGTTCATTTGCAATGCCAAGTAAAATCCTCGTTAGATTATACGGAACAGGAAAATAACTTCAAAGCGGCAGACAGTTGGTTAGTTC
This sequence comes from Gymnosoma rotundatum, assembly GCA_916610165.2. Lineage (NCBI taxonomy): Eukaryota > Metazoa > Arthropoda > Insecta > Diptera > Tachinidae > Gymnosoma > Gymnosoma rotundatum. The sequence continues at coordinate 9,299,206 of OU744341.1, read as the reverse complement.
CTGGTTTTAATAGTTTGAAAAAATTTAAAACCCATTTAGGGAAAAACAATAACTCTCGCTTTACTACAAAATGTACTTGTGCTCCAAATGCCACTATTAAACGTAACAGCTATCATCTTCAGAATATTTTCTCTGACTCTTTTTCAGCCGACACAAAAAATAATCATCAGCCAGATTGTGAACTTTATAAAACATCACAAAAACCACTCAGTTGTCATAACGATAATTGGTTTTTACATAAATCAAAATCAAATATTGCTCCATTACCTACGGTATCTAAAAAATTAGGCGATAGTAGTTTTAATTATTCTTTGAATTCTCACTCGTTAGTTAATTTACAACCAAAATCTTTAACCAATATTTGTGGCGGTAAACACATAGTCTATCTGCCAACACAAGACAATGTAAATGCTACTTTCAAAAATAGCTACAAAAACCCAAAACAAATTAAGACGGCGAAATCTACCGAAAAACAACAATATCAGAAGCAGGAAATATTTCGAGAAAATTTACAAGATAGAACGCCAATAGAGGATATTCATCAGGTACGATTTGTTTCTTTTTATTGAAATACATGTCATACTTATATACCCTTTACCTCAAATATAAACCTACCCTTTCAAAGTTTATTTTATATTTATTTGTAAAAATTTAGTGGAAAGGTCCAACTATAATGTGCATATGCTGGCTTAAGCTAACTTTGAAAGAAAAGACAAAAATGAATATTAAATAGTTTAAAAACTTTAAATTGTTTTTCACACTATTTTTTATTTGCTTCCTTATTCAAATAATTATATTTATTTCACGAAAGCACATTATGGTCAACAAAACGTCTTTTCAGATTTGTTTAAGCATTTCGTTTCATTTTGAATGTAGTTTAAGTTTGCTTATACACATTGTAGTTGGTTCTTAACCCTTATCAAAAGGGGAATATATTTAACGATGAAAATTAAACCTAAAAATACTTATTTTCCTGCTATGCTGGAGATCTACAAGATATAATGCAATTCTACAAGATTTCCGCAATGTTTTGTGAGAAGAAGTCTCTACAGATCATTTACGAAGCGTTAAGAAAAAAAAAACAAAAGTAAAAAAGGGCCAACTATAATGTGCATAAGCCAGCTTGGGCGTATGTCAAAAATCCAGAAAAAAACTGTCAAATGCTTAGAAAGCCCATTAAAGAATTTCAGGTGACTACAATGTACTTACGTAAACTTAGTAACAAATTTGCCACAGCTGCACATTTATGTTTAACTCGTACTTTTGCCAAGAATAATTTTTATATAAATAAATAAAATTTTAAAACAAAAATACATTTAAACAAGAGAACGGCACGAGTACACCGCAATCATGAGTATACCGCATACTTACCCTATATTTTTCATACTCGAGTATTTTAAACACCGCAATAAAAAGTTGCGGTGTTTATTTTACCCATTCTTGTAAGTGTTTTTTGTTGTGGGTATATTTAAAACAAAGAGCCTAAAAACGAGTCTCAAAAATATCGCAATCAGAATTTTAAGTATTTTCTATACTCGTACGCGAGAATTTTTTAATTCTCTTTATTTGTAAGCAAGGTTGCCACATTTTTACCCTATTATAGTTTTTTACTGCCATTTTATGAAGTTCTGCATTGTATGCAGATCTATTTATAAACAATAAAAAACAAAATTTGATCAAATCTATTGCTTAAACATTATAAGCAGAAAAACAGGCAAAACCCGTTTTCATACGTATCAAATACAATACATATTTAATGAATAAAACGCAATAAAAACCGCTTAAAGGCACCGCTTTTGTACACTATTTAAAGCAGGTATACTTATTTTGTTGCTGTATTTTATGAACAAATATTTTCAGTGCGCCTTGTTGTCATAAACGTGCTACTAACGGTATTTAGGAAAACAAAATGATAAAAAATAAAATGAATTTATTTTTCGGATCCGTGAATAAAAGGAAAATTACTTAATTTTTTAGTTTTAAACAAAACTGTATATACGCAGATGTAATATTGCATTGACTGAATCTCATTAGACCTCATAAATAATAAATTTTAATAAAGTTTTTAGTTTACATATTTTATTTTGTTAAAAACAATTATTGCTTTTATACCTATTTAATAATTTTAAAAATCTATTTGCTTAAAGAATAGAATTTTTAAATTTCTATCCTGTGTGGCTTAAAAAAACCCTAACAAAAACGTAATATAATAAACAATGGACTATTCTTGAGTTCTTAGTAAACTTTTGTTGTGTTTTTAATAAATGAAAATATGGCGAATTTTACGGGTTCTATTTAATTTATTTTCTTTTATATATTAAATAAACTCTCATAATTTCAAAGAAGTATGTACGTTAGCTACTTTAGATATTGGCGACTTTAGATATTCTGTTTGATTTAATAATTCTGATCTGATAACTCTGTTTTCCTCTCACTAAACACGTTAAAATCTCTATCTTGGTGTTTGTTGTGAGTATGAGTACGAATAAAGTAAAGCCAGCATCGCAAACATTTTACTTGAGTATGCTAGACACTTAAACTCATCAACACTTGAATGGAATGGGTATAGTAAATACTCACACAAAAGAAATGCGGTGGCGATTACACCGCAACCGCATTTAAGATGATAATACTTAGAGTATTAAAAATAGACACTCTTGCAGTTCTCTGATTTAAACAACATATTTTATATATTCAATAACATTCATATAAATATTAACATTTTTTGTTCATGTTCTAAGATAAATTAAAAAAAAATGTTAAAAGTTTTTTTTCTGATTTTGTAAAAAAGCAACGGTGTTCATCACCTTAATCATATACAATTGAAAATCTAATTTTAATTTATTGTGTTTGTTAACAAGTAAGATATACCCTTCACCATATATGTAAATCTAGTTTCGTAAGTTACTCCAATCAAAAAAGGAAATATTGGGGTGACAGAGAATTAAGAAATAAAAAAAATTTGGTACTACACGTATATAATTTTACATAAAAATGACAACGGTTCTTAATGGGTTAAGCATTTTTTAAAAATTGAGTATCAATCAAATATAGTGTCGAAAGAGGTGCTATTAAAAATCAGCATAATCGGCCCATGGAACAATAAAGTAACCCCAATCAAAAAAATAAATATATGGGGCGATAGAGAATAAAAAAAATAAGAAAAAACAAGTGAAAAAATTTGCGCTCGCCCATATTTTCCGAGTAACAGGGCTCTGTCAATCAATATGGGTATCATTTAAAAGCTTTTGAAGAGATCTTTAAGGAAACACTAAAATTAAAAGAAAAATGCTTAACCCATTAGCCGATGTCAGTTTTATGTAAAATGATATATATGCAGTACCAAAATTTTTGTACTTTTTAATTCTCTGTCACCCCAATATTTGCTTTTTTGATTGGAGTTACTTTACTATACTAGATTAACATAGATGGTGAAGGGTATATAAAAATCGGCATAGCCTAATATAGCACTCTTACTCGTTTTTTCTATATATTCTGTTAAATTAAAAACTAAGAATTTAGCACTGTAGGTCTTTATTGCAATTTTTTATGAATGTATAACACAAAGCACAATCAGTTATTTCCGTACGGAAAATGCAACCAGCTTTGCACTTTGCTTAAAGAAATGACATTTGACGAAACTTGACGAAAAGTTTTCTTAAGTACATTAAAGTTTACCACGTATAATATAATGTATTTGCGCTGTTGTTTAAGTTATTCAATTTATTGTTGGGCCTTAAGATAAGTGGCGCATAGTTTTATTTTTTTTTTTCAATTTTGGAGCTCACTAAATAATAATTTAGAATTTTGATCCTTTCGCAGCAAAGGCTTGATAACAACAGCAATGATTAAAACTATTCGCAACTGGGTTAACATATTTAAACTGCGTAGTTAATTGTGAAATGTTAAAGTTTATACAGAACGATTAACTGCTAATTTGAAATTCAATAAATTCCGATTTGAGTGATCGGTGAATTAAAATACGAGGTCATGTATATTCGCATGGTTGAAAAATTTACTCAACTTTTTTTTTTAATAATAAAAACGTTAATAAAAACAAGTTAGAGTGCTATATTCGGCAATGCCGAATCTTATATGCCCTTCACCATCTATGTAAATTTAGTTTAGTAAAGTAACTCTAATCAAGAAGCAAATAAGTGGTGACAGAGAATTAAAAAATAAAAAAAATTGCTACTACATATATAGAATTTTACATAAAAATTACATCGGCTCTTAATGGATTAAGAATTTGTAAAAAATTTTAGCATTTCCGTAAGGATCTCTTAAAAAAACTGTAAAATGATACCCATATTGATATTTTAAAAAATTTGAAAATTTCAGACCTCAGTAGATCGGAAAATAATGGGCGAGAGCCAATTTTTTCACTTTACTATTTTTTAATTCTCTATCGCCACATACGTATATTTTTCTTTTTTATTGGAGTTACTTTCTTGTCAAAATGATATGAAAAAATTAGAGGTAGGCGTGGTGATTTGCCTGCTGTCTCGAAGGACTCGGACCGATCTTGCTGATTTCCAATAGCACCTCTTTCGACACTATCGATTGACATATTTTTTTTTTATACGAATAAGAAGTAACAATATATATACTTTATGGGGTCGAAAATGGATATTGTAGAAATTACAGATGGAATCAAAAGCTTAGATATGCCCTTTTTTCCACTTTTTGTGGTGAAGGGTAAATAATATTCAACGTTTTGTGTTCATGCTTTAAAATTTTTAAGGCTTGTTAATTACATGGTCCTGCTATATGACACTGTAAATTTAAGTGAAAATTTTCATTATTTTAGGCAGGTTTTTAAAGTTATTTCCTTGGCGATTATGCTTTGATAAATATACTTAAAGCAAATATTTGACGAAATCGTTTTGTAAAAGTATAAGATTTATCTCTATAAATTTCTTAAATCAGAATAATATAAATATTTCATTACTATTGCTTTTTTAGAGCAACGTATGTATGCCTGAAAAGAACACACATCGCTTTAGCTTTCAAAGCACTGTACGTATTTTAGAAAAGCGAAGGTTAGCTGAAAAACTGTCCAAAGATGCGGAAATACAGGAGGCACAACGGCTTAATGAACTAGAAGCTATGAAACGGTAACTCTTATTCTAAAATAAAATTGAAAAATTATTAACAAATAACTTCTTTTTTTTTAGTGTAGAGGAAGACTTTCAGAGAAAAAGAGCGCCAGAAAAGGCCAACTTAAGAAATCAACTTCGACTTCATCTTAAGGCTAATACTGAGAATGAAGAGTACAGAAGTTTACCTCTTACCATGAACAAAAGATGTAATAGTCAACCTCCAAAGCATCAGCGAATTCTGGATGTTAATAACAATTTATTTTGTAGAGCTGAACCTGACGGTGCTGTATCACCTTGCTTAGATTTAAATGATAACCTGAATAAACCTAGGCCTCCTAATTTTTCCCTCGTAACTAAAAATAGCTCAAAGCTATTGCATCGTTTCGAATCCGATGGAGATGAAAGTGAATCTCAAGGCCCAGATATGCAACGTGCAGCTTTACTGATTGAACCGTATCTGCATTCAATTATTTGAGGGCAAATTTTCATTAACATTCATATAATAAACTAGCAGTGCCCACGACTTCATCTGCGTGTCATTTCTAATTTTGTTAAAATTCAAATTTAACTATTTATTCTACAGTTTTGTAGACAGTGTTAAGAGTTTTCCATCTTCAAAAATAATAAGTGCTGACAACTGTTTTAGTACCATTATACCGTTGAAATTTGGTGCTTTCACAATTGTATCTCTATTTTGTTACGAAATTACCTATTTTTACGAAGAAAAAAGTATTCTAAAGGGTTCTAAGGGATCCTCTCACAAAATTTTGTTCAAAACACTCCAGTAGCTTTTACGTAATCCGTCACAGAGAGACAGACAAAAATTCCAAAAATAGGTGTTTTGTAGTCTTTATCGATTACTATCTACAAGAACATTCAAATTTTCAAAAAAATATTTCATGTACAGAAAGACCTCGTTACAGTTTTATACCCTTCACCACAAAAAGTGGAAAAAGGGTATATGTAACTTAATTTGTCATTCCGTGTGTAATTTTTATATATCCATTTCCGACCCCATTAAGTGTATATATTCAGACTTCGTATGCATAGCGAAGTCGATTGAGCGATGTCCGTCTGCCCGTCCGTTATAGTGTTGCCGAGGCACACTCGGTTTCAAAAAAAAAAATATGTCAATCGATCAGAGATGCATGATCAGTCAATGTCCTTCAAGGCAGCAGGTAAAGCACCACTCATGCCTCTAATTTTTTCATGTCATTTGGAACAATAAAGTAATTCCAATCAAAAAAATAAATGGGGCTATAAAGAATGAAAAAAGGAAAAAAAACATCAAGTGAATAAATTAGCGGTAGCCCATATTTGCCAAGTTACGGGGCTCTGAAATTCTCAAAATTGTTTAAATATCAATATGGGTATCATTTTAAAGCTTTTAAGGAGATCTGTAATGTAATACTAAAATTTTTAACAATGCTTAACCCATTAAGAGCCGATGTCATTTCTATGTAAATTTTCTTTTATTTCTTAATTATCTGTCACCCCTATATTTGCTCTTTTAATTGGAGTTACTTCACTTAACTAGATTTACATAGATGGTGAAGGTTATATAAGAATCGGCATAGCAGAATATAAATCTTGTGATAAAGAGATTTTACAGCGATCGACGATTTTTTTAATAAGTATCCTTTCAGGATAAGAGTGGTGCTTGTCATCAATCGTTGATTTTATTGGTAATTTCTTAAATAACAGTCCTAACTGCAAACTACAAATCTTTATTGAGTTCTGGTTAAATTAAAAAATAAATTGTTATTGATCTCTTTATAAGTTTATGAGACGCTAGTACGTAGAATACCTTTTGTGGAGCTTTGCTTAAACAGATGCGTTAAAATATTGCAAAAGCCAGTGATGGAGACCACCACAAAATTTATTGCTTTGTGGAAGTTAAAATATCCTTTTTTTTTACTGAGTTTAAGGTTCAAGTTGTTCTATTTTTAACCGACTTCAAAAAGAAGGAATGTGTCTTTTTTAATGTTTGTGCCCGCAAAACTTAGTCATTTCGGAACCAATTTTAAATTATTTTTCTTTTAGTTGAAAGCTGATGCTTACATAATTTTTAAAATTAGCGGGTGTTCCATAAAATATAAATTTTTATCGTGTATAATGTACCGCAAAGGGCACTAGTGTAAAATTAAAAAACTGAGTATCATCATAGCTCCCAATAGCATAAAGTAATACAAAAATAAATCTAAAAATTAAAGGGTATCCCCATAAGTACCGTTTCGATTGCTATGGCCGTTGTAGTAAAAAGTATTAATATTTAAAATTATTAATTAATTAATTCAAAAGTATGGCAGTATACAATATTGCCATACTTTTGAACCTTTATAGACAAACAGCTGAAACTTACAAGGGACCTGTATATGGTCGTTATGTACAAACACTTGAAAATTAGACAGAATGTCCACTACTTTGTTTGGTATAATAAGAAGTATAAATATTTAAATCAAAAAACTAAAGGATGTTACACGAGTTGTTGTAATAAGTCTACAACGACAGCAAGTAATAAATGTGAATTTAGAAATTAAAGGGTGTCCCTATAATTGATGTATATTTTGTTTTTTTTTGCAAAAACTTTATTCTAAAATATCAAAAACTAAGGCAGCATCGTTTACAGGCGGCTGGTGTTTGTTGATAAATTTTTTGATAGAATCTAAAGAACTTTAATTAATTAAATACTATTCATTTGCATTTATTAATTTTAACATTATGTATATGTATGAGTATGTTCAAACAGTCAATTGTAATATTGTAATATTTTTATAAAAATAAACATCGATTAAGAATATATAACTTTTTTTACAATCAATTTCAGTATTCTATGTGTGTTTCATTCAAAAAATGGATTTTACTCCATGTTAGTTAAATTTTTTTTTAAACTGGGGAGGCTATAGAATCCAAGTAGGTTTTGAAAATTATCGGATTTACAAAACCATTATATTCGTAACGCAAACAAAACGATTTTATTTACGAAAAAATTAAGGATTGCTGTTCTTATTTAGATAATAAAAGTGCATATGTAGGTTACACGATTTTAAATTTTTTTCTTTATTTGAAAGATTATGCTTAAAAACAGTTCATAATCTTAAAAATTAAAGGGTGTCATTATCATAAAATTAAAGGGTGTACAACAAACATGTTTTTTACGTGTATTATGAACCGTAAAGGGCATTACTTTAAAATTAAAAAACTGCGTACCACTATAAATCCCAATAGTACAAAGTAATAAAAAAAAATCTAAAAAATAAAGGGTGTCCACGTAGGCAACGTAAATTGATCTACATGGGCCTATCTTTCGATAAACGATTAAAAATTGAACAAAATGTCCAATGACCGTTATATAACAAGTATGAATATTTAATAATATATATATATATATACATAAAGGGTGTTAGTTAACGTTTCATGTTTATGAAATTTAAAAGGAACCTGTATTGCTAAGTCCGCTTTAACAACAAGTATAAAATTAGAATTTATAAATTATAGGGTGTCCCACCATTTAATATTATTTAATAGGCAAACTTTTGAACCATTATAGACAGACACCTGAAATTTGCAACCACAATTTCCTTCAACAGGATCTAGACAGCTGTTTTTGTTTGGTGCACGATGAACTTAATGGAGTTAAATTTAAACAAGTGCAAACATATGCACTTTTCCAGAAGAATTGATACATACAAACCGTCCTTTTTTGAGGGTTATCAGTTGGAAAATGGTTGATTCGATCCTAGATTTGGGTATTTTATTAGATGCTAAATTAAACTTTTTTTAACATATTGCTATGATATCAAATAAAGCCCGTGGGGTACTTGCTTTCATCAAACCACGGGCCAAGGAATTCACTGATTTTCACATCACCAATCAGCTTTATACATCTTCAGTAAGGCCAATTTTAGAATATGGGTCCGTTGTTTTGGACCCAAAGTGTATTGTGCATAGTAATGAAATTGAGTCTGTTCAAAAACATTTTCTGTTATTTTGCTTACGAAATATGTACCGAAATAATTTGTTCAATTTACCGTTATGTAAAACCAGACTTGCTTCGTTTTTGTTTAATATGATTACTGGAGAGGTTTGGTCGGGATTCCTTATGGGAAACTTAACTTCAACATTCCTGTACGTCCCACCAGAAATTTTAAACCAATTCACATTCAATGTTTTCGCCAAAATTATGCCAATAATAATCCCTTTAGAAGAATTTGTTGCGATTTTTACAATGTTTATCGTTTAATTGATTTTTCTTTAAATGTAAAAATTATTAAACGCAATATAATATTGTTTTTAAATACTTAATGTAAACGTAATTTTTGATAATGTACTTTAACGTTTTAAATTGTAAAAAACCATGTATCAGTTTGCAAGTTTTTTTTCCATAGACGTAATTTGACCTTAATTATGGGCCTATCTTTTAAACCGTTATACTCAAACACTTGAACAATTCCACTACTTTATGTGGTATAATAAGAAGTATAAATGTTTAAAACTGTAAATTAAAGGGTGCCCCTAATATGGTATATATGGACAAAATATTAAAGTATTAACGTTTGAACCGATATAGACCAGCAGATGAATTCTGTTTGAAATCTGGTTGTTTTGCAAGACTTATATTAATATTCAGAGAAAACAAAATTATTTTATTTTTTGATTTTTATTTATCAATTATTTATTAAAAAAAAATGTTCATGTTTTTTATTCTCACCAACTTAACATTCACTAAATTGATGGCATAATATTAAATAGAACAATATTAAAAAATTAAAATTAAATTATTTGTTGTATGATGTTTTACGTGGAGACTACCACGTTTACATTATTGAAATGCAACACAATTATATAATATATATATATATATATATATATATATATATATATATATATATATATATATATATATATATATATATATATATATATGTGTATATATATATATATATATATATATATATATATATATATATATATATATATATATATATATATATATATATATATATATATATATATATATATATATATATATATATATATATATATATACACATATAATCTGACCAGCAAATGAAGTTTTTCTCTATGAAAATACAAAATTGAAACAGTTTTTTTTTTGTAAATGAAAAATGTCTGCTGATAAAGTATTACTAAACTACAGCGTATACAGCATAATTTGCAATACCACACAAATTTTTTCCTTTCGAAATTCTCATATAACCATCTTCGCCCCAGTGTTCACCCCACCAGTTTTTTAAAATCCAATAATCTTTTGTATATCCAATAACCATCATAGCATGGTTAACAGACGAAGAGTGACAGAGACTATCATCATACACGCCATCACTATATAATTGGAAAGTTTTTGGCGTAGCGTTAATAGAAATTGCCACCGGCCCGATATGTGCTACTGCAGCTGCAATGGCTTTTTCATCTTTAGCTGGTAAAATTGCCCATGAAGTTACGTTAACAACTGCTAGTTCTTTAAAAAATTGACATTTTCCTTTCTGAAAGATAAATAAACTAAAATGTATATCGTATATTCTTTGCATTATTTATGTGGCGAGCTGTTATTTTTATTTGTATACCTTAGAAACATATTTGTAGTCCTTCGAACGCATTAAGCCGCCTGTATCTTGTAAATATTTTAATGTGTTGCGCAGTGATCCTCCTGTGCAACCCTGGTTACCGTGTGAAGTACTGCAGTCAACTATTTGTTGAGGACTTAAGTCTAAAATACGACCAGTTCGTTTAAAAACCTGGCCGCTAATACTTTCCGCAATACTAAAAGCATAACAAGAACCGCAGGTTTTTTGATTGTCCGGGCTTGTTTTGAAACCCTTTTCACGCCAATCAATTGATTCCGGTAATTCATTTATTAAAGGCGATCCAACAATTTCTGAAGCATAATCCAAGTTTTCAAAGCGTTTACTACGTAAAAGGCGTAAAAAGGATTTCAAATAAGAATCGTTGCTCTAGAAATAAATATAAATAAATATATATACATTAGAGTATCCCTTAATAAATTAAACTATTGAAGGTACGGAAGCTAATTCTATATCTAAATTTAATAAATTTTTGCATCCTGTGCGTTACAACCAGCAAAAATTACGGAGGCATATTAAAGTGTCAGTTGAAGATAGGTCTTTGCAATTAAGTTTCTTATTTTCGGTTGTGTAAAATATTTTGAGATACCAAAGACCACGTAACATGCTATAAATCTTGTCACAAGACTGACCACGTTAAAGACCTGTTAAAGTCCAAAATTATTTGTCATGTCAAAAATTTCAATTCTAGAGTCTCCAATATATATACAAATTTTGAATAGTATATGATCTCGACCTTTTCTTTAAATAATATATTTTGTTTTTATAGAATGTAATATCTATTCGGGCTTTTATAGGTCAAAATATAAATGTAAAGAAAAGATATTTTATTTCATTTTTATATCCGATGTTTCGTTGGGATTTTCCAACATCTTCAAGGAAAACACATGTTTATTAAAACCTGGTAACAATTTTAATCGACTTCTTGCTTTTTTATATTTGTACCTGCAGAACTTAGCCGATTTTGAAAATTTTTGGTAATATGATAGACTATGCTTACAGTCATGTCCCGTTTAAAAAAATAAAGGGTGTCTCCATACAACATACACATTTTTTACGTGTGTTATGACTGCGTATTACTATAGCTCCCAACAAAAATATGTTATAGAAAAATAAATCTAAAAATTAAAGGGTGCTCCAATAATTGATGTATATGGGCCTATCTTTTGAACCGTTATAAACAAACGCTTGCAAATTTGGTAGAATGCCGATTGCTATTGTCGTTATAGTAACAAGTATTAATATTTAAATTATAAAATAAAGGGTGCCCCAATAGTTCATTTAATTATGTATATGGCCATACTTTTGAACAGTTGTAGACAGACGCTTGAAACTTACAACGAACCTGTATTGCTAAGTCCGCTATTACAACAAGTATAAAATACGGATTTGGAAGTTAAAGAGAGTCTCAATAGTTGATGTAAATTTAAGTATGTGATCAAACTTTTGAACCGTTATAGACGGAACGCTGAAACTTAAAAGGGACCTGTATTGCTAAGTCTGCTATATCAACGCGTTTATTATTTGAAACTAAGAAATTAAAGGTTTTCGCAAAATTGATATAGATTTACTTATATGGGCCTATCTTTTGAACCGTTATATACAAATGCCTGCAAATTGGACAGAATGTCGAATGGTATGGCCCCTATAGTAACAAGTATTAATATTAAAAATTATAAATTAAAGGGTGCGCCAATAGTTCATTTAATTTGATGTATATTGCCATACTTTTTAACAGTCATAGACAGACGCTTGGAAATTACAACGAACCTGTATTGGTTAGTCCGCTACTACAACAAGTATAAAATACGGATTTGGAAGTTAAAGGGTGTTCCAATAGTTGATGTAATTTCAAGTGTGTGGCTGTACTTTTGAACCGTTATAGACAGAACGCTGAAACTTAAAAGGGACCTGTACTTCTAAGTCTATATCAACGAGCTTATAATTTGAATTTAGAAAATAAAGTGTGTCCCATAATTACTGTACATTTACTTATATAGGCCTATCTTTTGAACGGTTATAGACAAACGCTTGTAAATTTGACGCAATGTCGATTACTATGGCCATCATAGTAACAGCTGATAATATTTGATTTGGTAAATGGCCATACTTTTCAACATTTGTAGACGACGATTGAAATTTACAAAGAACCTGTATTACTAACTCCTCTATAAAAACAAGTATAAAATTTGTATTTGGAAATAAACGGGTGTCCCAATAGTTGATATAATATGGTGTATGTGGCCGGACTTTTGAACCGTTATAGACAGACGGCTAAAATTTGTAAGGGACATGTTTTGCTAAGCCCGCTATAACAAGAAGCTTATAATTTGAATTTAGAAATTAAAGGGTGTTCCCAAAATTAATGTAATTTGTTCTATATGGCCTTGTTTTTAGACATAATGTCCACTTCTTTATTTAGTATAATAAGAAGTATAAAAATGTTATATTATAAATTAAATAGTTGATATAATCTGATGAATATGGGTAAACTGTTGAACCTTTACAGACAGACGCTTGAAATTTACACAGAACCTGATTGCTAAATCTACTGCAACAGCAAGTATATAATTTGAATTTGGAAATTAAACAGTGACCTATAGGTGATTCAATTTCATGTATATTGGCAAATTGTTGAACAGTTGAAAAAGTATAAAGTTTGGAGATATAAATGTGTCCCAATAGTTAATGTTACCTAATTTATGTGGCCATACACTTGAGCTAGGCAGACAGATGAAATCTGTTTTGAAGTCGGTTTTTTTTTGCAAGAATTATTTCCTTATATAAATTTACATACATAGCAGAATAACATTCCTACTACATGTATTTATTAATAAGTTAGATCGAGGTTTCGATCCGAAGATATTTTTTCTGGAGTCCTTGTAAATGGTACATTCATCTAAAAGATGTGAAATGTTCAGCTGTCTATTGCAATTTGTACAATGTGGGGCAAATTTTTTTTCTAATCGGTAAGCGTGGGAAAGTTTACTTTGTCCAATTCTAAGTCTTGTTATTGTTTTTGTAACGTGAACAGAAATTCGGGTAGATCGGATTTAAATTTTTGTAGCTGTATTGGTAGAAATGCAATCCTGAATTAAATGCTGCTTGTAGTTGGGAGTAAATTTTGTTTATAATATCCCTGTGTTCCCATGGAGAGAAGTTTAGTAGAGGTCTTCTACTGGCATCATTAGCGCTTTGGTCAGCATATTTGTTTCCAGGGATTCCTTGGGGGAGATGGGACCCACATTAATTTTATCTTTTTTTTAGTAATAAGGGTATTTTGGATGGTGTTGATTAGAGGGGAGTCATGCTTGGTATTTTGTATTGCAAGGATTGACGAAAAACTATCGGTACAAATAATACATTTCTAGTAATTTTTTGCGGCATATTGGTCTGCAATTGATATTGCTAAGGCTTCAGCTGTAAAAACAGAGCAATCGTTATCAATATGTTCACATTTGATAATTGCGACACCTTCTTGAACCACTGTAAAGGTTAGGTAATTATTTGATTTGTAACCGTCTGAGTACAAAAATTTCCAGTTTTGTTTTACGAAGTTTTTGCATGTTGTGTTAAAAATTTGATTATACATTTCTGCTGATGTTGTTTACTTAGCAAAATAAGTCATGGATAAAATAAATGAAGTGTCGTCTATTAACCATCATGGCTCTGATGCTTGCTTAAAAAGTTTGAAATACCGATTATGCGAGACAAATTTATACATCTTGAGATAGTTGACTCTCTTCTAGGTGTTTTTTATAATTTATTGCTTTTGATGTTTGCTGAAATATTATTTTGTTGCGGCAAGTGAAAAATTTTGGGATTAGCTTATAAGTAAGTTTATAATCGGGCTAGTGCGGAAAGCACCAACACTGTTGATAAGCTTTATGTACGATGAGGAACACCATCCATAGATTGGTAAAGCATAATCAATTTTGGACAACACAATTGAACGTGTAATGTTTACCATGGTTGATATATGAATATTAAAATTTTTTGATGAAAGATATTTAATAAGATTTTTAGTATTTTTTTGTAGTTGTACACAATGTTCTTTGAAGGTGAAACTCTAATACTCCTAGAATACGTAAATGGTCAACTCGTTTTACACGAATATATATTAAATAAAAAATAAGAGAGATAAAATGAAAAAAAAAAAAATGGCGAATTTTACGGTTTCTATTCAATTTATTTTTGTTATATATTAAATAAACTTTCATAATTTCAAAGAAGTATGTATGTTAGCTAATTTAGACCGTGTGATATTGTGTTTGATTTAATTATTCTGATCTGATAACTCTGTTTTCATCACACTACACACGTTAAAATGTCTTTCTTGTTGTTTGCTATTAGTATGAGTACGAACGCCGAAAGTGAGAAAACTTATTTACGCAGTAAAGCCACAATCGCAAACATTTTGATTGAGTATGGTAGAGACTCAAACTCATCAACGCTCAAATAAAATGGGTATAGTAAATACTGAGCACAAAAGTTATGCGGTGGCGATCACACCGCAACCGCATTTAAGATGAGTATACGAAGAGTATCAAAACTAGACATTCTAGCAGTTCTCTGATACAAACCTCCCGGAAAGGACAAGACAATTATTGTGCGAAGCAATGTCAGATTAGAGAAGACGTCTAATTTAATAAAAGAGTAACAGATAATTGTCAAGGAGTCCTTTATAATAAAAAGAAAGAACGGTAGCAGTTAGCGCAGGGAAGTGTAACAGCATAACAATAGTGTATGACAGAGGTGTGTTGTGGCTATTATATAAAGAGGAAGACTGGTTTGTATAAAAGGCGTAGCAGAGTTGTTTGTGGATGGTTAAGGTTACTAAACAAGGCATCGTAGTAGTCTCGGCGGAGTAACACAGTAGTGTAGCGTGGATGGCTGCGATTGTAATAACGCGTTTTTAGTTAAAACGAGATCATGGGATTTACAAGACCGGTAGGATCAAGAAGTATATCCAGAGAAAGCCTTAAAGTAAGTATAGAGAATTTATAATGAGCCATACTGGTATTTGCCATCAAAAAGAATTCTATGAAATTTGATTTAATAGCATAAAAACCTTCCACCACATCAAACTCATTAAAGTATTTAAAGTCCAACTCTTTAACAGATGTATGTTAATCATATGTTAATCATAAAAATCAGCATTTGGCTGATCAATAGATCAACATCAACATTCAACCAACAAGCAGATAAGCTAGGAATACCAATATCATCGATTAGCTTCCAAGATTTTTTGCCTGTAGCATTTTTGAATTTGTTGGGATAATATACACACTTACCATACCTTATTCTCGAAACAACAGGCCTTCTAGCAGAGCGATATTCTATCAAGTGCTTTGGTGTTCTATATATTTCCGTATATAGTATAATCAATTGCGACGTTCAATTAGTAACCTTGCCTTATTCGTAAACCAAGGGTTTAACACAGTCGTGTTCATCTATATTACCCAGCTAATGAAGTTGTCCGGGTGTTTTCTTATTCTCTTCGTGAATATTATAACCAGAGTTACCCAAAGACCAAGAATATTTTTACCTGAATGAATTTAACCAGAGTTACCCAAAGACCAAGAATAATTTTACCTGAATGATTCTTTAAATGTATCAAAACCAACTGTATTACTAACCTCTGTAATACTATCTGTTATTTAAAATATTAATCTGTATTTAGCAATAGCAGCTTTTATAATTTCTGAAAAAATATTTTTGTTTTATTTTTCGATCAAAAGCTTTAGAAATTTTTGTAAATCAACAAGACTACAAATCTTTTTATAAAAAACATCCATACGCTTTGTTTTGATATTGTCAAACGGCAGCAATAATTGACAAAAAATGTTTGTACGAAACAAAAAGATAATTGAGTAGCTTGCTAGTTATCAACGGAGTGGCACTATGTCGGCCGTTTTTATGTTTTATAGATTTTAGAGAAAGCCGAGGATTTTGTTGTTGTTTTTTTTGTGTTTCTTTTTGTGAACACCACCCCTATATTAATTTCTTAGTCCTAATGCGTACATTGTTCTTGGCATGAAAATTCAATGGAAGATGCATATTTTTCAGGTCGCAAAAGAAATATTCATGTGCCTAGGTATTCTGAAACGCTCTAAGAAATACTTCACTCCATTTGATCATCTCCTCGCTATCTTTGTCACCTTTATCAGACCAAAAATGGAATACAACTTCCATGAATGGCGCCTTAAAAACTATTTTAGAGTTACTCGACCGCGTGCTGGAGAGAGCGAAGAAGCTCTTCAATGAAAGTAGAGTGTCCAGTTTTATTGACTCACTAAAGCATCGACGCAATGTGGGGTGTGCTTCACTGTTTTATCGTTACTACAACGGAATGTGCTCTTATGAAATCAGGGAACCTGTCCCCGAAAACTGTGCGTACGTTCGTTTTTTATCCGAACGTTTCTTATGTGGAATAAACTCCCTGCGAAGGTCTTTCCTGTTACTTTGAGTGTACAAAGATTCAATCAAATTTCCACAAGCAGTGCTTCCTCTATCTCCCCTCCCATTACCTAATTTGCTAGTTCTAGCACAATGCGTTGCATAAGTAGGTGTCATCACCTGAGTGCTGGTCCTAATTTAAAACATATATAAATTCATAAGATTTCCTCATTTAAGAACTGGGGTAATAAATACTACCCCAAGTAACATCGGTAATATCGCTGTGCAAAGACAAATAATCAATATTTTTAAAATAACGAAAACTGTACTCCCGAGCTGGCTTAGCAATTAAAATGTCATATCAGACAAAAATTGCATCATGCTTTCAAAAACCGGGTGCTGTTAGTTGATCATAATGCAATACTTTGCTGACATTACCCACGAAAAACAAATTTAAAAAAGTGAAAGAAGTGGATGTGAAATGAGTAGGCGTGGAAGTGTTAGCAGCAAATAGATTTGAAGGAGACATACACAAACAGTTATAAGTAGATTTCTATTAATGCCTCCAGAAATAATAATTTCGGAGTATAACGTTGACAGAATCACCAAATTTCAATAAGAGCGTTTAGTTTCATGTTCCTATCTGGCAAAGAGACGCATTCAAGTAAGAGTTTTCCACCGCGATAATTCAGATCAATAAAAAGGCATTCAATATCATTAGATTTATTTTATAAAAAAACCAGTCTACTGTTCATATTACCCGCTCACCCCTAACAATTTCGATGTCTGTCAGATGAAAAAACATTATAACCAACCAGACCATATAAATTACTATCTATTTCAGAATAAAATTGTGTCTCCGAAACACAAATAGCATCAACACCAGATTTTTTAAAGAAGAAACGAAATTCCTCAATTTTAAGTAGTAGTAAACTCTGAGTATTCATGTGAAAAATACAAACAGACGTACCATATTGTAATTACCATCTCTGGAACCAAGTAGATCAGAATCTATATTAGTCATATTTGATACAAAGGTCAATGCAATAAAATTTATAGCAATATGTGTATTTATATCAGTTTATGTTAATAATTTATAACGCAGAAAAAATAAACATAAAATATTTAATTTATTATAAATATTAATAATAGTGTTATTTATAGAAATAAATCTCCTATTACAAACACTGGTTCCTAGGCGCTGTGTAAAAAATGTGACATAATGTTATACTAGCAAATCAGAAACACGTGCGATATTCCCTGAGTGTAGTGCATGTACTGTCAGGTCTCCCCTGACCGAACGCGGTGCAACATGTCTGAATATGCTCTATGTGAAAATCCGCGCTTAGCCAGCACAGGTTAGATTGTTTTAATCACGTCAAAATTTTTAGAATAATTGAACCGAAACTGGTAGGTGAGAGTTCAAGAATTCCGAAGTCGAAAAATAAGAGGCCACTTATCTTCGTATGAATCTAAAATAAATTTCTGTTAGACAAAACTGACTTTAAACCAGATTTCATCTGTCTGTATACAATAGTAAAAACGTATGGCCAAATAAATCAAATTACATTAACATAAACACATCAAATTTCCTTTTTCTAAACTTTGTTATAGCGGACTTAGCACTGCAGCTTCTTTTTAATTTTAACCGTCTGTCTACAACTGTTGAACAGTTTGGAAACATACATTAAATTACATCAACTATAGGGTCACCCTTTAATTTTACAATTTTATACTTTCTGTTGTAGTAGATTTAGCAATCAGGGGACTTTGTAAATTTCAACTGTTCAAAATTATGGCCACATACAGCAAACTAAATAAAATTTTGGAGCACCCCTTAATTTGTAATATAAAAAATTAATGCTTCTTATTATACCAAACAAAGATATGGCCATATAGGTCAAATGACATAAATTTTGGGAACACCCTTTAATTTCTATATTTAAATTGTATACTTTTTGTTATAGCGGACTTAGCATTACAGGTCCCTCGTAAGTTTCAGCTGTTTGTCTGTAACGACTTTAATGTTTGGCCACATACATAACATTTCATTAAATTTTGAGATATTCTTTAATTTCCAAATCCAAATTTTATACTTATTGTTATTGCGGAGGTTCCTTGTAAATTTTTACTGTCTGTCTACAACTGTTCAAAAGTATGGCCAAATCTTAATGCTAGTTACTACAACGGTAGTAGCAATTGACGTTATGTCCAATTTTCAAGCGTTTGTCTACCACGATTCAAAAGATAGGCTCATGTAGGTCAATTTACGTCACCTATAGGGACACCCTTTATTTTTAAAACTTACTTTTATATTACTTGTTGCCATTGAGAGCTATAATGAGACACAGTTTTTTAATTTTAAAGTGGGTGGGGTGTCATAACGTCCAAGGACATAATGACCATCAACGTAGAGTCACAACGTCTATGGTATTCTATGTAAGAAATGGCTTGTAGAAAATCTTTGGTAAGCGAAGCTGGTGTTGGTTATACCACAGAGCAAGGCCGGTTATGCAGAAAATCTTTGTTGTTTTAAGTGCAGACATTATGACACTTTCATAAGTTACTCTATGTCAATACTAAAATCGGCACAATGTCCATGGACATTATGACGTCTTTCAAGCGATGATGTCCTTGGACACTATAAGCAGCATTCAAACGCCTACCTCTAATTTATTCATGTCATTTGGAACAATAAAGTAACTCCAATCAAATAAATTAATGTAGGGGGTGATAGAGAATAAAAAAATAGCAAAAACACATCGAGTGAAAAAATTGGCACTCGCACATTTTCCGAGTTGCGGGGCGAAAATTTTTTGAAATATCAATATGGGTATCATCTTAGAACTTTTGAAGAGATCTTTAAGAAAATACTAAATGCTTAACCATTAAGAGCCGATAACATTTTTATGTAAAATAATATATGTATATGCTGTACCTTATTTTATTTTATTTTATTTTTCAATTCTCTGATTGAAGTTACTTCAGTAAACTAGATTTACATACATAGATTTACATAAGAATTGGTATAGCCGAATATAGCACTCTTACTTGTTTTAAAGTATTTTTTTTATTAAAACTTATAACCGTTACGATCCTAGATTTTATATCTAAACATATTGTGGCGTGTGAATAGTTTTGATAACTTGAATTCGTTCTTGAATTAAATTTAGCTTTATAGTTTCTTTGTAGATTATTTTTAGAGAATTTTTTTTATTTATGAACAAATGACATACATATTAAAAAATTAAATCCGTTCCCCTTTTGTAAAACAAAATCTTCAAACTAATTGCATTCTTATTTTTATTATATTGTATTCAAATACATAGTTAATCTAATTCTAAAAGTGGCCCAATAAAAATTATTATTGCTGTGATATCTTAAAAAAAAATTGTTGAGTTATTATACCCTTCACAACTAAAAGCGTAAATAGGGTATACATATGTATCTAAGTTTGTCATTCCGTTTGTAATTTATACAATATCTATTTCGGACCCCATAAAGTATACATATATATTCTGCGTCCTTATACATTGCAAAGTCGACTGAGCGATGTTCGTCTGTACGTGTATCCGTTCCTTTCGTGTGTGCATGCCCCTAATTTTTTCATATCAAGTAACTTCAATAAAAAAAAACAAGTATATGGAGCGTTTGAGAATTAAAAAATAACAAACGCCATAAACATTCCCCGAGAAAATTTGCTTTGCTATTTCAGTGCTGTTTGGTATTTTTTGGTTTGAAAGGTTTTAGCGTTCACTAAAAAACGGCAATGTTTCGTGCTTTTCAAAATTTCTTGTAGTGCTCTTCTAACTATTTAAAGTCAAAACGTGCGCAAATTAGATGTAAAACTGTTTAACTAAGTAACTAACAGCTATGGTTTCTCTTATCACATTAATATATTTCCTAAAACCTGGCTAAACGATAACGATAATCCAGAGATGCTTTGTAATAAGTATCAAGTTTATAGAAATGACATTGTGCTGTTTTAATTGCTGTCTCTTTAACTTTTTTCGTTTAAAACTTTAGTAGTTGAAGTTTATAGTTTTTTACGTTTTTTCCTTTTTAAACAAACCTACAGGTATAACTAAGTTTGTCAATACGTTTGTAATTTGCACAATATTCATTTCCGACCCCTTAAAAAATATATATTCTGAGTTCTGATGCATAGCGAAGTCAATTGAGCGATGTCCGTCTGTTCGTCCGTGTTAGTATTAAAATCAAGTTTGCCAAGGCACTAGTTCAGCTAGAGAAAATTTAAATACGCCAATTGATTAGACAAAGTGTCGAAAGAAGTGCTATTGGAAATCACCAAGATCGGTCCATGTCCTTCGATACACTTGCACGAATGAAGTAACTCCAACCAAAAAACAAATATATGCGGCGATAGAGAATTAAACAAGTAAGAGTGCAATATTCGGGTGTGCCGAATCTTATATACCCTTCATAAATCTATTTTAGTAATTGTAGTTTTATTTAGTAGTATTTAGAATACTTTCAATTTTACAATTATAATATTTTTATAACAAACAAATTTTTTCAATTCACAGCATTTCGTTTAATAAAATAATCCGAAAGCATGTTGTAGTGATGTAACCCCTTATGGAATAGTAACCTCAGCATTTATGTTGTTGTTACTCTTAATAGTCTAAAGTTGCTATCATTTCTCGGGTGGTTGTTCAATTAGGCATTGGGGAGCGTTTCCAATTTAAAAACTAGTGTGTTCATTTCCAATCTTTGTTTTACATTGAGCCATTTAAGTGTATTAATCATTACTTCTATCGGCGTATATATATTACTTTTTAATATTGAACGTCTTCCTTTATTCTGTAGTTTTTGGATTCTTGCAATTTGTGTTTCTGTGCAGCAAATATATAAAACTGTTGAGCCAAATTCAAAATGTGGTTTTATCATGGTGTTGTAAATATCAATTGCACTTTATTACGTATCCGTTTAAAGAAACCAAGTTTTTGCCAACTTTTTTTTTTGCAAATAAACTCTATATGTATAAGTCCAAAGTATTAAATATGCCTGACTTTTTCAATTATTTGATTCTTTAACTTAAAAACTGTATCATTGTCCATATTTATTTGCATAAGCTTTGTTTTATCTTCATTTTTTTTTTGTTTGTAACAATTTATTTTTATTCATGAATTCAACAAATAAGTACCTCAGCGCCATAATGGCATTATAGAGATGAGTTGGCAAAATTTACATTTTATAAAAAACAAATTATATACTTAAATCAGAAATGATATCAATAATAAAAATTAAAAAAAAAAAAAATACTTAATAATTAATAATAGTAAATGATTTAGAAAAGAAAAAAATGAAAAAACTAAGGTCTTAATTTTAGGTCAGAAGTGTTTCTAATCTATTTAGAATATAATTTTTTAACAAGCTTTTATAGGAGGAGATTTGGCTTATAGTTTTTAAACTTTCAGGTAATTCATTAAACTCACGACTACCCATATATTCAATCCTCTGCTTTGTTATCTCCAACCTGCACCGAGCAACTGCCAAGTTTTTATTATTTCTCGTATTAAATGAATGTTGGTTTCTTAAAATGGACAAAGTGTGATATCCAATATTATTGACATACTTAAAGATATAAAGCAATAGTTGATACTTATACAATGCATGAATTGGAAAAATTGAGGTAAAAACATTTTTATATAATGACATGGTACAATATGTAAGAGGCAGGTTCGCAACTACCTTCAGTGATTTATTCTGTACCCTTTGAAGAGATTTAAAGTCAATGGTGTTCTTGTATCCATACAAAATTGCAAGATAGTTAAAGTGACTTTGCACCAGCGCTTTATAAACCAAGAGTTTTGTTTCTTTTTTAAATTTGTTTTTAAATTTATACAACAAGCCAACAGCTTGGGCTGCCTTTATTTTCAAATGTCGGATGTGTAAATTCCATGTAAGATTACTCTGCAGATATACACCTAAATACTTTATGGAATTAACTTCCACAATTTTTTCTCCATTTACGTATACACTAAATTCATTTAGATGACGAATGTGTGGCCTTAATCGGATAACCTTCGTTTTACTAGTGTTTAAAACCAACTTGTTAATTCTAGCAAATTCAAACAATAAAGAAGCATCACGTTCCATGTATGTTTTGGCAACTGTTTCATGTTTATACGGATAGAATAGGCAAATGTCATCTGCATAAATATACAGCTTTCCCGTTAGATTAAGATTTTTAATATCATTTAAATAAATTAAGAAGAACAGTGGTCCTAGTACACTGCCTTGGGGTATTCCATGTTTAATCAGACGAAGAGAACTTTTGCTAGTATTAATTTGGACAAACTGCTTACGACCTTTTAGATAACTTCTTATTAGAGCCAATTCTTTTCCCCACACTCCATAATATTTAAGTCTTTTAATAAGTATATATATCATGATCTAAAAGATCAAAAGCTTTTGTGAAATCAAAGAAAATACCAGCTACTCCACTGCATCCTTCATCCAAACTACGACATATATAATTTACAACATTAATTAAAGCTTCTTCCGTCCCACATCCTTTTCTAAATCCATACTGATATTCGTTGAATAAATTTCCATTCTGCATATAATTCAAAATTTGTGTGTGTAAAATTTTTTCAAAGACGTTGTTGATGACAGATAAAACTGCAATTGGCCGGAACCTGTCAACAGAAGTCGCATTTGCTTCTTTTGGTATTGCCACAACTTTGTGTATTTTCAGGATGTCAGGATATGTTGACTGATTTATCATTTTGTTAAATAGTTTTACTAAAAAAGGTGTAATTTCATTTGCACAACTAGCAAGAATTCTAGGAGATATACTGTCGTGACCAGCACATTTTCTAGAGTTTAAATTCGATATTATATTATACACTTCTTCTTGGGTTGTACCTTTAATACTTAATCTTTGGTTGCAAAGAAGTAATGTCCGTAAGGAATTGCATTTATCATTTGGAAATCGATCGATATTTAGCTTTAAGTCTTCAACAGATTGGAGGAAATAGTTATTCAATAGTTCAGCTTTACAAGAATCTTCAGAAATAAAATCTCCATTAGCATCTTTAATTTGAATATATTTTTTTACTGTTCTTCCAAGTGTTTCATTAAGAAATCTCCAACATCTTTTGGGGTTTTGTTAAAGCTTTTTTTTATAATTTTACTGATTCTTTTTAACTTTTGGGTTACTTCTTCAATATACGGTTTTCTTTTTCTTATTTTTAAGAGTCGCTTTTTTACCTTGAGAAGATTTAGCAAATTAACAATTATCCATGGCGTAATTTCATTATGAATGTTCCGTTTGATTTTCTTTTTCAAAGTTGAAATTTCTATAGCTTTCTGAGCGCACGCAATTATAGCAGACGCATCAATTTGCAAGTCAGTAGTCTCCTGTAGTACTGGTAAATGATCATGCACGTATTTATTTATTCAATCTAAATCAAATATTAAACGAGAATCGCTCACATTAAGCTGGTTTAGATTTTCAATTTTTAATCTGCAGGAAATTAAATTGTGATCTGATAACTTACATTCTATACTCTCAATAAACATATTACATAAAATGTTTGTATACACATGGTCAATTGAAGTTTTAGTAGCGGGACGTGTTATTAATGAGTAGCAATTTTTAAAATCATAGTTAGCAAGCAAGCGTAAGAAATCATTATTTGAATTTGAGTCGCCAACAAAAATACAGGGACAACGGCCATAAGTTTCAAGAATTTTTTCCAGAATAGCAAGATATTTATTAAAATCGCATTTTTGAGATCTATAAATAGATGCGAATTTTATACTTTTACCACCAAATTTTTGGCTCACCAATGATAAAACGATTATATTAATATAATCTTTACTAATGAAAAGTTCAACACTAAAATCAAGACTATCGCGAACATAAACAGTGGTACCGCCATAACCATCTGACCGACAGCAATGAACAGCAGTAAAGCCAGCAATAATATATATTCCACTTAATTTTTCATCAAACCATGTTTCCTGTACCTCGTTTCTGTATTTCTCGAATCGTAAAAGTTTTCGCATGAAACAACTAAATTTTTAGAAAAACAATGTAAATTGAAACAAAAAATGGGTTTTCTCACACAAGTGTTTCTGTATCTTTAAAATGCGAGAACTATATGTCATTTAAGTTATTTTCCAACAGTTATTGGAAGTATGCGAGAAAAAGTGTTTCTGTACTAATATTTTGTGAAAAGTTTTACGCAAGAACTGTCAAAACAACTCACATTTAAAAACAGTGGGAAAACAAGTAAGATTAAAAATATATTTTTAAATTTGTGTAAACATGGAGTCTAATTCAGACGAAAAGGTAAAATGCAATTTAACTCAAAAATAAAAAAGTATTATCAATAAGTATTCATGCGTTTATTTATGTTTTATATCTTTTTATTTACAAAATTGAAAATTTAATAATATTTCGCCGATCATTCTGTTCAGCTATTAATAAGGCCGCACTATACATTTTTTTCGCTATATTATTTAAAACTTATTTTATTTATTAACTTTTATATTGTTTGATAATTTATTTCTTTATTTTGACGTTTTGTTTTTATTTGACACTAGTACTGGAATTATTCCAGTAAAAACAGAATCAATGTTGTCTGTTTTCGCATTAAGAACCAGAAACACTTTTTACTCGCAAATCGAGAAACGATGAAATTTTTTGTTTCACACTTGATGTGAAAACTTTTACGATGCGAGAAATACAGAAACGAGGTACTGGACAGCTAAAATATTGGGTAGACGTGGGAACATATTAACAAGCGTTTTAAATTTATTAAACTTTTCAATTGAGGAAATACTTCTGACGTTAATAAAGTTTATATTAAATAATGATGAACACAAGTTGTTATTAACAAAGTTTTTAAAGGAATTTAAGTTATAAAAATATTGACTATTAATCATAATAGATATAATTAAAAAGAAATAAGTAAAACTAACAGAGAAAAACAAAATCAATCTTATTTTGGAGATAAATACAAGTCATTAGGATCATTGTCGTCATCTTCTATTACTTGAACTAGCTGTGATCTGCGACCTTTTGGTTTGTTTACTGAAGCTTCATACAACAGGTTATCAACGTCTTCTTTGCTTTTAATAATTCTTGGTTTGGACAGTTCGCTCCTTTTTGTAAAAATGTTTCCACCAAAGGAATACACAGCCCGATATCCAACACTTTTTAAGGTTTTTGCATAATTAAGCAAACTAAGCATTTCTCTACTTAAGTAGTCACTTATGAAAATATTTCTTTTATTTGGATTGAGAATAGGTTTAACAGACATCAATTTTTGCTTAGCGTTCATTGAATTGAATTTTACTACAACATTCTGTTTCTTGTCTTTATCTTCTTTGCTTTTTAAATTTCTTTTGCTTTTGATAAAATAGGCTTCACTAATGCTTTCTGGTTTCAACTCAATTCCTGCCTCACTAGTGATACTCAACACAGCATCAACAGCTGAAGAACCAGATTTAATATCAACATTGCGAATTACACAATCACTCCAGTTTCTTTTTATTCTCAGTAACACCTTTTAACAATTCATCAAATTTATTAGACACTAAATTCATACTTTCATGTAAAACAGATAGTTGGTCTAATTTTTTTAATTCTCTTTTAATGTTGTTTAGTTCAGTTTTTATTGTACCATTAACATCACAACATTGATGACATACATACTCTTCATTTGTATGCTTTACTAAATAGTCATACTTGCGTTTAATAATGTTTGTACAAGCTAAATGATAACAGAAACTGCATTTGTCGCACTCAAGAAAATCGTCTTTCTCTTCATCTACCACCAAATTGCATTGATTGCAGATTTGATGATTATTTTTAACACTTCGACGACCTTTGCTCATTTTATTTCTTCAAATCCAAATATGTTTGATTTTGTTTAATCAAATTAATATATTTTGATTATCAACAAACTTTTAAAAACAATACTTTATTTAGATTTTAATAGTTTTCTTTTAGCAATTAGTTATTTTTGCGTATACACGACCAAGTTGCCAACTTATAACTTTATTTACTTATTTAATTTTAATTTATTCATTTTTGACCGTTCATTAACAGTATTTATATCATGTATCATATTGTCATAACATTGCTAATCTGTATCTCCTTCTGTAAATATTAGTGTATTATCAGAAGTTGTTGCATTTCATTTTCATTTTAGCTTAAAGCACTAGCAAATTCGTTCTTATATTCAATTAAGTTCTGTTTGCTTTTATTTACTCCATCTTTTAACACCAAATCAATATCATGAATATACTAAAGATAATTATCAGACATAAATTGCATAAAATTTCTTTTTTCTAATATTATTCCTGAGTATTGATCAATCTCAAAACATTTAGTGGAGCTATGATATACTTTTTTACAAACGCCTTCGCCTTTTATTCTATAAATGTATTTTTACATTTGTGACACTCAGCTACAGCTGGGCTAAGTATAAAATTTTATTAACCTATAATAATTAAACTATTCGCTTAGTTTTTATTTTTTTGTACCAAAAGAGGGCTTATTTAATATACCTATATAAAGTTACTCCAACAAAAAAAAAAAAAAAAAAAAAAATTCTATCGGCTCTTAAAATTAAAATTTAGTATTTCCCTACAGATCTCCTTAAAACCTTTAAAATGATATCCATATTGATATTTAAAAAAAATTAAATTTCAGAGGCCCGTAACTCAGAATATATGGGGTCAAAAATGGATATTGTAGAAATTACAAACGGAATGAATAACTTAATTATACCCTTATTCCAAGTTTTGTGGTGAATGGCATGAAAATTACGTACAACATAAAGTACATAAAAATGCCATCGGCTCTTAATGGGTTACGCATTTTTAAAGAAATTTAGTAGTTCCTTAAAGGTCTCTTCATAACTTTTAAAATGATACCCATATTGATATTAAAAAAAAAATTAAAACTGCAGAGCCCCGTAACTCGGAAATATGGGCGGCCGCCAATTTTTTTACTTGATGTTTTTTTTTCTTATTTAATAATTCACTATCGCCCCATATATTTATTTTTTTGTCTGGAGTTACTTTATTGTTCCATATGATATGAACAAATTAGAGGTAGGCGTGGTGTTTTGCCTGCTGCCTCGAAGGCCATTGATCGATCATGCTGATTTCCAATAGCACCTCTTTTGACACTATATCTGATCGATTGGCATATATATTTTTTGTGAAATCAAGATGGACAAGCGGACATCGCTCAATCGACTTCGTTATGCATAAGAAGTTGGAGTATATACTTTATTGGGTCGGAAATTGATATTGTATAAATTAACACGGAATTACAAACTTATATATAACCTTTTTTCCCCTTTTTTGCTTAAGGGTATAAAGATAAATAATGTGTAAAAATATTTTGGAAAATTTGTAGATTTAATGATCACTATTTTTATAAAATATAAATAGATTAGTTTTTTTATACCTATGTATCTAAAAAAATAAATCACACCTAGCTTGGAGTTATAAACTACAGCCATCAAAACTTGCGTAAAGTACTGTATAAGCCGTGCAGAATATCATTTATTATATAACAATATAAAAATTGTCAACTTGAAACGCAAAATACAATGGGTGTCCGTATAAAATAAAGTTTTATAACGAGAAATCCATTGAAGTTGATGTCATTTGTAATATGTTTGCAGATTTTTTTGGCTAGCGCTTACGGTAATACTAAATACAACAAAACTAAAAAATATCCCTATGCACTATCCTACTTTTAATAGTAATAATATATTAGATAGTTCAAAAAGACTAAAAAAGTCATATCAACATATGTTAAAATACGCAATTTAATCAGACAAGAGGTGCGATTGGAAATCAGCATGATCGTCTGAGGACATGCGCAGCGGGCAAAACACCACACCAGCCTCTAATTTCTCCATATTATTGACACAATAAAGTAACTCCAATTAAACAAACAAATATATAGGATAATAGAGTAATAAAAAATAAGAAAAAAACATCAAGTGAAAAAGTTGGCGATCGCCCATATTTTCCAAATTACGGGCCTCTGAATTTAAAAAATTTTTTAAATATCAATATGGGTATCATTTAAAAGATTTTGATGAGATGTTTAAGAAAATACTTACAACTTTATAAGATGCTTAAGCCGCTAAGAGCCGATGACATTTTTATGTCATGTATATGTAGTACTTTTAATTCTGTCACCCCAATATTTGCCTTTTGACTGGAAGGGTACATAGGATTCGGCATATCCGAACATAGCACTCTTACTTGTTTTTAATTGGAGTTACTTCCAAATGATATGGAAAAATTAGAGACAGGCATAGTGTTATGCCCGTTGCCTCGAAGGAAATGGACCGATCTTGTTGATTTTCAATAGCAACATTTTCGAAACTAAGATCGATTGGAATATTTAAATTTTCTCTACCTCATCTAGTACCTTCGCAAAGTTGATTTCACCCCGAATACGACGGACAGACAGACATCGCACAATCGACTTCGCTCTGCATAAGAACTCAGTATATGTGGGGTCGGAAATCGATACTGTAGAAATTAGACACGAAATGACAAACTTAGACATACCCTTTCTTATCTGTGGTGAAGAGTATAAAAATGTTTACCGTTAAACTAATGAAATAAAATTTTATTACCAGTTATTACTAATGTTATTAGCATTTTAAAACTGTTTTAAAATAACTATATTTTATATATTAAAAAAACTGCAGGCGAAATATCAAAAAAGCCAATATAAATTTTTTTATATTTTAAATTAAAAGCTACAAAGATTTCGTTATCGGATATCTGTAGATTACTAAAAACAAACGAAATTTTTTGAATCGGCTTATTAATTTTCTTACCATATCCGCCATGATATTGGCACGCAAACGAAACGTACTCTTTCCCTCATTAAAAAGGGCATTATGTTGTCGTACAACTGCACAATTCTTTTCAAAGGCTGATCGGCCACGGATCTCATCATGGGCATGCAAATAACTTTTGTTAACATATTTCTATAAATATTAACATTTTACAACTTCTTTTTACAAGTTTATATTAGTTATTTTTTGTGTACCTTATATTCATCGAAACTATCATATTCGATTATACTTTGATCATGATTCT